>JAQQZT010000018.1:1668979-1684558 GCA_030068275.1 Clarias platycephalus
TGTTTACATGAAATAAACCTGCTTCCGAGCAGGTTTAAGCTTACGGACATGTTGCTATGACAGCAAATGCGAGATGCACATCGAAGAACGAAACAATTTAAGATCAGGACAAATCCACAACAATCAAATCCAGCTAACTGAGTTAGCGACGTACGAAGAACGGACCCTAAGACAACAGCAAAGACAACAGATGCAAGACCAAAGTAAAGCACAGGATATAAATAGATCAACTAATTAGACAAGACAAGGTGCAGGTGAATACAATTAAACGTCATGTGACTGAAACGTGTAACGTGTAAAACGTTCTGCAGACTGAATCTTGAACAAATGTCAACATAGCAGAAAAAAAGCCCAACACCAAGAAACACCAAAACTAAATCAAAAGGAAGGAAAACCATAACACCACAATTAGTCACTACTACAAGCAGTACTTACTTCCGTAATCTCGGATGGAGAAGTTCCTGTTCCGGTTTTCTCTGGGAGATTTGAAGAAGAATCTGTGTCCTAAATTAGGCATGTCTCTGTCCGTAGCACTGAGGATCTGGATCACCTGGAGACATGAATAACGTAAATATATTCCTCTGAATTAATGAGATAATGCGACGTTACTATGGACAAGATAAGGTATTAGAACAATCATCTACAGTACATACAAATAATAATAATAATAAAGAAAGGTTTTGTCTGTACATTGGTCAGAACTCACTCTTTCAATGATGTCTTTACACTGATATACACTGGAGGACCAGAAACCAGTCACAGAAACAATTCTGTCTGTCTGTCCAGATTTTGTCACAGCATCGCACAAACAGAATTTAATGAAACTTTGGCAGTACAGGCTGACAAAATCCCAGATAAACACAAACGAAAGCATGACTTACGCCAAAATACAGGCAAGTAGAAGTACAACTTAGCATACACAAGGCGCAAAATACTCAACCTTAAAGAATGTGATTTCTTTGTATTAATGAGTTAGACAGAGAATTCTGTCGTACAGAAAGACAGACAGACATGTACGTGGACTTCAACCTGAAATAATGATAATAATATCACTGATTACATTAAACCTTTAACCTTTTAACTATTTCTACAAACTCTTTAACCGTCAGCGACGCGTACTGACGATAGCACGATAGCACCAGAATCGGATTCCGAGCGAGCTAATCAGCGTTATAGCGCAGATCTGTTTTTACAGTTATATCATGCGCTAAATCCTATTTGTTGTGAGAAAACTGCTTAGACAAACACGCACGCCGACGCACAGGCAGGGACTTGTTCCCCGAGAGTTAACAGGGTGAAGAAATTTGGCAGTAAACTAGAAAGGTTGGCTGCCTCTAATTAGCCGACACGATGAACTCCAGATCGTGGATGGTTTGAGAACTCATCATTCATGGACACGATGTTAAAAAAACATTTTGAATTTAAGCATCTTTTATTATAATTAAGACATTAAAGCTAATGTGTCCTTGTCTTTATGGAGAAACGTGTTACTGCGTTCAATTTAAGCCCATCCAGTCGAACTTTAAGTTGACTTTAGAAATATAAATAAAATACAGAGCGTTTACTGAACACGAAGTCCTCTGTGATGAAAACGGACAACGGTTTGTTCTGAAAATTGAACCCGAAGCATGGAACAGAGACAAGTTTATTTAGAGAAAATGGAGAAAGCAGGACTGAAGGGTTTCACTGCGGAGAGCACAGCACTCACTTCGAAACAAAACAGTATATCAATGTCCTGCTTTTACCAAAGGCACTTCTGAAAACAGCAGCTAAGCACTCTCTTTCTCTTACACACACACACACACACAAGCACACACACACACAATGTACTCCAGGAGCACAAAAACACATACATAATGATGCTCTTAAAATCGCAAGCCTATATTTATACAGTAGCCAGACACTTTGTTTCTCTCGCTCTCTCTCTCATGCACACACACACACACACACACACACACACACACTTTCACTTACCTGGCCTACTTTTGCATCCTCGCAAATGAATGCCTCAAATGGAGTAGAAAGTTCTGGAGGAAACTCGTTGACATCCAGCACCGTGACTGTGACGTTGACCCGACTGAACAGGAGCGGATTGTCTGGAAGATCAAACAAGATACGCCCACTCAGATACACAAAACTGACCCATAGCACTGACCCATGCACAACACTGACACAGCACTGACCCATAAACAACAGTGACACAGCACTGACCCATAAACAACACTGACACAGCACTGACCCATAAACAACACTGACACAGCACTGACCCATACACAGCACAGACACACAACACTGACCCATACACAGCACTGACCCATAAACAACACTGACACAGCACTGACCCATAAACAACACTGACACAGCACTGACCAATAAACAACAGTGACACAGCACTGACCCATAAACAACACTGACACAGCACTGACCCATAAACAACACTGACACAGCACTGACCCATACACAGCACAGACACACAACACTGACCCATACACAGCACTGACCCATAAACAACACTGACACAGCACTGACCCATAAACAACACTGACACAGCACTGACCAATAAACAACACTGACACAGCACTGACCAATAAACAACACTGACACAGCACTGACCCATAAACAACACTGACCTATACACAACAGACACACAGCACTGACTGATTCAGAACACTTACACATAACACTGAGCCAAACACAACATTGAGCATACACAACACTGACTGATAAACAACACTAACCCATACACGACACTTACACACAGCATTAACCCATACACAACAGACACACAACACTGACCTATACACAACAGACACACAACACTGACCCATTCAAAACACTTACACATAACACTGACCCATTCACAATACTGACACAACACTGAGCCATACACAACACTGACACATCACTGACTGATACACAACACTGACCCATACAAAAAAAACTTAAACAACACTGACTGATACACAACACACTAACTGATACACAACACTGACCCATTCAAAAGACTTACACACAACACTGACCCATACACAACACTGACTGATACACAACACTAACCCATACACAACGCTGACACAACACTGAGCCATACACAACACTGACAAAACACTGAGTGATACATAACACTGACCCATACACAACAGACACACAACACTGACCCATACACAACACTGACCCATACACAACAGACACACAACACTGGCTGATACACAACACTGACCCATACACAACAGACACACAACACTGACCCATACACAACACTGACCCATGCACAACAGACACACAACACTGACCCATACACACCACTTACACACAACATTGACCCATCCACAACATTTACACACAACACTAACTGATACACAACACTGACCCATACACAATAGGCACACAAGACTGACCCATACACAATACTGACACAGCACTGACCCATACACAACACTTATAAACAACACTGACCCATACACAACACTTATAAACAACACTGACCTAAACACAACAATTACACACAACACTGACACACAACACTAACCCATACACAACATTGACTTATACACAACAGACACACAACACTGACCCATACACAATACTGACACAACACTGACTCATACACAACAGACACACAGCACTGACCCATACACAATACTGACACAGCACTGACCCATACACAATACTGACACAGCACTGACCCATACACAATAGGCACACAACACTGACCCATACACAACACTGACCCATACACAACACTTATAAACAACACTGACCTATGCAAAACAATTACACACAACACTGACACACAACACAACCCATACACAACATTGACTCATACACAACAGACATACTTCACTGACACATACACAACAGACACACAATACTGAACCAAACAAAATACTTACACATAACACTGACCCATTCACAACACTGACACAACACTGACCCATACACAGCACTGACCCATACACAACACTGACCCATTCAAAACACTTACATATAACACAGACCCATACACAACACTAACACAACACTGAGCCATACACAACACTGACACAACACTGACTGATACATAACACTGACCCATACACGACACTGACCCAAACACAACACTTACACAACACTGACTCATACACAACAGACACACAAGACTGAACCATACACAACACTAACACAACACTGACTGATACACAACACTGACCCATACACAAAACTTACACAACACTGACTGATACACAACACTGACCCATGGACAACAGACACACAACACTAACCCATGCACAACAGACAGACAACACTGACCCATACACAACACTGACCCATACACAGCACTGACCCATACACAACAGGCACACAACACTGACCCATACACAACACTTATAAACAACACTGACCTATGCACAATACTGACACAACACTGAGCCATACACAACACTGACCCATGCACAACAGACACACAACACTGACCCATAGACAACACTTACACAACACTGACCCATACACAACATTTAAACACAACACTGACCCATACAGTACACAACACTGACCCATACACAACACTGACCCATACACAACACTGACCCATGCACAACAGACAGACAACACTGACCCATACACAGCACAGACCCATACACAAGGCACACAACACTGACCCATGCACAACACTTATACACAACACTGACCTATACACAACAATTACACACAACACTAACCCATACACAACATTGACTCAAACACAACGGACACACAGGCCTGACCCATACACAACAGACATACAACACTGAACCAAAAAAATACTTACACATAACACTGACCCATTCACAATACTGACACAACACTGAGTCATACACAACACTGTCCCATTCAAAACACTTACACTTAACACTGACCCATACACAACAGACACACAACACTGACTGATACACAACACTGACTGATACACAACACTGACCCATACACAACACTGACCGATACACAACACTGACCCATACACAACACTGACCAATACACAACACTGACTGATACACAACACTGACCAATACACAACACTGACTGATACACAACACTGAACCATACACAACACTGCCTGATACACACCGCTAATCACAACACTGCCTGATACACACCGCTAATCACAACACTGACCCATACATAACACTGACCCATACACAACACTGACCCATACACAACACTGACCCATACACAACACTGACCCATGCACAACACTGACCCATGCACAACAGACACACAACACTGACCCATACACAACACTTACACACAACACTACCTGATACACAGCACTGACCCATACACAACAGTCACACAACACTGACCCATACACAGCACTGACTCATACATAACAGACACACAACACTGACCCATATGCAGCACTGACCCATACACAAAAGACACAACACTGACCCATACACAGCACTGACACAGCACAGACACATACACTTACACACAACACTGACACAAAACTGACCCATACACAACAGACACACAGCACTGACCCATACACAACACTGCCACAACACTGACCCACACACAACACTGAACCATACACAGCACTGCCTGATACACACCGCTAACACACAACACTGACCCATACACAACACTGAACCATACACAACACTGCCTGATACACACCGCTAACCACAACACTGACCCATACACAACACTGACCCATTATCAAGTCTTATAATTTTACATTTTAGCTTTTAGGTAAAATTATATATTTTTATTTTGGATAAATGTACTTTTTTGCCTTTTTTAATTGTCTTTATAAATGAACTAGTTTGCAACTTAATAATTTGTTAATTGTTTTGTTAATTATAATAAGTTTTAACATTTTGTTATTTAGATTCATTTTGATAGTTTTTTAAATGATTTTTAATTAAGTCTATGATGTACATAAAGAACATAGCAGAGCAGCTGGACTTGCATTAAATGCCCCTGTATATGACCGCACTTCCTACTTACTTCCACTAGATGGCGAGATCAGACCTTTGTAAGAATTTCCCCACACTGATAATATACTTCAGTTTATCTTTACTGCACATTGAGTGTTTTCCTCTCTAACATAGTCAGGTGAAGCTCACAAGGAGTGTGTTGATGTGTTCTTGGGTCTTGTGTACTTACGAACTTTCGTTGCAACAACGGTAATGTTGAGTTTCGGTGTCGCTTCTCTGTCCAGCGGCTCTCGGGATGAAATCGTACCTTCGACAGGATCGATGTCAAAGTAATTCTCAGAGTCTGCGTTCCACTCGATTGAGTACCTACAGAGCGGAAATATTGTTATCATTAGCTGTGAAATTAAACACGACATTTAGAAATACAATATGTGTAACCTTTTTTAAAAGTGGGTGTGGCCTAATACGGGAGTGATCAGGAAAGTTACACATGTAGGCGGTGACACGACATCATTCTCATGTTTTTGAAAAATAATTTTCTTAATTTTTGTAGTCTAAATCTATCTAAATATATTTCACTATCAAGTGCATATGAGAAAAGAAGTGGAATAACATACATTGTGCAAAAGTTTACACACCCCTGTTGCAAAACAGAAATCATGTCCGATTCTTCTTTTCAATTGTTAATCTGATTCAAATCAACCGACTTATCTGAAATAAAAAAAGAGAAAAGAAAAAAAATCTCATGGTGCATAAGTATACACACCCTTTTTACTTACACTTTGTTAAAGCTTGTAATATCTCGCTTAATCTTTTTGCTTTAGATTCTACGGTCATAATTCTCTTCTGTTCATTTCTGTTCACCTTTTCCTCCCATCGATCAAATCGCCAACGGATCTCCAACACGCATTGCTCTTCAAATCATTACACTTACGGGGTTTTGATTTGTACGATTTCGATCTCAGATCTTTTAAAATATTGATTTTTCTTTTTTTTCTAAAACCTCGAATTTTCATGCTGAAAGCTGAAGCATTTTTCTTTATCTTAATCTTTATCTGTCTAACCGAAACCTGCAGGGTCCCCGTTACCGCTCTCTCAACCTGTGTGTGATTGCCTTGACCAGAGCACCACGCTGAGGACATGCAGCTTCAGAGTGCGGTGATCCTACCGCCACCGTGCTTCATCGTGTGCATGAAAATTCCACATTAATACATTCTGTCACAGGGTTTGAGGAGATCATAAGTACGTTTCGGTAAATTTATTCATGATATTCATGAGACAGGGCTTGCGTTTAGGCACCAAGCTCCGTAGCCGTCACATGAATATGAGAAGAATGCGAGATGTGAAGGAAGTGACTATTAAGGACTGTACACAGAATTGCATTACACGTGGTGTCACACACTAACCGCCGGTGTGTTACTGTGTGTTTGCGTATTCCATTGTCTCCAGGGAACTCTAGGTATTTGTGAAATAGTGAAATATTAAAAACAGAGCGTAAACACTCAGCATGTACTAAATCACTGGCGTCTCCTTTGTGTCCTCTTTATGAAATATTCATTCAGAAAGAAATACTTATTTCAATGTCATGCACTTAAGATCTTTTCACCTGACGAACACACAAACACACACACACACATAGAGCAAAAAAATGGATGCTGTGAGACACTTGATGAAGAATGAAAACCCCTTTAAATATTCAGTATGGTAATGATCTGATTAGGAAAGCCTGCTTCTAAATGATAAACTGTTTATACATCTGTGTGTGTGTGTGTGTGTGTGTGTGTGGTGACCTGATCGAACTGTGCCCCGTGTCAGGGTCATGGGCATTCACCGCCCCGATGGCATTCCTTGAAGCGCCCTCTCGTGTCTCCATGCTGTACTCAGAGCTGCTGAAGATCGGTGCTTCCTCCACGTCCATCACGCTCAGCTTCACCACGGCCGAATCACTGTGTGCGCCGCCCTGCAGGAAACGGGCGTCTATGCGCGGGTCAGAGGCAGAAACCTTAAAACTGTACGTCTTCCTGCTTTCGTAATCCAGCGGCTGGAACACAGGAGAGAGGTGTAGAAACACAGTGTTAAAGTGTAAAGGGTGTTAAAGGTATTTTTAAAAGCAATGTAAATAAAGTGTAAACTGGGAATTAAATAAGTGTAAATAGAGAGGAAAAAAAGTTGATGAGAATGCGGGAAAAATCTAAAAGAAATATAAAAAATATATATAATAATAGTTTTTAATCTGAAAAATGTTTTAGAAAGTGCAATTATATTATATACGTATACTGTACATAATCTTTTCTTATATTTTAAATAAAAAAGTGAAATGTTAAATAATAAAAAAAATAGAGAAATGTTACAAATCTCCAAAAAGTGAAAAAAATGTATAACTTTTATCTGTTATAAGGTTTGTTCTTTCAAATTTAAACAGAATGCTTTAAATAAAATATTTATTTATTTATTTATTTACATTTGGGGATAAATTAATGATAATGAAAAAGTAAATTTGAAATAATAGCTAGCCCATTCTTTGTCTTCTTCTACTACTACTAACTACTTATTATGATGATGATGATGATGATGATTATATTAATGGTATAGCTCTTGAGATTCCAGACGATGTGTTTCTCGGCTCGCTGTCTGACAGGACACATGATTGTGTGATATCAGAGAGACTGAACACCCTGTCAGCGCTTCACATCTCCCTTGTTCTGGCTGGTGTA
Source organism: Clarias platycephalus (assembly GCA_030068275.1). Classification (NCBI taxonomy): domain Eukaryota; kingdom Metazoa; phylum Chordata; class Actinopteri; order Siluriformes; family Clariidae; genus Clarias; species Clarias platycephalus. The sequence continues at coordinate 1,677,594 of JAQQZT010000018.1, forward strand.
TGATTCAGATCCTGTCGTATCCTCACATAAAAGCGCAGCGTTTTCTCTTGTCTCTGTGCCTCGTGGCATCGGGGCATCTCTTCCTCCGCTTTCCGGTCTCCACTTCCTCTCTTATCTCAGCAGGAGCTTTCAGTTCCTCAAGCTCTCACCGTTGCATCATGTCAATGCACGAACCGAGCTGCGTTTCAAATTCCAGTCATGTTGTCAGGAGCTGCATCAGATCCTCCGCACTTCCTACACTCCGCATACAGGCTGCGCACCTCGCTCGCCTCGACACACCGCGCTCTGAGTGACAGTATTTACCCACATCATCCGTAGTGTTTATTACACTTGTACAGTGCAGCTCTGAGTGAGTTCTGGATTCTGATTGAACGGAGGGATTTGGAGCACTCCGGTGTCAGAGCTTTGTAACAGTCAGAGGTAAAAATATATACGTTTGGTGTAATTTTCAGGACATAAAAATTTACAGTCTGTGGGTCTGCATTTCAAAAACATGGAAACGTCATAAAAAAACGTCACATCTTTGATTTAATGTCTTCTTGTCTCGATGTCCAACTTCATGGAAGTGAACTCCAGAGCGTTCCTAACCTTCTCTACCCAACTTGTGTACTGTGTGTCTCACTATCATACTGTGTCTATAGAAATTAAGGAAAGGTACTTTTTTTCTGTACATCGGTTAGAACTCGCTCTTTCAATGATATCTTTACGTTTCATACACTGGAGGACCAGAAACCAGTATCAAAAACATTCTGTCTCTCTGTCCAGCCAGAATTTGTCACATCATCACACTGTGAATTTGAGGAAACTCAAGTCTTTCAGGATTTACCTGAAGTTAAATCTGCAGTATAAATGAAATCAAAATGTCAAGTGAAACAGTTTTGTGCCAAATACCAAACTGTACTTTTTTGACAGCGTACTTGATTTTTCCAGTTTTACCACTGCTGGTCTTGATTCTCCGGTTCCTCATTTACGCCAAGCAGTCAAAAATTTGGGGGTGACTATAGACAGCAGTTTAAACTTTCAGACACACATTGACTCTGTTGTCAGGGCAGGCTTTTTTCATCTTTGCCTCCTTGCAAAGTTCAAACCCTTTTTGAATCAGAGTGACCTGGACAAAGCCATGCAAAGTCATGCTTTTATTAGTTCGCGGGTCACTTTATGTTGGAATCACTCAAGCTCGTCTACACATCATCTGCAACTTCTGCAGAATGCTGCGGCTCGTATGCTGACCAATAATCATAAATATGATCACATCACCTGCGATGGACTGGCACCCTGTCCAGGGTGTACCCTGCCTTGTGCCCGAAGTCTCCTGGGATAGGCTCCAGGTCCCCGCGACCCTAATACAGGATAAAGCGGTATAGAAGATGAATGAATGAATGAATGAATGATCACATCACACCAATCCTGTATTCCTCCACTGGGGTCCGGTAAGTTCTGGATTTAGTTTAAACTTTTGATGTTTGTTTTTAATTCGAATAAATGGTCTGGAACCTTCCTAATTGTGTGAGACAGTAAGCTTTTATCAACAAAGTAGAGCCTTACGTTCTGCTAACCAAAACCTGCTCATGGTCCCTCGGTCAAGGTGCAAACAATGGGGTGATCGCTCCTTTACAGTGGCTGGTCCTAAACTCTGGAACTCCATTCCACCTGAGTTATGTAACATTGTGGACCCCCCTACGTTTAAAGCAAAATTAAAGACTCACTTACTGTATTTAGAATGACTTTTAATATTTTATATATATATATATATATATATATATTTTTTTTAAATCATTTTGTTTTATTTATTATTATTTTATTATTTATTTATTTATTTATTTATTTATAATTGTGTTTTATTTTGTTTTTGTAATTTTTATTTCTATTTTTATTCCCACTTTATTGTCATTTTAGTGCTGTGAAGCACTTTGGTTCAACTTAAGTTGCTATAAAGTGCTATAAATAAATGTTGATTTGATTTGATACTTTAAAATAAGCTACTAATGCGCTACTTGCTCAATGTAAACAAACACCTGCACCAATAGATATTAATTAAAAAAAGCTAAACTGAATATTTGTACTGGGATTAGTTCATATTTTCACTTTGGTTGAATTTAACCTTACCCTTACCCTCAACGTTACAGAATGTGATTTCTTTGTATTAATAAGTTAATAAGTCTTAGACAGAGAGTTCAGTTGTACAGAAAGACAGACAGACAGACATGTACGTTGGCTTCAACCTGAAATAATAATAATATCACTGATTGCATTAAAGATCAGCAGATTATTTATAGCTTTAAACTTTTAACTATTTGTACAGAATCTTTACCCGTCAATGATGCGTACTAACGCTGGTTTCTCACTGCATTATATATCCCGTATTTACCTAAACGTAATCTACAGTAGACATCCAATGGCTCTCTCAGGAGGTCTGTGGAAATCCTGACCACGCTGCCATCCAAGCTGTAACTGTTCCTCGGGATCACCAGCTTGTTAGAAGGTTCCACAGAGACTTTCTTAGCCTTTATTAAATATAAAGCGTCTGAGCACGCTGCTTCAATTAGCTCTGATTGGGGTCGATTGTTTATTCATGACGTGTTGGGTAAAAGCTTACTTATGGGATCTGCGTCCTTTTCAAGTGCTCTAAACACGCAGCATTAAAATCCAATCCGTAAATTTCAGCTGAAGTGCTTCTGAAGGCATATTAGATCAATCACGCGTCCGCGGCTACGTGAGAGATTTTGTAGAACGGTGGGTGTTTATGCCCCGGTTGATTAAAGCTCACACGTGGCAGGGGGTCCATTTATTTATTTTCGTCTCAGAATGAATATCGGAGAGAATGTTTATCATGAAGAATATTCAATGGACAGAGAAAAATAAGAAAAAGTCTACGATGAAACATGTGAGGTAGCAATAATTTTTACCTTTACAAAGTAATTAATTTTGCATTATTGTATTAAAATTCTATTAATCACAGCACTTTTATTAAGATTTACGATCCTTTTTGTGTAATCATATCTCTTTACATGTAGCTGAATAAAAGTGTTATGAAGACAAAATTAATCGACGACTGCACAGAAATTATTACTTTACATGATGTTTGTGATATTTTGGTTGCTTACAACAATATTAAAATATAAATTTAGGTTACAATTTGTATAAAATTACAAATCCCTGCAAAAAAAGTTTATTACAAAAAAAACTTCATGAATGTTTCTATAATTCATACTTTCTCACATAATTAGAGAAACAGACGTGAGTGAAGAGTGCGTGATTCTGCTAAGAAGTGATGTTCATACATGACAACAGGTTGAAAAGTACACGACTATTACACATTTGGCATAAATTTGCATACATTAATGCTTAGAAATACCTTACATTTGGAAACAAAAAAAATAGCTTTTATATATCTGCATTACATTTATTTTATACATTTATTTTCACAATGGTGAGTAAAAAATTGTCCGCACTCTGGTTTTAGAATTTGTTTTAATTAACTTTTTAAAAAGACAAATTAATAATTTTTCGAGATAATCACCTTCCTTTTTAATACACTTTGTCTGTCTGTCAACAAGCGTTCATATGCCCCTTCGTCCTCGTAGTTCTGCTTTCAGGCAACCAAACCGGTGAAAGTCTGATGGAGTGAGATCAGGACTATAGAGAGGATGCTTTAACACCTCAGAGTGTCTACAGTGTGGAGCAGAAGTGTGTGGACGTGCATCGTCATGCGAGATCATGATGCACTTAGGAATCAGTCCTCTGCATTTAATCCAAAGTTTATTCTTCAGCTCTTCAATAAGCATCTCACTGTAACGAGCACTGTTGATTGTTAATGTTCCAATACTTTTGGCCCTTGATAATCCCATAAAACGTCTCGGGTTACTTTGCTGTAGGGACGCCTCTTGCAGAGCAATTAATGAGGCAAGCCTCCTGGTCGAATGGGCCCTAATTACTAGAGGCGAAGTCTTCCACGCGCCTCATAGGCTAGGGCGATAGCATCTCTCACCCAATGTGACAGCATTTGTCTGCGGTCCCCACAACGTATAAAAACCTGCTCTGATTTACATCACTGGCTAGTGTTGTGGTTGTACTGTAAATCTGAAGCGCACGAAGTGGAGACAGTAAGTGAAGTCTTTCCTGCTCCGGAGCTTTCTTGTAGGAACTCCAGCACTGAAACAATCTTTTGCTACTGTACATCTTTTGCCGTGCACCAATTTTTAATACATTCCATTTGCGGGCATAAATTCTTCTAGAGGACGGACTACTTTGGGGTGGGGTTTCCAAACCCTGTGTGTCACAGCTTGCCTGGACAGCAAGTCTGCTCCCATATTCATCTGCCCTGGAATATAAATCGTCCTGAGGGACAGAAACTTGTCCTGTGCCCCAAAGCAGAATCTGGTGCGCTAGCTTTTCCCAGCAGCGCAAGCACAGTCTGCCCAGGCGATTACTTACAAGACTACTGTAGTGTTGTCCACCCGCACTAGGACATGGAAGCCTCTCAACTGCTGGAGGGAGTATTTCAGGGCCAGAAATAGAGTCATCGTTTAGAGGCAATTGATGTGCCACATGAGAAGATGACCTCTCCAGATCCCTTGGGCTGGACGGCCATTTAAGACCGCACACCAGCCCGTGAGGGAAGCGACTGTCGTTAGTAGCTTGCGACAACAACACGAACCTAGAGTGGGACCCAGCGTCAAGGACGAGGGTCTGAACCACATACAAAGGCTACGAAGCTCTCGGTGCATAACCCTTATTGCCTCTGGGGATTGGCCCTTGGAAGAAATCCCCAGGCTTTTAACAACTGAAGCGATTTCCTTTAGGGTATTGAGAATAGATTCGACACGCTCAGGAGACAGCTGTGCCCGCATTGTGGCCGAATCTCATATGACACTCATAATATGTCGTACTTGAGAAGGAAAGAGAACGCTTTCCGTGGCGTTGAATCTCAATCCTAAGAATTGAAGTGAGCTAGGATGACATCTCAATGTCAAAGCGCTAGCTGCTAAGACTGAGCCAGAATCGGCCAGTCGTCTGTGTAATCCAGGATACGGATGCCCTGGAATCATAGAGCCAGGGCTGCATCCGTACATTTATTAGATATGTGCGGGTGTGTTGTGGCAATAAAAATATATATGCGTTCTTCAGGTCGATTGTCACAAACCAAAGCTCTGGTTGGATTTGAGAAACAATAATTTTGGCTGTCAACATTTTGATACTCAGCCCACAAAATTTTAAATTGAACGCAACCCCCCGTGTCCAAGAAATACGGACTATAATAGCCTGATTCTCTGTCTGGCAGGGGAACATGTTCTATGGCCCCTTTTCCCAGCAAAGCCTGTAAACTCTGCATGCAGTGCTTTGTGCCTAAAGAGACAAACCTGACAGTAGGTTCCCCGCTGCCGGCTTCTCTAAATGGTTTTTGACACTTCGGCTAGATGGGGGAGGGGGTTATGGAGGCGTTAGATGTTCGGCATCCTGAAACACGGCAAGATGGAACCGGACACCTAACATTTTGCTGGAGACCGCTGCTCCCCGAAACACCAATGGTGGCGGAGATTGAACCAAGGCCTCCCTGAAGCAGACTGCGAGGTTGTGGCGAGTCCCACCCCAATCTATGAGGGGGTGCTCGGCTCAGCACACCCTTTGTGCTTCAGGCCTGGCGAGAACCGGACCTGGTCATGACTGGGTGGCCGACAGTCCCGACCCCTGAGCACGGCGGGGAGAAACCTCACAAAGGCCTGCTCATAGAGCTTTGCCTCCCAAAAACTAGTGGCGGCAGTGTTCACGGCTTCGCCAAAAAGGCCGGAAGGCTAGATGGGGGCATCAAGGAGGAAGACACGATCCCCGTCCTTGATGTCCGTGAGGTTAGGCCACAGCTGTCTTTCCGTGGCGAACATGGCAACCATAGAACGGCCGATAGCACAGGCCGTCTGCTTGGTGGCACGAAGAAATAATCTGTGGTTCGGCGTAATTCCGCAAACGCAGTGTCATCGACAGACCCGCCAGTGCTCAGATCTCTCAGGAGGTCAGCCTGGTATGCCTGCAAAGCCATTGTGTGCAGGGCAGCACCAACCTGACCCGCTGCCTGAAAAAGCTTTTTCCACCAACAAAGATGTTAGTCTACACGGCTTGGTGGAGAGTGTGGATTTTTTCAGGAAGGATAAGCTCCCAGGAGAGAGATAGCCCGCATGCATCTCTTCAATCTGGGGCATCATCATATAAAACCGCGCTTTTCGCATCAACGACATTAGAACAAATCAATGTCGATAGCACAAAAACACAGGATGAATACGGCTTATTCCATGAAAGAGTTAACTCATCATGGAAGTTGCCAAGAAGGGGAGTGGCCATCATTGAGGCCCCTCTTCCGGCCATTTCTGTCGTCTAACTTTGAGCGTTTGGGGGATCTTATTATTTATTTATTTAGTTATTTATTTATTTTTTATGGCGAATCGAGGTGTACGCGTTAGACCGCGCGTGTTACCACCTCTAACAACAACTAATATGCTCGCTCATGACTAGAGGAGCGCTCTGAAGTGCGCTCCGACTCGCGGTTTCATTTTAAAGACAGTGAGCCGAGCGTGAGAGACTTTAATAGGGAGAAATTCGGCAACACTTACCTGCTCCCTGAAGCCCGAGGATAGCGTGCTCTTCCCCCAAACACTGAAAACAGAAAGCGTGGATGTCACGGGGCCGGTTGGGGGTGTGGTGGATCCAAGTGCAGATGAGACAGTCGACTACGGGTGGGAAATGGAGCTTGAGTGCTTGTGACTGGGTGGAAGTTTTAATGGTTTGACGTTGAATCCACGTAGGGACGTGATCAGGGCTAAGCCTGCTGGAATGCGGAAGTGCGGAGTGCCGGTGCGAGCGTGCCGAGGCGGAGAGGGGCGGCGTGGCATGTATGATGCTTTGGCTCGCAGGAACGCGGAAGCGCGCAGAGCAGGCACGTAATCCAAACTTTATGCCGGTAAGAACCACGGCGG
>JAQQZT010000018.1:1688497-1710134 GCA_030068275.1 Clarias platycephalus
TTCATGTTTGTGGCTGTAATGTGACAAAATGTGGAAAAGTTCAAGGGGGCCGAATACTTTTGCAAGCCACTGTACATTGTTATGACACAGAAAATTTTATGTACAGTACACTAATGGGATAGAATTTTTTTTTCATGTCTTTGTATTAATTTAAAATACATGACACTAGGTCTTGGTGTAATGACTCTTTTCTTTTCTCACAAATGGGTATGGGTAGTTCTGATCCAGTGAAAGAAAAGTGTTTAATTTGTACACTGTAATTTTGAAAGATACCAACTTGATGTAGCTCAGTGGGACCGCATAAGCGTTACATGAATTATAAGCTCGGCTGAACTTTGGAATGCGTTGTTGCACTGAACAAGGGTTGTGGAATTTGGCCCTGAGTACTTGCATTGTACTCGCTCTCTGGGGGACAAACTTCATTGTCAGTAGTGTACAGAGCGGAAAAACTTACAATGATCAAGAACTGTTATAATGTACATATATGGACAGCAAGAAAAGAAATCCCTTTAATAAGAGAGTTATTAAATTGCTTTAATTGCTTTTCTCAAGGGACGAATTTTCTACAAAACTGTATTTATTTATAGTATTGTATTATTGTATTCAAATCATGTGCAACTTATTTTCAAAACAAAACAACAAACATGTCCATTAAATCATGTGCAACTTATTTTCAAAACAAAACAACAAACAAACAAAAACAGATGTGAAGAACTTAACTCTGAACACGCCTGTAACTGTAACTCTCAGGTAGAACACATCCCTGAGAACAATTTGTCTCTTCTTTCTCCTCACCTGTACACTGTAAAGACTTATAATTGCACTACTCAGAACACAATAAGCTGTCTAGCTTTCTTCCACATGTCATCTCAGGCTTGTATTTTCTTTTTTTTTTTCCTCGTCACTTGGCGCTGTCGCCTCTGGCTCGTTCGTTAGCGATTGAAATCTACACCCGGATAAGTTTCACTGGAAATCAGATGTAAATCTACAGACTCGATTTGTTATTCAAAGCTAATGACACATTGCCAGGCTTTAATTAATTCGTTGCATTAATTACCTTTTAGTCATGAATCCGTAATTCTCCTATATTACTCACATAAGCTCTTTCAGCTATGTCTGCTCATGTTTCTTTTTTTTTTTCTTTCCTTAAAGCAAGCATGTTAAGGATTTGGGTTTGGAAATGAAAGAAGTCTAATGAGGCAGAAAATAAAAAAAATAAAGGTGCAAATCATCATAAAGTCAGGTGTCAGAGAGAAAGAGAATAACGTGTTTGTGGGATTCGGCTCGTCTCGCAGTATTTGTGGAAAAGCATCAGAATGACACGTTATTCTTTCGGTCGGAGAAGAAGGAGCCACATTCGATTTCGTGTCAGCGTTTGCTATCACTTTACAGCTGCAGCATGTTAAGCTTTCATAACGCATTAATAAACTAGGCGATTGGATTACAGAGGGATCTGTGGAGGGCGTGTCAGACGTGTCAGAGCGTCCATGTCAATACTGTATGTAGCTGATATTTATAAGAATAAACGAGTGAAAGAGAGTCGTGTCTCTGTGCAGTACTGTACGTCCACGGGTTCGAACATCCACCAGGCTCCTCTCCTCCTATACAGTAGCTGCAACCTGATTCCCTAAAGCAAGGTGACACCCCAGAATGCACTGCTTCAGCATTTCCCCAAGGTGCCTCATGCAAAAGAGAAGAGGGAAAAAAAAAAAAAGGAAAGACGGACGATGGCAGGAACCCGGTTCTGTCATTGACCCTGTTCTGTGTTCTCAGCCCCACGGTGAGGATTTCTCATTCTCATATTCATTTTCCTGCCTTTTTTTTTTTTTTTGGGTCAGCAGATATGGTTCTGCAGAGTCAGGACTGGGTGACTTTGTTCTCCAGATGCTCTGGAGTTTGAATGCAGCTCGGGGAATAAAAGTGGGGGGAAAAAAATAAACCCAGAAAATAGGCAGGTGGAAAAAGAAAATCAAGGACGAGAATGGTGTGGGTTTTTAAGAAAAATTCATTTTGCAACAGAATTATAATAGTAATAATAATAATTAAAAAAAAAATAATAATAATAAATATCACAGTGGACACCGCTCTTTTTGCATAATTGTCTAATTGCTTCTCAATTTTATTATGTATGTATGTATTTATTTATTTATTTATTTTTTGGAACAATATCTATGCCCATAGCTATAGCTGTTCTGCACTGCAGGTATGCGCGATCTGGGACGAGAGCCTGAAAGTCTCAACCAGCCATCACAGAGTCACTAAGCTAAACCCACAGTAATGATGAAGCGATCCATCTCTCTGGAGAACGAGTGCACTCCAGCCTCGTCCTCCAGCTTTTACCAAAGCACTTACATGCGTACGCGTGTGGCGACGTGAGTGGGCTTCGTTAGATGATGTGCGGGGGATTTCTACTTGTCACGTCGTATCAAGAGGTAGTAGAGCTGATCGCCAAGCACCAATTTATTTATTCATGGTTTCTGAAGTCCAGAAAGATAGTCCACTTTTTCTTCTTCTTCTTTTTTTTTCTCCCCCTGCCAAAATCACACAGTGTGTCGTTTTCAAGAGGCTTCGCTTTTTTTTTTTTTTTTTTTTTTGGTACGTTGGGGTGTCAGCACGTCCCGGGGAAAGCTGTAACCACCGGTAAGGAGATGATGGATCTGATTTTTGATTGGAGTAGGCAGTGTGTAGAAAATAACAGTTTTATGGCTGGTAATGCATTATTCACAGAGCACAGGCAGGATGGTGGGCTGTAATAAGAGGCGCTCACCCTTGGGGCAAAAACAGACGTGTGGAAAATATGTTGGAGCAAAAAAGCACAACGCGCAGTTAGATGTTATACATGTGCTAGCATAGAACAATGACAGGGTTTTAATTACATAATTTAATCAACAGTGACATCAAATAAGCTTGTCACCTATAAGTTACCTTAGCCTCAGCTTTCACAATCAAGAGTTATATAATGAAAAGTAGTACAAGAATTCTTACAGAATTTCTCGCTATGATAAATGAAATCCTTTCACATGATTAGCTTCTTTTATTGATTTAAAACTTTTTCACCTACTGCAGCTTACAAGCGGAAATGTTAATATGTCTAACCTACAGCAGCTAATGCAAACGTCGTCTTGTGGCATTAAAGTTTAATTCATGATCATATAGTTGTCTATTCATGAATTTGTTAATGTAATATTTAACCTTTTCATTTGACTTTTTTACATGCAAATTAATGAGTAAATATTAATCTATTTATGGACTTTATACATTTGCATAAAATGTTTTTATATATATATATATATAAAAATTATTATTCTTTTTTTTTTCTTTTTTTTTTTTTCATTTATTGCATTAACCTATGTGTAAACATCTTTTTTTTTTGGTTTGGTGCAATAAAACAAAACGCAATAAAATAAAATTTGGTTTGATGTCATTATTTTCGTAAACAACCAATAATTTGTACAAATTAACAAATTAAAAAATATGTTTTTGTGTGTGTAACTAAAATTAATTTAAAAAGCATATTCAAATGTTAAACTTTTCTTTAAACCTGTTTGAGTACAACAACGCCCTCCTGCGTGCGAGCGTCGGTGTGGACGTCGAACACGGTGCTGCTGTCTCCTGGTACGATTCTGTACTCCACCTCGGCGTTCGTCCCCACATCCAGATCGTGAGCTTTAATCCTCCCCACCGAGGAACCGACCGGCGCCGATTCAGGAACTCGCAGGTGAAAGACACCTGTTAGAGATAACCACAAGCACGGTGTGATTTAGAAGAGTAGAACGAATCAGCCCCATACCTGTCACTCAGGATAAGACTTAAAGAGGATCGCAGCGAGAGTCGGAGTCTGGAGGTAGTTAGCGCTCATTTCTCGCTAATCACTTCAGCTGCTCTGGCAGAACGTACAGCCGTCGCAATCACATTTGCAAATCCGACAAAGCTGTTTGTATTTGTGTCGGCGAGGCCCCCCCAGCTGGCTTAATCAAGAACAATCGGGAATCTAATGCCCTGAAACGTGCCGGGTCGCTCTTTATGGCGGATCCTTGTTGCACACAAAGACGCTGTTTGGTTAATTACAGCATTCAGAGGTACAAATAATTGTTTACAGCTTCTTTTGATCCTTCAGCTCTCACTCCTGATGCCAGCACGCAAAGCACTGTTTTGCAATTCTCAGATAAGCCTGAATTTAAAAATCTTAAAAAAAAACATCCCCAATGTAATCAGGTGCTGCTGGGAAATAAGAAGGAATATAAGAGAAATTAAAGACACCTTTAATTATCCAGCCATGGAAAACCAAAATGTCTCGTCTTCATAAAACTTTAATTAAAAGCCATAGGGTTAGGATGCCATGCATGACGTTCCCATAAGATACACAGTAAATTAAAGCCTAAGCTTCTATAGACCTCGAGACTCACACTGAACTTTCTGAATTAAGCAGTATAAATTAATTAATGAGTAACATAAAAGGTCAATAGTCCTTCTTTGATTAGAATATATTCTACTGCATAGCAGAACAGCATGAACCCCAGACCATGTTCCAGTGGAGAACTCATCAAGTGTTAACCAAGTGCCTCAAAGGTATCAGACCGCATTCCATTATTCCTAGATATACTGTATGTCACTAAATTTAACGAGGTGACATAATAATCATAATTTTTATCAAATTAAAAATTACTGCATAGAAACCTCACGATGTTTGAATATCCCAGTGGAAAACCAGTTAGAAGAAGAAGAAAAAGTAGTATTCATTTTGCAATGTTTCAATAAATAACCCATAAACTTCCATTAAGATTCCCATCGTAATTTAACATGCAACTGGATAAACCAATGGAATATTAAATTCCATTCAATTCAATTAAATTTTATTTGTATAGCGCTTTTAACAATATTCCCATTCAAATCAGAAATTCCCAAATTTTCACAAATAATTAAGCAATATCGCACTCGAGGTGGTGCTGTTGTACTGAATATTAGCACGGCTGTGATGCAGTTGTAGGAACAAAGGCACAGCTGAAGATATTTAACCAGCTATTTTGTTCTGCCAACTCATTTCCTTCTGCGCCTGGCGGAACTAACTAACCGTGACTGGCAGAGCTGGCAACCAACAGTTAGCGTAATTAACAGGGGTGAAATTAGTTTTAAATAAACCATGGAGGTGGTGGGCAGGCCTGAGACATTTACCAGATTTACTTTATATTTCCACTTATTCTGCTTTAGACTATCAGCTTAGTTATCAGGGTTCCAGGGTCGAATACCAATAAAAAATAGTGTTGAATGGAAAGCTATTAACTATAATTTATTAGCTATTAATGTAGATTGTTTCACAATCCCTTATTCCACTCAGCAAGTAGTGCCCTTGATCAGAGGGTTTTGTGCATTAGCCTCGTTTTAGATGCTAGTTAGCTTTGTAGCTAAGCGTTAGCCGCGAACAGAACAACACTGACAATTCAGAGGCGATTCAGAACGACTTAGAAGTGATTACTGAAGAGACGGCGCGTTGTTTAAGACGACATAACGTTATCAGATGTGTGTTCTTACTGAAAGTGCTTATGTGACTGGTTGGGAATGTGGGTTTTGTCAGGCAGCTGCTCTCTCCCCAGTACTGCGGACCGTACAGGCCTACTATCACCCACGCTGAGACACACAGTTGGTGTCATTAACCACTGGACAACACCTGGGACACGCATACATACCTGTATAGTTACACATCACAGTGCTGTTACCGTCCATTATCACCACTCGTGAAACGACTTTCATCTAATCAGATTACTCGGTCGTAACTAACTATCATATAAATAGTCTTTTTTTTAATTTATTTAATTCAATTTCATTTGTATAGTGCTTTTAACAATTGACATTGTCGCAAAGCAGTTTTACACAATCTAGAGAATTATTTAAGTTTGTATGAAATGTGAATGTGTATTTCAGACTTATCTTGTAGAACCGAAGCAAAGAAAACAATCAAGCAACTTCAATAGATAACCGATAAAACTCCATGACGATTCCCACAGAAATCAGATTTATGACGTAACAAATTGGGTGGGGCTAAACCTTTGAAGTCTGAGTAAACGCAGTGGAAGTGACTGGAAGTGAAAGACACATACTGTATGTCTACTGAGTTTGAATAACATGACAGTGTAAAAGAAACCATATTAAAGAAGGTTGTGTACATACTGTATCGTGACGTACTTTTAGCAAACCTCGGTGGATTATCGTTGACATCAGTGAGGGTGATGTTGACGGTGGTGGTTCCAGCCAGACCCCCCAGCTGGCCGCCCATATCTTTGGCCTGGATCATGACCTGGTACGACTCTTTGATCTCCCGGTCCATGTTGGGTAATGCAATTCTTATCACACCTGAGCACACAAGGAAGGATGGAGAAGGGGTTGATGGAGAGCAGGTACGAGTCGGTGAGTCAAGCTGGAGTTTACGCAAATTCAATTATCCTTTGGTGGCTGAGCAAAGATGGACAGATACGTGTTTTTAATAGCTCTTCATTAATCTATGTCCCTAAGAGCTGAGACATAAAAGGTGAGCGCTTGACATTCTGCTAAAGGCTAATCAACTGTAATAGTTTCCATCTCACACGGAGCACCTTTTGATCAGAAAAAAAAAATAAATACAGCTCGACAAAATGCCAACACGAGACACAGAAATGTTTATTTCTAGATTTGGAATTTGGAAGATGATCAGAAACCCCATGCAGGCTTTTCATCTCACATCCAGACTAAGTGACATCGAGGAGCAAAGCACTAAAATTACGTTTCATAATTATAGCCAGCCACAGACACGGGCTTGTCTTTATGATGTAATAAATTAGATACTGTAGCAGTGCGTACCGGTTTTGGGTTCTACAGAGAAGTAAGGCTGGCCGTGTAGAACGCTATACACGATCTGCGCGCTGTTCCCGTACGTGGGATCGTCTGCATCGGTGGCTGTGACTCGCGTCACATACGTGCCTGTACAAACACACATGCCAGAGTTCATTAGGAATCATTTGCAAGTTGTGTTATTCTTCAGCATCTGCATAATCAGAACCCGATAAACAATTTGCAACCGATCGTCATGTGGTGTGAAATCAGCTCCGATTACAAATCAAGCTGCAACAGACAAACTGATTTTCAGGAAAATAATGTTTGATTGTCTTTCATCTTCTCCACTTTGTGAAATAAAATTGTTTCCGAGAAATATTCGGGAAAAACTTTAAAGCTTTGGGATATATTATGTTCAGTATAGTACACGCAAGTACTACTGTTAATAATTAAAATAATAATAGTTAATCATTAAAATATTAATTGACTAATTGATTAACAACTACTTAAAGCTTTATAATTAACGATTGAAGGAATCAGAAGGAAAACGAAGGAAAACGAATTAAAGAATTTGCCAAAAGGAATATAATTAAAAATGTAATTTAATAAGGAAATTGTATGGCAAGTTTTATCACTCAGCTATTAATTAAATACAACTTTATCCTATTACATATTTTTCCTTGACATTTAAATATGAACATATCATATAATTGTATACTTTATTTTTATTAATACATCAATAAATATGTCAAATATGTCAAATTGACTCCAGGGTTAGGAAAATTAGGAAATTGTGTATTAAGTGGTTGTAGAGCTTTTATTTAAGAAGTCTTCAATTAATTATTGTTATTAATTATTGTTATAATAACATTTCTTGTTATTATCTTTGCCCCATATTGGCAAGCACTAGTACAGTATCTACTATGTATTATTTGGTAATTGAGTAATTATTTGGTAATATTGGTAATATTGGTTTCCAAAGGTAGCAGAAGCACACAAACTCAATATTCAAGTAAAAGTGCAGGTATTTGCCTAAAAATTAACTCCATTACAAGAAGAAGTAGCACTTAATTTTTTTCCTGAAGTAGAAGTACTACAGTACAGTATGTGCATGCACTAAAGTGTATGTTAAGAACAAAAATACAAGTACTGTACTCCACAAAGAACCAGGCTTTACTGGATATCTTTGTGACCGAGTTACAGTATTTTACAGTAGTTTAAGTACCGTTGAAGTTTATGCTGTTGATGACATGAATATGCGAGTCTGGGCGAGATTTGTTTTCTGCAGAAATCTAAAATGTTGTTTGCCAGAATGAAAGTAAACATTAATAACGGATAAATACAGTAAATGTACAATTCTTCGACCATGTTCAGATGATTTACAAGTTCATAAAACCTTGTAGGCATTACAAAAGATAAAATGTTTTAGGCCGATTTATTTACACTTTGAAACAAGAGTCATATTAAAGACTTGACTGGTTGGTTTAGACAAGGCTGGACAGAGTGTGTAAGGGTTTACATGAAGGACGTTACAGTTAGAATGTAGAGTAACATTCAGCATCGGTGAGTTTTATGGATAAAGAAGAGGCGCCTTACAGCGGTACGAGCAGCCGCTCAGCCGTGGTTCTAGTTTTATTTCAATGGAGCTGTGCCTTTTTTTGATGCTAAAAATAAATAATTGATTAACTTTGAAAAAGGTTTCTGTAGTGGTTGGTAAAATGTCTTGAAATTAGAAAAAAAAAATCAACCAAAGAACATTTTTTTTTTTTTCACAAAGGCAGATGCAAAATAATATAAGATTAGAGATGATTAAGTTACTGAAAATAATGGAAAGGAGGCTGTGGACATGAAGCCATGACGCGTTGATAGTGACATTAGATTTGACTTGAATTAAACAAATGGCGAGCAGCAATGTAGTTAAACTAGTTGGGAGCTACTGTACCATTCCTACTCTGTATATCGCAGGTTGTGTAAGCACTTAAATATGTGTGTACTGCAAGCATACAGAAGACAAGAATTTAAAGGATGTGCCAAAAAAAAATGATGCTCTTATTGATGTGAACCACAGACCAAATGTGTAAGAGTTCACAACTCATTTGCTCAGTAGTTTAGCTTACGGATGTTTGAGAAAGGAGCCAGAAGAATCCTCAGCCCGGAGACTGAGAGGGCGGGATCAGTCACCCAGGTAACTGTTGATCACTTTGGTGCGTTAACCAATAAACACTTTCTTAACGACCTGCCATCATTTCTGTAAACTAGGATAGGTGTTATTGTTTTATTCCTGTCCTTCCCACATGGGGTGGAGCTCAGAGCAGGGTATGGTGTGAGTGACAGCGTAATACTTAAGTAAAACTACTTTACAGTAACATTGTTAAAGTTACATTTGTTACTTGCCACCTCTGTTTGTTACGGCAAACATTTGTTTTTTGTGTAATTTGCTTTTAGACTATCTAAAGTCAACTCTATTTTTTTTTTTTACTAAACTTTTGATTGGTTGCTGTAAACCATTACAAGAATTTGGCTGAAAATGCGTATTTTATTTTGTTTCCAAAGAGCCCGAATATCTTTTTTTTTTTTTTATGTAGTCTTCCAAACACACTGGCAATGCAGGAAATGAATACCGGAATTGAAAGTCCCACAGTGGAACACCATCAGTCATGGACTGGACTCCACAAATCCCACATCTCAACATTATCGAAGCAGTGTGGGATCATTTTGACAAAGAACAGAACAAAGGACAGCGAGCATCCAAGGAAGAGCTTTGGAAAGTCCTTCAAGAAGCCTAGGGAACGGAGCTTGCCGAAGAGAGTTCTGGCAGTGTTGAAGAAGTTGGCCCAAAGTATAAATTGGCCCAAAGTGTGCCGAGAAAATCTCCCTCAGGCCGTTACCCCACCACCACCACCAGTCTGAACCGCTGATGTGAGGCAGGCTGGATCCATGCCTTTATGTTGTTTACGCCAAATTCTGACTCGACCAAACGAACGTCGCAGCAGAAACCGAGACTCATCAGACCAGGTGAAGTTTTTCCGATCTTCTATTGTCTGATTTACTGTAGGTGAGCCCATGTGACCTGTAGCCTCAGTTTCCTGTTATTATCCGACAGTGGCGACGCCCGGTGTGGTCTTCTGCTGCTGCGGTTGTAACGAGATGTTATTTGAACTTCTGTTGCCTTTCTATCAGATCGAACAAGTCTGGCCGTTCTCCTCTGACCTCTGGCATCAATAAGGCATTTTCATCCAGAGAACTTAAACCTGAGTGATGTCTACATGCCTTAACGCATGGAGTCGTGCCATGTGATCGGCTTAATAGAAATTTACATTAACAAGCTGTTGAACGGGTAGCCGGTAAGGGCACATGTTTTAATAAATCACTGAACCTTTATGATCTTATTTTCCTAGAAAAATATAAAGAAATAAGAGGTAGCTCAAGACTTGCACAGCGGAGTATCTCTGGGAATTTAGTTTAAATCTGTCATTTCACTGTTTTATTAAGGGCAGTGTTTCCTGAATCTAAAAAGATTTCTATAAAGTGAGCAGCGGAAATAAAACAAGCTCCAGGTAAAATATATTACATCTCAGATGGCATGTTGGTACAGTAAATACTCTGCGCTATTTTCTTCAGGATAAAGACACAAAATGTTTGAAATGGAAAATAATAAAGTACTACGTGTAGACTGAGAAATTAGGAGATTCTTCCTCGTCTTCTTCTTCGTATTTTTTATATTTTTATTTATATTTTTTGTTTACATGATAGTGATGACCTGCTGATGTTTAGTCCCGCTCCCTCACAACACGTACAGCACTAATAATAAATCCCCAAACAAGCAGCTTGTATTTTTACGTATTAATATTCAGTACGCATAACACTTGAGTGTACACTACAAAGACAGTCCCATTTGTGATTTATAAGCTACAGAGAGCGCTTATCTCATACAAATCGATCATAATTACTACAGACCTCCTCTGGGAGGAAGACAGGAAGTCCTGAAATGTCATTCCACCTGAACACTATTTTAAACCACACGTCGCTTAATTGTGTGCTTCCAAACTCAGCAATTTCCCGGTTTAATAATTATTTAGCAATATTTCAGCGCATTGTTTTGCCTGTTGGGAATGTGCAGACGTATTCTGTGAAACATTTTTAATATGAAATGGGAAATTGCTGAGCTTGGAAGATTGTACACGAAAGGATCGTTATTGCAATTGCACGTACAGAAATTTAGGCTTATGCCATTTATATGGTTATTAGTTTTCTTATTAGTTATTGACATTGGTTTTATGGCAAACTTGACCACATTTAAATATATTGGAATATAACCCTTAAAAGAGTATCTCTAATTTTTTGTTTCTGTAGCATGTAGTGATTTTTAATATGACTTCACTGTTAAATGGTTCAAAAAAGTATCTTTGGTCTTTTAATGCGTTAGAAGGTCATTCTTTTCATTTAACCATTTACTGATTACATAAGGTTAAGGTGCATTGCTTAATTAGAAACAGAAATATAGAATGTTACAAAGTGTCATGGTATTTGAGCTTATAGATTAATAACATTCTAAACCTTTTCTTTAAATTAGTCTGAGAATTTGAATAAGCTTTATTAAGCTTCAAAATAGTGGGGTTTTCTAGCTGGAACATCGACACACTGATGCCCCTGTCCTCAAAACATCTCTTCACCCTGAAAAAAAAACCTTAAAATGAAAAACTCAAATTGGAACCAAAAATACATTGAAGCGAGCGTATGACCAACAAGACATGGAGCTCAGTTGCCAGACGAGTGCTCTCACGGGAAATGAAGAAGTGGGTCAATAACGAACCTTCAGGTCATTTCTCTGGAAGAGAGAGTGACACGAGGAGCTGCTGCAGAACGGTCAATGATAGAGAGTTTAAAAATCCATCCGATCATTAATGTTTTAACAAAATATATATTATCACTATATGGATATAGGTAATTTTTTTTAAATACAGTATACTGTCTAATACAGGTTGGCCCAGAGGTCTGAACCTTTAAAAGCATTTTTCCTTGTATAAAATGCTTAATTTTCACTTTTATTTTTGACCCACGATGATACTAATAATAAAAAATGAAATAGAGACACAGCTAAGAGTGCTAAAACTTTTGCCTTGGGCTCATATCAAGTCAGTGTGTGAATCATAATCAGCTGCACTAAAGGAGGAAAACAGTTAATCTCTGCATGGAACAACATCAGTTCTGATACACTAGGAAATGTTCAGTGTTCTTATATTGTTCTTGAAGACATCAAGATGACAATTAAGCATTTCCCGTTCTTTATACCTTTAAATACATTTGGTTCTGGATTCAGGCTTTTGCCCAAAAACTGGCCTTTTATTTCTCCTTCTTTTTATAGAAGCCACATGTTGCAAACTTTTTCTAGCTAACACTACATTAACTATCATGTAAACCACCTCTATTAGCTAGTTTGACTAGCTTTAAATAGATCTATGGATTATTGATAGAGTGTCAATTTTGATTTGATTAGTTTGTTTGATTTTGTTCATTAAATTTGATAAAATTCTACAGCACTATTTAAAATTTTTGCCTGAATTGTCTCAAGCAGCTACATTTTATATTCATTACAGGTTTTGAAGTAGTAAAATCTACTCAACGTATCAATTAAACATTAAAAGACTGTTTAAAAATACTCTTTTGGTCCTGACAAACGCCTGCTCCACACTCCAGTCCCGTAGATGGCAGTAATGCACCAATGGTCTATAAAATAATAAAGAAGTAGTAGATACCCTGGACAAATACATTAGCGAGATTTATTTATTTATCTATTCATTTATTTTAAGAAATATATAAATTTTTAGGCCACATTTGTAAATTTACTTAAATAGTTGAAAAAAGTGTAAATCAATTAGAAAATTAAAACAGACCCAAAGACTCAATGAAAGATTGATTAAATTATATAATCAATTAAATTGCACAGCTCTACTAGTGCCTTAGTTCAGATTATCGGCCAGGTTCGATAACCTTAATGTTAGCACTCCCCCGCTTATGAAGTGATAGAAGGTGCTGAGCAAAAACTAATATTATTAGCCTTTGCCTGAATTTCTATATTTTCCATTAAACACTAATGAGCAAACTACTGTATAAAACAAAATAGGGAAAGGAAATCGAAAGGAGCAGATATTTATACTGTATCTAGTCATAAAACACCAAATTTTCATGTGCTGCAGAAAGAAGAAAATAAATGAAATGCTTATGGACAGTGTCTGCTTTCAAGATTAAAGCCTGAAGGATTAAAAGTGAGACCTTTCCTTTGAACCAAGCCGTGCTATAATGAAAAAAGTGGAGGAGAGAACAGAGAGGCCAAATCCTATCACTTTACAAAGTTGTCTTGGGGCTGAAATTCTGGAGAAATTCATCTTTTTGTGCTTCATCATCGAGCACAGATATGCCACACTGAAGCAAGGCGATTTTGGGAAATGGCATTTGAAGAAATATAAATAGTACATCTTTGCAAATAATTGAATCTGGTCTTTAGAAGAAAAAAAAAGTCTCAAAGGAGAAGCAATTAATCTATATCAGGTTTTTACACACCGTGTGTAGGAGGAAAAGGGACCTTGGCCTTTAGAATTTCTGCAAAAAATAAAAATAAAAAGGATGCAGTGGAAAGGGAATTACAATATTAGTTGAAATAGTAGAACATTCTGTATGTGGTTGATAACACCCCAAAGGAATAAACCATTAAAGTATTTTATATGAGATTCTCTGACATTAGTTATGTGTAGGAGGAACAGGACCGAGAGCAAATTTCCAAACGATGACTCATTTACAAAATGTAACTTATGCTAAAACAAAAAGAAAAAAGAAGAAGAAGAAGTCCTTAATGTCCTCAGAAGTGGAATGATGGTGGCAGGAGAAAAAAATAATAATAATAAAATATAAAAATAAAATTGTATGAATAAATAAAACACATTTGAAAGATTTCCTCTTTAAAGATACAGCTACAGTGTTCACGGTGTGAACCTTGTTATGGTTTACCTTTATTACTGAACAGCAATTCTTTGTTTTTCTGTCGTATTTGACTGGGATGAGAAATTGAGTTAAACATCATATAAATAGAATGGAATGGCCATAACATAACAAGATTCTGCAGCAAAGTCTGAACATGGGATGTTTTGTATAATAACTGTGCCAGATTGTAATTTACACGGATGTAAAGCAGCAGACTTACCTACAGGTGACATCTCAGGAACACTAGCTACATATGGCCCCTCCAGGAATTTAGGTTCATTGTCGTTGATGTCCTGGACCTTGATGACAAACGTGGACTCGGGTTCGAGGGCTCTCCCTGTGAACACGTCCACAGCCTGCGCCTTCAGCGTATAGTACGCCTTCTCCTCGCGGTCTAGGCTCCTCAAGGCGTGGATGTCTCCCGTGCTGGGCTCGATGGTGAAAATGGAGCCGACTCCATCTCCGAACAGCGTGTACTTCACCAAGTTATCTCCTCGATCCAGGTCACTGTGTAGCTGCAAGGTTCATCATAATGAGACACTTAAGCAGAAATCGCATTACGCCGAGGGGAGAAGTAGGACAAAAAAGTGCTTACAGCTAAGAGTGAGCAGATTCATGAGCTGCCCAAGGCTCATCAAGCACGAGGATTATCATCAGATTTTGTCCTTAACCATCATTTCAATTCACAGTTGAGATGGGGCAAGTCAGTGACTCTTAATTCAGGACTCTTGCAATATTTGACAAAGCTCCAAAAGTAAAATATCTCTACTAGCCAAAGTTGCCATAAAGGGGGGTGGGGGGGGGGGGGGTGTGTAGTAAGAATTCCAGGGGCCCCTGAATGACTGGGGGCCCCTAAACATGTTATGGCAGTTGTCATGGTCAAGTTACTATATTAGACTCAAGGGGGCCAGAATCCCTAGCACTTGTGAAACCCCAGGCTTTGTAACAGACAGCCAAATTCAATCAGGAGGACGTGCCTCCACTTACTTGTTCAGAAGGTTCATGTGCTTCTGTTAGCATGCACGCCATTGTACAGAATACTGATGGTACACTTGGCATCTTTGTAGAATATGTAATTATTCATCCGTAGTAATAGCTTTATAGCTGGTGAATCTAGAAACTACCCCTTGATAACTTGGTGTGAGGCAGAAAAAAACATACTGAATATAATACTAATCCATCACAAGGTACCTTTCACATCCACACACACGCACGCACACACACACACACACACACACACACACACACACACACACACACACTGTATATGAGAGAGAGTCAGTCAAATAAATGTATACACACTTCAGGAAAAGAAAAACATATATTTACAGTATAAATATTTTATTAGTAAATTTATTGAGACATCATGAGATATAAGTTACCAAATATATATTCAACCCCTTTATAGAGGCCTAGAGACAATAGCCAATCCACCCACAAGAGTGCTTCTTGAAGCTTCTTAAAGAAACTGGAGATCCCTTGGGAAACTTATGTAGGGATTAGGAGGGTATGGAAAACGCAAGCTTGAACTAAAGACCCTGGAGCTGTGAAACACTACCCAGTGTGCCACCTTTAATCTGAAACACTGGTATATTTGGGATAGGGGTTATAATAAAACACACATAGCCTTTTTAAACACAAGTGAAAAAGAAAAAAAAAACATACAAGATGGACCAACATAATCCAACAATTGGCAAGATAGTGGACTTGAATAAATAGAATAGATAGTGCGGGTTGGTCTCGGCGTGTGTCGTGGTGCCTGGTGGGTTTCCTCTGGTTACTCCGATTTAGTCTCAAAGATATGCCGTCTAGACTGATTAGTGTTTACGAAGAGCCTAGAGTGAATGTTCGAGTGTGCGAGTGTGTGTTGTAACATGATTGTGAATCATGTTAGCTTTCAATTCAAAAGGTTTTGCCTCCCTTGCACGCCTTACAGTATTGTATGGGAAAAGAATGTGTATTTGTATAGACTATCAAAGTTTCCATTTTACTATTTGTGTTTAAATGCCGTTTAAATCCTCATTAAGCCGAGTGTATCCAGAGCCTCCCCTTGGAACTCTATGGGTAAATATGTCCTAAATGGTGTGCCAGATCGTTACCATAGCACCAGAGACACCCATTTATTCACACCTTGGGCAATGAGCTACTTCAAACTGAAGAAATTGCACCTTTCAATCTCAGCAGGGTGTACAGTATGTGCTTCTTATAGGAGAAAAGCCTAAAAGATCCATCCACACTTCCTTTTGCAACATGTATGAATTCATTATGTAGCCCTTCAAGCTGGCTCTATGGTACAAGACACTCCTCCATTTATAACTGGGACATAAAACAGGCTCCATGTTCTGCTTTATTTATATGGTTAACCTTTTATAAAAGACATCATTAAGGTTTGGCTCGCAAATTAAAAACAGACAGCGTTCACTCTCCATCCAGCTGTGTTGCTGAGGTTGTCAACTGTCAGAGCATTCCTGCGAGATGTTCTTAGAGTACACTGGCTGTAGTCTCTTAATGATGGTAGCATGATGAATTTTCATTTGAAAGGTCACACAGAGCGAACAAATTGTCCCACTGAGATAATCTATCTTTAGTTTAAAAGGCTGATTGCTCCTCATACGAAAGCAATTACTCACCCTTTTTCATTTATATTCCGTAATCGATGATCAACCTGTTTAACTCGTGCTGAGAGTTATCCTGATTCAGCTAACCCTCAGCAGGAGTAGTGTTAGCTGATCACCTCGTTTTCAAGCCTGGTTTTTAGCCTGATTCAGCTGAGTCTGTCCTTGTCGACCCTAGATTATGGATTTTTTAAGCAATTAGAATCGACAGCTCTAATTTCTTCCATCTCAATCAGAGCAAGTTGGAGTGTATTGGATATTTGACTATGGATGCAGTCCTCCCGCAGGAAGAAGGTTGAATCTAGGACAGAGTCTCCCTAGCAGAACGGTTCCAAGTAGAAGAAGGAAAAAAGAAAAACCTTAGCCTTAAAAACTTACTTAAGTACCCTAAAAACCATGTTCGTGATGAGTGTTTTATTGGCTACATTTGGCTACATGGACAATATGTCTTTAATCCTATTGAAATCAATTAGATTAGAGATTCCAATTTAACTGTTTCCATGATGTTAATTTGATAGGATGTACTGTATTAACATGCTCAGATTATTTAACGTAACTTTTTGACATGCACAAACTGGTTCTGCCTGCTACTTACTGTAAATTTGCTAGAAATTAGCCTTCCCGGAAGAATCCGGCCTTATTACAATAAGGCTGGATTATAAAGATATTATAATCCCTGCATTATGATTGGTTACAGGAATTCAGTTTCATCTGTGATTAAATTCTTCCTTCCTCAGTCAGAGACCAAATGCATAAAAGTCTGAAGTAAAGACTGAAGAGACATGGATAATATTTACCTACTTTACATGTTTTGTACAAAACAAAAGTTTACACCCACGAATTCCCACTGAACATCCCGTCTGATTGGGCCGGATTGGGTCAGGAAGCTCTGACTGAGGTGTTTACACGATGCAATTTTATTCTGATTGGATTATTATTCCCTTCATTAGTATAACATTAGGGTGTGTGTAAATCAAAGATTGAAATCCGAATGAATATTCTTAAAAGGCAATAAAAATTGATCTGAAATAAATAAAAGAAGTGTAGCTTTTAACAAATGTATAGCTTTTAACATGTTTTAAAATATGTTTATCACAGGACCGGCAAGGTGGCTTAGTGGTTAGCACTGTGGCCTCACATCTCCAGGGTTGAGGGCTCAAGTCTGTCCTTCGGGTTTGTGTGCATAGATTTTGCATGTTCTCCCCAGGCTGGGTGGGTTTCTTCCGTGGACTACGGATTTCCTTACACAGTGTAAAGTTATTGAGAGTATGCTAACTGGCATCTTCCAAGTGCCTGTTGTGTGAGAGAGTGCGTCAGCGCTTGTGTCCTTCAATGGACTTGCGCCCTGTCCAGGGAGTACCCTGCCTCATTCTCTGACTCCCTTGGGATAGGCGAAGTTCATGTTTACACTTACTGTATGTTATAGCAGTTAAAAAGAGTAATCTCTTCACCAGACTCTCTTTATTCATTTTGTTAAAGTTAAAAAGACATAAAACCTAAAACATAAAAAAAGTGCATCATCATCTATCCTGCACATCAGAAAACTTAGTGTTACAAACACTGACACTGGAGCCTCCTTCCATAAATGTCCAATAATCAGCTGCGCACAGAAAACATCTCCATATCATTAATTTATGCGGAGCGTCCGCTGTACATGAGCGGAATCATATACAGTAAACATGTGTTTTCTGCTGCTGTTCTAGAAAATGTATCAACACCCTCTGTTCATCCAGAATTCAGAATTCAAATGTGCTCTGAAATAATTCAGGATAAATCTGTAACTGGAGTCCACGCTATAGGACCCCTATTATACATAATAGAGTAAATATGAACATTTGCATTTACAATGTGCAATTATACTTTTAAATTTTTTCTGGCAGTCCTGCAACTTGAACTCACATCCTTCCAGTCACTATTACAGGACCTTAATCACTGAGCTAGCACCACCGCCACCACTCTTCATCTGACT
The DNA here is from genome assembly GCA_030068275.1 of Clarias platycephalus. Lineage (NCBI taxonomy): Eukaryota > Metazoa > Chordata > Actinopteri > Siluriformes > Clariidae > Clarias > Clarias platycephalus. The sequence goes on from JAQQZT010000018.1 coordinate 1,706,864, forward strand.
CGCAGCATGGGGCAAATTTACTGATTACTTAATTGTACATGCTGTGCAGTATAATCACGCTTTTAAAGAACTCCGAACTTCCGAAAGTACAAGCCTGAAAATCTCAAAGTTTTTCTATATGCGGTAGGTTACAAATTCTGTTTGTAACCTACAAATTGATATATAAATGTCAGGCCAAAATTTGCCTTAAAGAAGAAATAAACCTGTCAGAGCTGCTGTTGAAGAGAAACAAATACAGTACCTTCTGACCAATCTGAGTTCATATTTTGACCCATCATTGTTGAAGGAACGTCTACAGAGAATATCAATAAACCCTGAAAGTGACCACAAAAGTAATTTCAGCATCTAGCGCCTCGGTTGCTCTCAAGGTTTCTCCATGTTATTCTCATAAAGAGTTTCTGTAAAGCTGAATTTCTGTTAAAAACACAATTTAAATTCTTTTCAGCTTGGATAGTGTTACAGCTTTTCACTTCTTCCTTATCCCCAACCCTTATCACTTTGTATAAAATTGCTTAAACCGGATCGCACCGAGGTGACACCTTTGATCACGTTTCATATTTCACAGCTGCGTTGCTCGACTCTGTTTCTTTTTACCTTCTGATTGCTGAAAACGTACCATTCAAGTATAAATGACTGAAGTCAAAAGATCTGTAAAATGTCATCCTAATGTGTTCTTGTACAAATTACACACGCAGTGTTGGCACTTGGTGGGATTGACTCAGGGAATGGTGTCTTAACCTTTAAAGGAAGAATACACGTTCTTCAGAATGTAATCAATTTAAAGCCATTCGAAATATCTACGTACATGGTTTGGACTGTCAGAAAGTTCGAGCTCTTTGAAAATATGTTTGCTAAATGATTCAGATCTGTTTTTGCGCAGGTCATATAACACATGGAGACTGGGTCCAGTTGGTAAACCTGTAGATTTGTGAATTACTGCAATGAAAGCAGCTTTGGAGAAATGTGGTTTCAAGAAAACATAGCAGTAAGGCGATTAAAAAATCTCAAACTTTTATTCATTAATTATCCATCCATCCATCCATCCATCCACCTTGAGTACTGTAGGGTCAGAGGGATATCAACTGGGATATCCTATCCCAGAAACACACACACTCACTCAGGCAATTAGGAAATGCCAATTAGCCTAATCTGCATGTCTGTGGATTGTAGGATGAAACTGGAGTACCCAGAGGAAGCCCAACAGGTACGTGGAGAACATGCAAACTCCAAACACACACAGACTCATGGTGGGACTCTTGACCCTGGAGGTGCAAAGCCACAGTGCTAACCATTACCAGCGCCACCTCAACTTCACCACAACTCAACCTCCTGAACTACTGATTTGTCCTCTACTGCCATTCATTTTTGAGTGAGACCTGGCTGTTATATAAATACGTAACACTCTTTCTTAAATTAACTATATGCTCTATTAGTTTGCATTCTTCACCGTTATTAAAGGAAACACCTCAGAACTCTTGTGCAAAGGTTCTGTAGTATGAAGATCACCATAATTATTAGAGACAGCATTCAAAGTTTTCCTCCACACCTTTAAGTCAGCCAACTCTTCAGTCTTTTGATCTACAGACATGCACTGACCACCTCCTTTACACTCTGGTTTCATCTGATTCATTTTCAACCAAAGAATGAAGCGTGTTTAAGACTATTAATGTCCTGATGCCACTTTCCCAGGAGGTTTCTTTAGGTAAAACCTTTTCGGTTAAAGTCACGGCTTCTTCTGCTAAAGTGAAGCAGGACTTGATAACCCGGCCCGCACAGCTCTGACGTGAACAATACCGCTCGCCAATCCCTGGTCTGCCCTGACACGACTCCACTAGACCTGACGTGATGGTTCAATTTAACCGTGATCCCATTAAAGCTTAGGATACGGCTTTCTCAACAACCGAGCCTTGATATTCAATTTGGAACATCTGAGAGAATATAAAATCCCTTTAACCCGATGCCTTTGCACTGAATGCACAATCAATGCTCTCAATGGATACAAGTTATACCGCCAAGTTACCCTGCCATAAGCAACGGATAATAGCATGTCCCTCATGTACGATTAGACCACTGCGGTCAACATAAATCAGTAAGCAATCACCAAGCTCAAGCCGATAAAATTCTCTTTTGGAGCTTTGCATTTTCGCCAGCGTCCACGCATTTGAAAGACCTGTGGAATAGCATCAGCATGCACCTTTAAAATTTTTTTTTTTACATAAGTTCACAAACCATTATACACAGATTGACTGTCATTAAAAGTTAGATTATTTTAAGAAAACAATTTAATAAGGATGTGGGAAGTAGGATAACGATCCAAACCCAAGGGAAAGCAAATGTCTCAGATCATAGCTATCCGTTTCATCAGAGGTGAAGTGATGCACATGATCTTACTGAAAGATTCAGCTTCATCGACAAATTTGTCACGGCAAATTAAAATCAATGCTTGCTTATCCTTTTAGCAAAGTCAAGCTTAGCACAGGAAGGCTCAGTGCTAAAACTCATCATAAAGAGTCACTCATTTAGACCAGGTATTGTATCTTATCATTCATATTAGCAGAATTATATCCCTTGTCCATTTCAAGATCTTATAAACATAAAACTGGGGCATTTCTACTTAGCATGCCAATCAGATGGTGGCTTCAAGCCAAATAGATAGATTTTGAGATATGACTTAATGTCAGGTATTATATTTGCATTATTATTTCAAGAAAAATCAGACTGATTGGCTGCTGCCAGGATAAATGGCAGGTATGAGTGCCTTTGCTGTGAGTGTTTTAGCTGAGCATCACTACTGAGTATGGAGAACATGCACAGAGATTACAGAGTACTCTCTCTCTCTCCGCTTCCAAATTGTAAACGTGCTGTTTCGATCTGAACTGTCTTAAATGATCTCTATTTCTGATTTTAAACACCTGCTACATGATTGAGTGTTTTACAGAGGGAAGGCAAATCACATTTATATGTAATAGTCAGCTGGTGGTGACATTACTGCTTCAAAAATTGCACACCACTGTGGTCATGTAACGCAATGACATGCACAAATGTAGTGGAGTAGAAAGTACAAATATTTGTTGCAGGATGTAGTGGAGTAAAAGTAAAACGTGTCCACTAATAAACTACTCAAGTAAAATACAGATACGTGAAAACTGTACTTATATATAGTAACAAAGTAAATGTACTTACTTTCTTTCCACATCTGGGCCCGTATTCACAAAGCTTCTTAGAATTCTCTCAGAGAGCTCCTATCTTAGCTTAAAAAGTTCTAGCTGGG
>JAQQZT010000018.1:1710234-1723898 GCA_030068275.1 Clarias platycephalus
GGAAATTCTAAGAAAATGTCATAATTCTAAGAATTTTCTTAGAATTTTGTCAATAGGAGCAACTTTTAGGCTTAAGAGGCTTTGTGAATACGGGCCCTGGACTAACACTAGCTAGCATAACAGACAATACTATGAAGATCTATTTACTTGAATTGTTAAACAAAGCCACCATCTGGACAGTTCACCATGTTTACACACATATCCAAGAAGAACACAGATTCCTTGTTCAACTTCATCTCGTTCATTTTTTTTTTATATTATTTTTTTTTCCTTCATTTAAAAATGTCTAAGTTTTTTTTTTACCTAATAGTAAAAATGTTCCTGTCCTAGGTGTTTACAGGCTTAGGAAGGAAAAGAAATGGGGTCAAGGTGACAGAAAGTTGATGTGTCTATAAAATAATATTTGCAGGAGGTTCATGTCCATGCAAGACCTAGTTTTTCCACCCGTTTTTCACCGACATCATAAACTAATGCTGATAGCCTTGTTTAAACACTTATTTTCACTGCATAGGTTAAAGTTAAGCTGTGATAGAAAGAAAACAAAAAACGATTAATGAAATCTTATTATTACAGATCATCAGATTCATGGTTTACCTTTCCAACATACTGCGGTTCAGATCCCATATACTCCTCCAACACAAAGAACTGGTTCCACACCCAACCTCGCTTGACTCTTTGGATGTCAGCCATGCCGTGCCTCCTGTGCTCCCTCAGACCCCCGTGGTGCTCCTTTCCCCACCTGTGCATTGGAGAAACAAAGCTCTTGTCCAGGAGATACCAGAAGAACAGGAGCACACAGTTCCCCGTGAGCATTGGAAACGTTTCCGTGGGTATGAACCTTCAGTTTGGAATACTAAGTGACTCTGAGAGCTGACCGGAGATGATCGCTGAATCCGGGGGAAAATGTACCACAGTGCTTCGATGACATTGATGAAGGTTCAGGACTGCTTGAAATTTTCCAGCGTTCCACCTGTAGGAAAGAGGACATTACATGGATCAGAACATTCCTGTTACAAATTTCTGAGCACGTCCAGGATGATATATTGGGTTGTTTGGATCATCCATATGTATAGGGGGAGAAAAAAAATGGATGTCTTTTCTGTAACGTCCTATTTTGGTTTTGTCTTTGAGGCAGTAAGGCGTATCTTCCTGCCTTCTCGGGCATGATGCAATCTTACAGGAATATATATATATATATATATATTTTTTTTTTTTTTTTCCTGGGAATTATGGTGCAACAGGAATTTGAGGAAACTTAAGTGTAATTTGCACTCTTGAACCTAGCATTAGGAGGCGTGCGAAAAATAAAAATAGGTACAAATTTAGTGATTTTTATCAGCGTAAGCTTTTTGGAAGGACTCCAGTAGTACGTTAGGAGAGTAATGTATTGGATTTTTGCAAAGCATTAGTCTCTAAAAATGAGCCTGCTTCAGGATCAGGGATGCTTACAGCCTGATTATGCAGATGGTTTATTGTGGAAAAAAAAGAAAAAAATCTAGCACTGAGACTCAGGGTCAAAAAAATAATAGAAGACCATACACACTCTGAAACTGCATAATTTAGCACGCGCCTTCGACCATATTGGCACACAAAATGAAGGTATATTGGGGTGAAGTTTAAAATTTAATTGTGAAAATACAACACAGGTCAGCACAGCTCTCCATGGAGAACAATCTCTGTAATTTTCCAGATTCAAAAGAACAGTGGAAGAAAACGTCATTCAAAAATGCTAATATGGTTAAAAGCAGTAAAAACAAAAAAAAAATGGCACTCAACAATGCTAATCAGCTAACAGACGACAGCTTGTCGGAGTGAATTTGAAACGGTTTCTTCCATTCCTTCAGGAGTGAGTTAAAGGTGTGAGAAGACTTCAAGGCAAATCTAGTGTGCTACAAATCTTGCAGGAAAATGTGTTTTGCTAATCGCCAGACAGCCTCAAATAGCAAGTGATGACAGTCCTCAAACAGTCACAGAGCCACGTTTGGACGTCCGCAGGAACACAGGAGCGTCCCAGGAGAACGGACTTACAGCTCATTATACCACAACGCTGTCGATTCGCTGCGTTCTGAATCACTTTCTGACAGTCGCGCAGCTGCAAATCACAAATTTATATTAGCATTCTAATGCGTTAGCGTTTCTGTAGTCACAGCTCATTCACAGGGACTTTTATAGTGAAGGCTTCGTAAACAGATTTCAAACAATGACTGATGTAATATTTAGCATTTATGTAAGGAGTCTCAAGAGGAATAAAACATTTCATGAAGGTCTGTTATAGAAGCACAATCATTTCCATGTCTATAGTTACTAGGCTCCATCACAAAACCATGTTGTTCATTATAACAGCATGTTGTATGGCAGTTCTCAGTTATTAAACTTATTCATGACATTTCATGTATATTTTAGTTTAGTCATTTAATCTCGCTAGTTATGCACAAGGGGCGACCTCTGCTTCTGAAAAATGAGTCCAAGTGGAACAAAGCATGCAGTTACTCAAACGACCACTAGGAGCCGGCTTAAAAGTGAGGCAATCGTCCTGGAGCCAGAAATAAACATGTTTACAGTCTGGTACAAAAAAAATAATGGTTTTAGTCTCCATGGCTAGATTTCCCATTCATGACAATTGTATGAGGCGAACTTTTATGTAACTCATTAGATAAAATAAAATTAAGCCATAAAGTTATGCATAATTGGGGCATGGCGGATTGACCACAGCTGAGCTTCAAAACTGCTCTTCAGAAAACCTACAGGTGACGTCACAGAGGGTTTGTCCAGTGCTTTTTAAGTGGTCTTTGGTTATGCATAGTGTATTAGCTACAGTAGCTATGAAAATATGACCATTTGGATTTAGGCCGTATAATTTTATAGCAGAACAAATAAACAAAATGTCAATAAAAACACCAGGGAGTATTTAGATATGTATTTTGACAATTGTTAAAGGGCACCTATTGTGCAAAATTAATGTTGAGAGAGAGACTATACATTTCCTGACTTTTGGCATTGTTTTCCATTTTTGTTGGCCAGGGTTTAAAGGAACCAATTAGATTCCACCTTGATATGACCTCATATAAGAAAACATCTCTCCCCCGGCTATATAAAGTATATCTAAGATATGTGAGGAGTATTTTAGCGGCAGCATTAACACACACACATACAAACAAGCGTGCTGAGATCTATGTTACCTTGTTAAAGAAAAAACGGAAATTATGGGACCTTTAAAGTCATCAAGGTGAAAAGGGTTTATAGCCGGAAACATGCAGAAATCTAAACCACAGAATGATGGTTTGATATAAAGCTCCTGCAGCTTGTACACAATCAAAAACAAAGTGTGAATTCAATCTGTCGGCTTCTATAAACTGCTTCCTAAGAGTAAACAGTCTTGGCTGATGTGTAAGATGTGCATTGTTATGCCGAAGCGTGAATAACAGCAAAGTGCTTCAGGGCGCTTTGCATTAGCAGTCTGGAGTAGTTACAGGACTAAGCTGCTTATTGCTGAATAAACATTCGGCGTTTCAGGACGCCGCAGCCGGCCGAATCACTGAACCTGCGCTGTCACATTCAGTTAAAGAAAAAGAGGCTATTGTTAGCCAGGAGCTCGCGGCTAAGCAGAAAGTTACGAGGTAAGCAAAAGGGTTGTTGGAGAAATGGAGCTGACAGCACACCCACGCAATGCGAGATTAAAAGGAAACAAATGTGTTTCCTTAATATTCCTGAGATTTTATTCTGTTTAGAAGTTAAAGGAAATAATGTCGGGTCACGCGAGGCAAAAAAAGGAAACAAAGAAAGAAAAAAAAGCTGCTGTGCTGTCCATGTGTAAGGGATAAAACATGCTACAGGAGGGAATAATTAACAACAAGGTGGTGCAATGAGCTGTTTTATTCCTTTTAGACAACATCATATGTTTTTTTTTATCCAATTATTGTTTAATTTGATGCTATAAAACATCGGTAAAGCAAAGTTAATTTCCATAAGTTATAGCACCTATAAACACTCGTTCCCTCACCAGTCTCTCGTTATTCTCATTATATATATTTATATCACACGTTCTGTTTATGCGCTCGCTATAGATAAATGTTTTAGCGCGAGCATGTTAATACACTAAACCTGTGATTTGCAGCTGCACACCTGTGTAGAATCTTTATCACCTCCTGACCAATCAGAATCCAGGATTCGACTATGACATAAACGCATCTTAAAACACCGGAACTCTAATTAAACACGATTCCAATTATCAGCTAGCATCTTTCCTATGGAAGTTCATCTAAATCAAGCTAGCGAGCAGCGGCGGTGACATATGCTGCCTCTGGCACACAGTCAACACGGCGACGGATACGAATCGGCAAATTAACGTCTGCGCTTCCCTGAAAATATGGCCTGATGATGCTTTTTTTTTTTTTTTTGTCACCAGATATGATTAAAATGAAGATGTAATCCAGGGAGAGACAGAACAAACAGACTGTTGGCTTCATAATAGTGCATTTTTTATTATTAGCACTTCACCATCTTGGCCGTCCGCCGCCAAGTGAATGATTAGAGCATCCGGGGAGGACATGGAGTGTTTGTGTCTCACTTCATAAGCATGATTTAGTGCTGGGTTCACTCATAATTGTGAGCTGATTAATTCCTTTGTACGTACAATGACAAACGGGGACGTGCCGGGTGATGAACGCATGATAAATGTGACGTATTATTGTAATACAACCATGCTAACACACCAGCTATGCTAAATCTCATCGGAGCTGAAGCATGTTTTAGTAACAAACAAACAAACAAACAAACAAACAGTGTGCACAACCACATCATAAACGGGAAAACAAACAATTTGACAGTAAAACAGGCTGAGAAATGCAATCGCAAAAACAAACACAACAGTTGTGTGTATAATGTACTGGAGCCATATCTATATCTGTATGTTTGAATTTAACATCTGACAGGAGTGTTCGGTGTGTTACCTGAGTGTGTACACCTGTCTCGTGTTCGTTCCTCATTAATTTGTCTGATTAAATTCTATTCTAAGTCTATTCTAAGATAAATTCTAAGTCATGCCAGTTACATCATTCATTAATGTTTTTTATTTATTTAGGTTAGCGCTTCTTTCCGATTGGATAAAAGATGTTCCATGAGTGGTGATAATCGAGTATAACCACACTGTGATGTGTACATAACTATATGTATGAGTGGGCGTGTCCCAGGTGTTGTCCAGTGGTTAATGACACTAACTGTGCGTCTCAGCATGGGTGAGAGTAGGTCTGTACGGTCCGCAGTACTGGGGAGAGAGCAGCTGCCTGACAAAACCCACATTCCCAACCAGTCACAGAAGCACTTTCAGTAAGAACACACATCTGATAACGTTATGTCGTCTTAAACAACACGCCGTCTCTGCATTAATCACTTCTAAGTCGTTCTGAATCGCTTCCGAACCGTCCGTGTCGTCCTGTTCACGGCTAACGCTTAGCTACAAAGCTAACTAGCGTCTAACACGAGGCTGAATCACAAATCCCTCTCTAACCCCTGATCAAGGGCACTACTCGGTGTGTGGAACAAGGGATTGTACAGCCTGCACAGTGTACTAGCTTTCCATTCAACACTATTTGGGATACGACCTAACAAAAAAGTGTAAATATAAAGTAAATCTGATAAGTTTCTCAGGACTGTCCACCACCTCCATGGTTTATTCTCCTCATCTTTTGGCTACAGAGTACCGCTAAGCGTGTAAAAACTACTTTAATCTCCTGTTAATTGCTCCTATAGCCGCGGTTAGTTAGTTCCTACTGGAGCGGAAGGATATGTGTTGATGGAGCAAAATAAAAAAAATAATAAATCATAACCTGTTGATAATAAATGGAGTTTGTGGAACTGTTGTATAAAAGTGATAATCAGTGATATCGAGTATGATACTGCTTAATTAAAGAGCAGCTCGTTACAAATCTTATCCGCTGCAACAAGTTTGTGTCCTCACTTTGATAGTCGTTTTCTCACCAGGCTCTTTTTTTCAAGTTAATAATAATAATTATAATAATAATAAAGAAATTAAACGTACTAAATAATTAATGACTCTGTCTTTTGGATGTTGGAAAACTTCGAGCGTTACAATGCTGACACTGGAGACTCCTTTCCTTTTTCACCTGAAAAAAACAGTCCGAAGCTTGGATCCTGTGAATGAGCTCTTAGTAAAGAACAGATTTTAAAAATTAATGACCACCAGTCAGAGTCCAGCACTGTGGCATAAAAAGAGAATACTACGACTTCTAAACCTACAGAGACATGGAGCGAAGAGACTGTCTTTTATCGACATCATTCATTATTATTAACACTCGGCCGTATTGGCCGCGCTCCTCTGTTCACTCGTTTTTCACGATGAGTCTTTCAGGGGAAGAGACACATTCAGGCCACGCTGGTCGCAGAACTGCAACGTAATTTAATCCTGAACTCGTGTGGAATACATGGATGCGACAAGCTTTAGATGCAGAGTACAAATCCGCGCTAAAACCTGAAGCCGGGGGAAAATCTGACGCAGAGATTAGATCCTGCCTGAGATTATTGTCAGACAGGAAGGAAGCGCTGTTCAGCAATCAGCAGCGAGGTCTGTGCACCGTTTAGCAGATTCTCAAGGGCTGGAGATTTGCTACCCGGCTGCGTCCCTCTATAGGAGCGAAGGACACCGTCAATGTCCTCTCTCTTCAAGCCCTTCTGTTTTTTTTTTTTATAAAGAAGATGAAGAAACATATCACATGCATTAAAGTGTTCTTGGTCTCACGTGCTCTGTGTTTGAAGAGACTGACCTTTTAGAAGCCAGACTCGTCAACAGCTCTTAAGAGACTTAATTAGTACGTGACATGAAGCACTGTGCTGCTTATTTGCGCTGCTGTCACATTCAACAAGGTGAAAAGCAAATGACTACATGTGCTCCTCTAAAAAAGGCCAAGATTCATATTTATATCCAAAATGAAACCCCAGTGGATCAGAGTGAGAATTGTGGTTTTATATTTACACACCTGGCAAACATGTTTAAAAGCGTTCTCAGTTTTTTTTTTTTTTTTCTGTTTTTTTTTTTTTTCTCGCTTTACTTTTTTCTTTTGTAGAAAAATAATATAAAAATTGAGTCATGTGCACTTTTAACACACAAGTCATTTCTTTTCCATTATTTTTACACATAATAATCTAATCATTTTTACATGATTCCAAATAAAAAAAAATGGTGGCATGTTGATGTAACGGTTAGCACTGTCGCCTCCAGGGTCCGGATTTAATTCCCATCTCTGTCTGCATACAGTCCAAAGATATGCAGGTTAGGCTAACTGGCGTTCCCAGATTGCCCGTAGTGTAGTAGTGTGTGTATGTGTGTGTGCTCTGTGATGGATTGGCACCCTATCCAGGGTGTACCCCGCCTCGTGCCCCAAGTCTCCTAGGATAGGCTCCAGGGCCCCTGCGACCCTGAATACAGGATAAAGCGGTATACTGTAGATGATGACTAAGTGATTTAAAAAAACAAACTAACAAAAACAAAATTACCATTTTGTAATTACACAGGATCAAATGATTTTCTCCTATAACATGTTCATTATATTTACTGTAAACAATTTTCACGTGATCCATACTTGCCTTTTTTTCTTATTTACGGGATTCTTACTTACAGTATATCATCTCTTTTACACAATGTATTACTTTTCACCTGATTATGATTTCTACATTATATGTATTTATAATTAATTATTATAAAGTATTAAACGATTCAAATATTTCTACACATTTTATTTATTTTTTATATGCGATTCTTACACAATTTGTTCACGTTCTTGTGATTTCGGTATGATTCTTTTTCTTTTCAAATGTGATTCCTACATGATTCATTTATTTTCATGCAAGTCCGATGTTAATCTTTTCTTTTCAGATCACTCTTACTCTCACTCATCTTCTATACCGCTTTATCCTGTATTCAGGGTCACGAGGGACCTGGAACCTATCCCAGGAGGCTTAGGGCATGAGGCAATGTACACCCTGGACAGGGTGCCAATCCATTGCAGGGCACACATACACACACTCACACTACGGACAATTTGGGAACGCCAATTAGCCTAACCTGCATATCTTTGGATTGTGGGAGGAAACCGGAGAACCCGGAGGAAACCCACCAAGCACGGGGAGAACATGCAAACTCCATGCACACAGAGATAGGAATCGAGCCTGGCCGGGAATCGAACCCGGACCCTGGAGGTGCAAGGCGACAGTGCTAACCACTACACCACTGTGCCACTGTGTTTCAGATCACTCTTATGCAAATCTTTTCTTTTCACATGATTCTGTCATGATGTGTAGACAGAACCTCAAAAGCTATTATTGTTAGGTGATTTGTATTAAGTATTTGTAAGATTCTTAAAAATAATATGATGATTTTTTAACCATAATAATTTATAAAAAATATATATATATATTTGACTCATTTGTTTTCAACTCATTCTTTCTCACAACTATTTCACACATTATTATAGTCATTTAATATTTTTTTAAGGATCACATGATCTATTTATTTTTTAATTTATTTATTTATTCCTTTCTATGATTTTAATACATTCCGGTTGGTTTCTGTTTCACATGATTCCTTTCACTTGGGTTTTATCTGTCTCTCCTGATGTTATTTACATGAACTCGGGTTATATTCTCTGCTCTCTGTATGTGAGCTTTGGGTGAAACAGGAGTTAATATCCATCCAGCCATTTCAGATGCTGGCACAGACCAGTGAGCTGAGAATCTGGGTGTGGGAGTGGAGGATGGCTCGGCCCAGGGGACAGAAAAGCCATTCCGAGTTTCAGTGCTGTCCAGAAACACCAGAGAGGAGAAAAGGAAAGTCGCAGCGATCAATGATTATACGATTTACTGCATTCTCACAGGATACTTGCAAATTATTTCATTATTTCAAATGTTGGACTAAAACCTAGATGATGTGCCTACATGTGCTCTTTTACTAGGATTAGGATTACTACTGCGGATGATTTATTAATAAGATTAACATGATGCAAATCAAGTGACGTGGTAACAAACAGTGTCACAGGCGGCGGCGTGACAGCTATGGATTCTTGGGTTTATGGAGCGGAGTTTAATATAGATGTGGGTTTACTGGAGGTTTAAAAGCCTCGTTAAATCAAAAGAAATGTAGAGCTGTGGCAGTGTTTATACAGAGGAGCCGTGTAGCACCGTGTAGCGCCGTGGCACGTTATGACCCAGAGTGGATGTTAAAAATGTGCCTGAAAACTCTGGAAAAGACCCAGATGGAGAAACAACAGCGATGTCAGCTCTACATTCTGGCTCTGACAGATTCATCACTCCCGTTTCAGCTTTGTATAATCACACACACACACACACACACACACACACACACACACACACACACAGCTGTTATGATGACTTGAATTTTTTTTTTAATCCATTTCTTTCTACATGGAATGTTTTCACAGGGTTAAGTGAGTTTTTTAATGATTTGTCACACACAGTTCTTGCATGATTCATTCAGTTTAACATTATTTGTTCTTGATTAAATTAATGTTCATGTCTGATTTCAGCACCCTTCATTTTTTCATACTTGTGATTCCTACAAGAATCATTTATTTACGCCTGATTCCCACATAATTAATGTATTTGTGTTTGATGCCTGTATGATTCATTGTTTCCGTCTGTATGTGAAAAAAAAACAAAAAAAACATAGTATCTGTGCTAAAGTTAGTGTCTCACTAAGGTGAAAAAGTGATTTTTCAAATAGCATCATATAACACCATTTTTCATAATACTTAATGCTTCTTATCCCCCGATCCATGCTTCGTTAAATGCATACACATTATAAATACAATTTCATACCATTTTATGTAGTGTGGGTGAAAACGAACTTGGCAATATGTAATCGCTACAGAACTTGTAGTATCACTGGAGTCATGATGAAAACAGTCTGTAAATAGACCATAGTAAATAGGATTTCATATTTCTGAGGCAGAAACATGCAGCATAAACAAAGATGGCCGACCTTTTGACTGTTTAGAAGCGAGCTAAGATCGCGGCAAGCTATAAAGTGTAGAATTCCATTGTTCTTGTGCTGAGATGGTGGTGTGCAGTGAAACGGAGGAACGCAACACTACATCTGGAGACAATGAAAAAATTTCATGCAAAGCTGATGAGCACAGGCTCAGTGAACGACGCAAGAAGAAGTGGCCATCCATCCAGTGCTCGGTTTTAAAGATTTGCTTTAATTTTCCTGTGTAATAAAGTTTGTATTAGAAATATGGACTTTATCACCCATTTTTAATGCCTAGGTACGTTTTAACGCACACTGTAGTGTCTGTAACTTTTTTAAAATTCAAATCTTTCAATGATCTTATCTGTCATTCAGATTAACCTCGGCCAATTTAGATTACACATGAAAAGACATACACCTGAAAAAGAGTGTTATTATAGAATGCTAAATTGTTATCACAACATGAATTTGACATGGTTACGGACACTACAGATTTTTTGCTTTTTAAGCTTTTATCAAATAGCAATTAAAGCAACAGTGTTTACGGGCCATATGCTTCTAGAAGCTTAACACCAATTTAAATATCAATACTCATAAAGAAATATACATAATTTGGATTCTAAATGATTATTGTTTGAAGCGAGAAAGTATAACACTGAAAAATGCCCATTTTTGATACACATATAAAATCATTTCTCCAAAACGCGCAAGTTAGCAACTTGAAATTTTTAGGGAAGCAAGATTGGTCACTTCCATGTTGGATAAACTTGAAAATAAACAAAAATAGCTTCTTTGACACATATTTTCTGTATTATACTGTATATAAAACATAAAAAATTTCAATCAGCACCAATACTGTGTTTTGGCCGATTGATTATTTCCACTTGCGACTCCTACACAGTTTACATATCTTTATGTTTGATTCCTGCATGATTCATTATTTCTGAATGTGATTTCTACATTCATAGATTTCCCACATGCAATTTCCAGATGATTCATTAATTTTCACACGTGATTCCTACACAATTGATTTATTTTCAGTTGCAATTCCCACAAAATTATTAATTTTTTTAATGATTTCCAGACGATTTCTCTTTCCCAACATTTGATTCCCACCCAATTAATTACATTCCACATGCGATTCCTACAGGGATTCTTTATTTACATAAGTACATTATTTTGTTCTGCTCTGTTCCAAATTTTTACTTTGTTCTTCACCTGCCTGTGATACTTTACAGCAAATTAGGTTTGATTTATTTCCTAGAATAAAAAGAAACTTGTAGGGGAGCTTAAGCTGCTGTGACCCTGACCAGGTAGTTACTGAGGATAAATGACCTGAACGACTCAATGGTGGAGCATCACACAGTACTGCATGTGTGTGTTAATGTTAGTTGAATGAATGTGGTGTTTATTTTGTCGAGTCAAGTAAGATCTCAATCTCAGTGCTGACCTCTGGTCTCCTTTCTGTCTGTCTGTCTGTCTGTATGTCTGTATGTCTGTATGTCTCTCCAACCAGATTTTGTCATAGCATCACACAAATCTAAATGTTGAGTAAAAGTGATGTTATGAACAGTTACAGTTATGTGTCAGATGTAATTATCTATTTAAAATAATCTACTAATGCGCTACTGTCTCAATGTAAACAAACACCTGCACCAATAGATATTAATTAGAAAATTGAAACTGAATATTTTTACTGGGATTAGTTCATATTTTCACTTTGGCTGAAATACCAGCGCTGAAGTGGTATAAGTGAATTTTAAGACAGACATGTACGTGGGCTTCAACCTGAAATAATAATATCACTGATTACATTAAAGCTGATCAGATTAGTTTTAGCTTTAATTTTTTAACTATTTCTACAAACTCAACGATGCGTCCTGACGCTAAATACTGCACTAAAATATAGTGTGTGATAATCTAATTCATGTCTGTTAGGAACATATTCATCTGTCCATTACTGTATGTTTATTCTGAGTAATAAACCTGTGTACATTACAACGAGCAACAGGAACGTCTATTTATTAGATTGTCTCATGGGTGGATTAAGAATTATGTTTTCTTAAGTAATACTAATACTGTACATTTAAAGAGTTTATAAAAGACAACCATTTTCAGCTACACATTTTAAGCCCAAAACAAATCCTAATTAATCTCCTGCCTTTTCTCCTCCAACCTGTGACCGCCGTCCTCCGTCCTAATCATTCTCTCTTTGCTCTCATCACTCATGTCCTTTCTTCTCCTGAGCGGCTACATCCATCGTCTCAACTTCTTAAACTCTGAAACATCTCCCAGCTTTTAAAAGTTATAATTCAGGAACTCGACAGAACTCTCTCTCTCTTTTTTTTCAGTATTTTGCTCAGACAGCTAGTTAATGGGACTCTGCCCCCGGCTACTGTCTCTGTTTTAAATGTTGACTTCCTCTCTTTTCCGGGCACTGTGAAAGGATGTCAAATATTTGGAAAGTACCTATAAGAAATGGCAATGTCCTGTACACTTACACGCTCTCACAAATGGTATAGATGATAGACCTCGGCCTGATGGGGGAAAAAAAACTCTCGGACAAAAATGGGCGAGAAGCTGATTCTATAATAAACCTCAGCTATCACTAACTCTCATGATATTGTTCTGTGAACTACAATGACTCTTTTTTGCCTGTTCACTCTGCTGACTCACGCCTGCTCGACCCACGTCATCAAGTTCACCGATGACACGACTGTGGTGGGTCTCATCAGCAAGAATGAGAGTTTTTCTGAATGTGGACAAAACTAAGAAGATTGGTTGTTGACTTCAGGAGAACTCAGAAGGACCTCTTCACACTCTACATCAACGGCTCCTCCGTAGAGATCCGATTTCTTGATGTTGTTTCCTGGAGCAGAACCTCAACTGCTCCCTAAACACCAGCTCCATAACCAAGAAATCCCAGCAGCGTCCCTACTTTCTGAGAAAAGCACATCTCCCTCCACCCACCCTCACCACGTTCTACAGAGAGACTACAGAGAGCATCCTGAGCAGCTGTATCACTGCCTGGGTTGGGAACTGCACAGCTGAGAAGATCATCGGGGTCTCTCTACTGTTCCATCACACATATTTACACCACACTCTGGCCACCAGCACTGTGGATGACCCCACACACACAGCTCACACACACTCTTTACCCTTCTGCCATCTGGAAAAAGCATCCGAGCCACACAAACAGACTGTGTGACAGTTTATTCCCACAAGAAACCAGACTCCTTAACATCCAGGGACCCGTCTGAGACACACACTTGTGTACACATAAACACACACACACACTACACTGGACACCGGTCCATTTCAGTCTTCTTGTAATTTGTCTTTTTTTTTTGTCTTCACTTTCTTGACCTGGTTGATAAAACACTAACAAAACTGTATTTTATTAAACTGCATTATGGCTGCATGTCCTGTTTACACTCATCAGATTTATGATCAACTTGTGTAAGTTGATCATAAATCCATGGAGAGAAAAGATTCTGTAGAAAAAGTTAAAAGGTTAAAGCTAAACATAATCTGCTGATCTTTAATGTAATCAGTGATATTATTATTATTATTATTATTATTATTATTTCAGGTTGAAGCCCACGTACATGTCTGTCTGTCTGTCTGTCTTTCTGTACAGCAGAACTCTCTGTCTAACTTATTAATA
>JAQQZT010000018.1:1728136-1735636 GCA_030068275.1 Clarias platycephalus
ATTTCTCCCGCACCTCGTCTTCCATCTTCACTTTTATTTCTTTGTTTTTGTTGTGACTGGCAGCGGTAGCGTGTCACATGACTTAACCTTATAAAAGAACTTAATACAATATGAAAATAGATATTCCCAAATATTGGATTTTTTTTTTCATTTTGTTTTTAATGACCCGCCCCAACCCGCCCGCAAATAAAGTGACAATTTCTTTACCCGCCCCAACCCGCCCGGGGTCCGCGGGTTACCAGACAACCCGCGCATCACTAATGTGTGGGGACATGAGATGAGTAATAGAACATATCAAGATGTTTTTTGGAATTTATGTTCGTCGTACACGTTATAAAACTAATGATAACTTTAGTTCTACCTGATGTATCCAAAAAAAAACAAATGCACAGGGTGATGTCTCACTTGTGCTGTGGTGCCAGGAAGAATCTTGAGTTTAAGGGTTTTTAATAACTGCTATCCTCCAAACCATCCAGACTCGAAACCACTCGCTACATGCTAATCCACTTTAGCCAGGATAAGTTTTACATTTCACAGAAACCTAAATGCTATTACAATTTGCACCACGTCCGATCAGACCTTTAGAAAGAACCATTGTGCACGACTCAAGTCTCCATCCGGCTTTTCATTCTATTTATTTATTTATTTATTTATTTTTACTCTATCAGATTTCTCTTTCTGAAATAAATAAAACTGTATAAAGCAAAACATTGTGTGTTTGTATACACTTAGGTCCTGTCTGCTTTCAATCCTCTCTCTCTTTTTTTTTGTCCTTACCCTCTGGCGTATTTTCCGTTCACAAAGGCCTGGGTAAATGCACAGATGTAGGCATGTGTGCGTTTCATTGTGCGTCCGTTCCCTCTGAGGCTCGGACGCAGAGTCTAATCTCACATTCACAGGATCAGTGGACCTTCTAGATAAAGCTCAAATGAACAGCCTTGGTATTCACAAAGCAGCATTTGAGTCTCCACACGCACACGCTCACACACACACGGCCAAGGCTATGCTTGTTCATAATAGTTCTCAGTGGGAGCGTTTCTCAGGAGAACTGTCAAAAAACAGCAGTGAGGAACAAAGCCATTGTATGCTAATGCTGCACAACACTAAAGGAATTCATTTTAATGAAATTGTGAGAATGTCATGTGATAGAGACAACAAAGGGGATAGCTACACACACACACACACACACACACACACACCTCATTGCTTTAATGTTTAATTTAAATTAATTCCTTCTATAGAACATCACGGAATGCTACAATTTAGGGGCGTGTTATTTAGAAACAGTAATATCATCTAATAATTTTTCTGTTATAATATAATAACTTTTCAACATTCATAAAACTTTAATTGACCTCAATCTTTAATGGATTATAGTTATGATGAATCATGATAAATTAAATGGTAACTGAAATAAATATTCTAAATTATATTATAATAAGGGGATAAATTATATTTTGAAGCAGTGGGGTGCCAAAACTTTCGGACATGCCGTTGATAGAATGACTGTAGCTGCTATAACGTAACTAACACCAGGGAGCAGATAAAAAGTATAAGGTATTTGTTCTTTGATGAAATCGAACTTGTGATTAATTATTTATATAATTATAAATTTTACATTTTAAAAAAGAGTAGCTCCGCCTCATCACACCACCGTCGTTTATTACTTTGCTCTAACGATATAACAAAAGGACATAACCTCGAAATTGTGACCGGAATTTAAGAAGAGCTTCGCCACAGTGTGATTTATGTGTAAAGTGGGTGGTGCCAATTTAAGTTCCAAACTAGATAAAAAAAGCGCATACTGCAACTATGACTCTCATTTACAATAAAGATACTGATGTTCTTGAAAAAAAAAAAAACTAATTACACTAATGCCGCTAATCATAACACGCTGCCTGACAAAATAACGTCTATATTTATTTCACACAGTTTTAGTAACTCAAGCTCGCCTTCTGTGGAAGTTCTCCATGTTCTCTGTAACAACCGGCTCCACTGCAACGATTCATTAAAAAAAAATAAGTACAGTGAAGATGTCAGCACTTTTATTTCGATGCCACCTCCAGTCTCATGAAATTCAACAGGCAGCCGCCGGCCAAGACGCTTCCTCATCTCACTCTGACATGACGACACTTCTAGCAACGGCGAAGCTCACTGAGCTAAACTGGCCACGGTGGAACATTCTGGAAGATAAAAGATCATTGCAGGGCTGTGTCCCAAATCTAATTTAATGCCCTATTAGTCTTAGATGGCGGTGATTTTTAAGAGCTACAGAGGAACCTGTAAGGATTACTTCACAATGCTGTCAATGTTAGCTCTGACCTTAAGCATCTGTTAAAGAATAAAGTACCTTTGAGGAAAAACAAAAGGAATATCCTTGAGCTACACAAGCTATTTCACCAAATAAAAAGCCTGATCCCCCTGATCAATGAAACATTAAGTTCTCGCATGTTAGTCCGTTTAAAATGTAGCAACACTATCAGCTCGCTAGTTAAAGTAACAGTGACGCTAATTGTAAAATCACTACTCATCACTAAATCACAATAACTTACCGTTGAAAACAAAAAAGACGCTGCTAGCAAGCTAGTGAAGCATAATCTCAAAATTACCCAGAGCTAGCCTAGCATGCAAAAGCTAAGCTAATGAATAAAAGTCATCTCTTATGACACGAGAGAACAAAATTACAGAAGTTAACCAAGTAAGCAACAACAAAGCTAATGAAAAAAAAAAAAAAAAAACTAGTCAGAGAAAGCTAAGGTAGTAATGGAAGCTTAATGAGAACTTAATGAGAAAATCCATATGGAAAAGGGAAAGAAACCCAAACCAACTAACCTACTGTACAATCACGTGAGAGTTAACCACATCTAACTTAATGAGAAACAGCTAAGCTAACCAAGCAAACAAAATTGAAGTATGTGAGCAAAAGCTAAGTTTGTAAACAACAGCTAACCAAGTAACCTAGTGAGAGGTGCTCAACTAAGAACCAAAACTAGTGCTAAATGAGTGTGTTGGATTTTGTAGTGTGTAAGAGGAGTGCAAGGGGGAATCAGTTATTCAAATATTTTAGGCCACGCCCATCGCTACGGCTTTTTATCAGATCACATGTCTAACAGTCAGGTTCTTTGACACTTTAAGCGTTTTTGTGTTCATCAATGTGATGTGGTGTTGTGATGTAAGTAATAGTTGTTGGACTTTGCTCGTTTGTTACTGACTCACACAGCAAATGACCTGTCAAGACTTCAGAAATGAAAAATGCCTCATGCTGTTTAGATTAATTTTCCTGCTTGTACGGAAAAGATGATTGATATTCAGTGTTTCCGGTGAAACTGTGCATTATTTCTTTCTTCTGTTTTATAACACATTCATCTAAAATGAAAAATAGATAGTTACTGTCTCAATCAGTCACTTTGAGGGGGTTGTGGCCTCTAATTATTCAGCACTAGTAAATAAGGTGTGGCCAATGTGGCCAGTGAAGGAGGTGGGGCCAGTGTGCCTTCCGTTAAAGTTAAGTGAGACATGGCTAATCGGCCTGTCTGACTCAGTGAAGGAGGCGTGGCCAGTGTGCTTTCAAACTTGTGAGTGCCCAATGTGTCATCAGTGCTAGTTAAGATTAAATTATTTGTCACATGTACTTTACAGCACAGTAAAATATTTTTTTTTACAGAGCGCCGTGTGAGAGTGAAGGGCCTATCAGGACACAGTGCCCAGGAGCAGATAGGGTTAAGGGCCATGCTCAAGGGCTCAGCAGCTGCAACTTGTCCCAGGGCTTGAACCCCCAACCTTGTGATCAATCCCCGAGTCCTAACTGTTTGAGCCACCACTGCCTCACTTGAGAGATGGATTGGAGTACTATACAGTATATGTGCTGTCAATTCTGGTTAAAAGAAGGAGTGGTTCATGTGCCTTCAGTTCAAGTTAAGAGAAGGCGTGGCCTACTGTATGTCCCTTTGGCTCTACACTGTGTTCCATTCCACAGTGTACTTTAAAGCGTGATCCCTACTTTGTACGCCCTGTGCAGGGAATGTCGGTTAAGGGAACTTCTATTGACAAAATTCCAACATTTGGAAGAACCAAAGAGCTACCAACGCAACGGTCACTTCCTCTGTGCGTTACCCTGGTAACATAAGTACCTCAAACACCTGTTTCTGATACCGTGGACATTAAACTGTACTGAAATTAAATATAGAATTTTTACTAAAACAAAGACTGATACCATTACATGGAGATTTGGCAGATGTTCTAATCCAGAGCATCTTACACAAGTGCTTGAAATTTCCATCATTGGATAGATCCTCATACTGGTTCACATGGTTACAAACTTTAAGTACCATTAGTCAAACCCCTCAAACCTTTCCTAACAGGGGTGAGGCAGGGTGTTTGACCCAAATACCTAAAAAAACAGATAGGTGTTTAGTTCCAATTTTGATTTTTGAAAAAAAAACATATACTGTTAAAATATGTATAACTCGTGAATAAATTATTTGATTCATCTACAAAATACACAGAGAAATATTTATCTTCTTTCTTATTGGATTTTTTTTTTTTTTTTTTTTTTACAGATTATTAGCCAAATAGTAATAATTTACTCTCACTCACTCATCATCTATACCACTCAATTCTGTAAACAGGGTAATAGGGGGCCTAGAGTCAATCCCAGGAGACTTGCACAAGGCGGGGTACACCCTGGACAGGGTGCCTGTCTATTACAGGGCACACACACATTCATACACTCTGGACAATTTGGGAACGCCAATTTGCCTAATACACATGTCTTTGGAGTGTAGGAGGAAACCAGAGTACCTGGAGGAAACCCAGCACAGGGAGAACATGCAAACTCCATGCACACAGGCCTGAAGCAGGATTTGAACTCTGACCCTGGGGATGCAAGGCGACATGGCTAACCACTAAGCCATTGTGTCAGTAAAGATTTATTGATTGATAATATTTTTTATATTAATTGAAAATTCATATTAATTGCAAATTCTTATTGCGTCATATTAATATCATGTCGTCTCCGAAAACAACGATAATAAATAGTTGAATCCCTTTTTGAGCTCTATTTTTTTTCTACGCTCCAGCAGAGCGCAGTGACTGATGGGTAATTTTTCAAGTCCACTTCCGGAGAAGTGATGAAGTATTGTTCACTTGTTCACCTACACCACTCTAAGTTCCCTTTCAACTCAGCAGAATCACTCCCTGCAGTTTGGAATCGCACTTAGCACGGCAGAACACCCTGTGCAGTCCACTTCGCAGGGAACTACTTGCCGATCGGAACGCAGCTCGAGTTAACAGAAGGCATCGCCTATGTGGTGTCAGTCCTAGTTAGGAGAAGGCGTGGCCTATATGCCTTCAATCCTAGTGAAGGGGGTGTGGCCTCAGTGCTTGTCAGGTGCAGTAAAGAAGGCATGGGTTTGTCTGTCAGTTTGAAAGCAGGGGGCGTGGCCACTGGCTTTACCAAGAAGTAGTGCCCTGTATGCTTTCAGTAACAGTAAAGACGACCTGTCAATCAACTTAAAAGGGGTGTGGCCTGTATGGATGATCATAATGGACGTGTGGATGCTCACTTCTCATAGCTACAGTACCACTGCTCTATTTTATTTTTCTTAAATTCAAATAGTCTGTGTAAGCCAATATATTAACTCAAAATGTTGTTGTATTAAATCGTTGCGTGCTTGACAATTATGTTCCATGCACATGATTGAGTATTATAGTACTGTATTACATCTTCATATGGAACTGACTCTCAGTCAGATGATCAGATTAGCTGCAAAACCTGAATATTAAATCGAACGTACCAGCCGAGCTTCTGGAGACTTTATCGGAACTTCAGCAGGACGCGGTGTGAAATAAACGCTGAAATGCTCTTCACTTTCCTCCCGGGCAGCGCGGCGTCCTGATCCGTTCCTCACCAGCGGTGTAAATCTGCAACCTGTCAGTGTGTCGGTGTGTGAAGCGTCCTGACCCTCAGGTGCCGCAGTCACATCGACAGAAAAGGACAGAAAAGCTGCAGAACTCGTCGACGAACACCTGGACACATCTGTCACGGCTGACCTCCCGTCAGAGCGAGCGGCGAGCCGACATGAGAAAGTGTCTGATTAGCGGCAGAGCGTGACTCGTGTGTGAGCGATCTGATCCGCTCCGCTCCGCTCCGGACACCGACAAGCTGTTTCCTCCTGAGTGGAAGAGGAGAAGCAGTAGAATCCAAACCTACCTGTGCCTGTTTCTTTATCTGCCTCTGCATCTATCCATCTATCTTTCTCTCCTTTTTTTTCTCCGTCCCTGTGTCTATTCCTCTGTCCATCCCTCAGGAGCTCGTCTAGGGTAAATCTGTGTCCAAAAGTCTCGGAGATACGATCTGGAAAAACACGCTGCGGCTTTCACACACGTCCCGCCTCCCTTTGCTCCTCTTACTCTTTACTGTTCTCTCCCTCCCTCCCTCCCTCCCTCCCTCTCCCTCTCTCTCCCTCTCTCTCTCTCTCTCTCTCTACCTCTATGTGTTTCTCTCCGACTCTTTCTTTATTTATTTCTACTCTCATTATCGCTTGATTCCTCTCTGTTTCGCTCTCTTCCCCCTCACCCTCTCTCTCTTTCTCTCTCTCTCTCTGTTTCTCCCTCTCAGGCTGTTTTCTCTCTCTGTTTCTCCTTCACTCTTCCCTTATTAATGTTTCTCTCATTATCTTTCTATTTCACTCTGTTTCTCCCTTCTTCTCCCCCCCCCTCTCTCATACCCTTTCTCAATCCCTCTGCATCTCTCTCTCTGTCTGTTTCAATCCATCTCTCTCTCTATCTCTCTTTTTTGCTCTGTCTCTGATCAGTTTTCCCTGCTCTCTCTCTCTCCAGCTTTATATCCCCTGTTTCTCTCCTTCTCCTTCTTTAATTATTTTTCTCTTATTATCTTTTGATTCCTCTCTCTCTCTCTCTCCTTTTCGACCCCTTCCTCTCTATATCTTCCTTTCCCCTCTCTTTATACCACTACATCACTGTGTCCCTTTCTTTGCTGCTCTCCATCATCCCCGTCCCTGTTCTCTCTCTCTCTCTCTCTCTCTCTCTCTCTCTCTCTCCAGCTCTCACCATCTCTGTCACGTCCTCTCAGTGCTCTTATCCTTTCTTACTCTGTCTATTCTCCTTTCCTTAAATGGTCTACCCTTCCTTCTCAGTGTCTATCACTCTTTATTTTCCCCCTCTGTCTTCTTTTTTTCTTTATCCCTCTTTCCTAGCAAATTGAAACTTTTTTCCTTTTTTTCTCATCTTCTATCCCCCTCTCTCCTTTTCTTACTTTTAACAATTTTATTCTTGACCTTTATCCCATTCTCTTTTTCCCTTATCCCCATTCTCTCCACCCCTCTCCCTTTCCTCTCACTTTTGATCTGAGCGCTCTGAACCCACTACTGAGTGCAGTGTCAAAGAGGGATGGACTTTGTGTGTTTGTGTGTGTGTGTGTGGCCGCTTGGCACTGTTACACTGTGTAGCGTAGGGACGGAGGTGGACGTGGGTGTGTGC
>JAQQZT010000018.1:1738136-1742667 GCA_030068275.1 Clarias platycephalus
TTTTACTGTATTTTATCTGTAGCATCTCTTCCTCCTGCTTCTTTTCTTTCTTTGATTCATCACGTGTCTGAATATGACAAGGAGAATAATGGCATAATGGGGACCAAAGTTGTGGTTTGTGAAAAAAAATGTGGGTGTGTGTTTATAAACTGCAGCATCTCTTTCTCTTACCTGCTTTCTTCCTTGACCTGTCACAATTTTGTACATTATTGAAAAAAATTTCATTATGGGGACCAATACCAATATGAAGACATGTCATAATTATAAAAGTACAAGTGTATGTGTTTGTGTTACTGATGGGTCATTCATGAATGTTTCGTTCTTTTTGAACGAGTCTTTAACGTGACTAAAACGAAGAACGAGTAGTCTCAGGGAGTGATTCGTTCATTTTCCACTGGGCGCGCAGACTCAAGGTATCAAAACCTTCGTAGGTTATGTACAGGAAACAGCAATGAGTAGTTACCCTTGAATCTTTTGGTCTGAGTCGTTCAATCTTTTGTCATGTGACTCCCATAGACGCTGTGCGGTGCAATCGATTCAAAAGAACGAACGACTCGGACTAGAAGACTCATGAGAAGAACCGCTCAATTCTGTTTCTTGTGTACTGCACTGCATAGCGTCTATGAGAGTCACGTAACAAAAGAATGAACGACTCAGACCAGAAGATATTGGAGGTGAGCTGCTCATTCTGTTTATCATATTATGTCCTTAGCTGCATTGTAATATTTTTCATTACTGGAACTATAGCCAAAATTTGTGTATGTAGACGAAAATGAACGAAATGAACATAAATGACTCAAAAAAAAGATTAGTTATTTTGACCCCTAAAATGAGTTTTGAGTCATCTGTATATGACAAGGAGAATAAAGATGCAACAGGGACCAAAGTTGCGGTTTGTGAAAAATGTGTGTGTGTGTGTGTGTGTGTGTGTGTATGTGTGTGCATGTTTATAAACTGCAGCATCTCTTTATCTTACCCGCTTTCTTCACTTGACTTGTCACACGTACTGTATGTACATTATGAGACAAAACGGGGACCAACATCTCAGGTTGTGAGAAATACTGTGTGTGTGCGTTTATACATTGATGTAAATCGAGTGTCCCAGCAAAAATAAAAGTAATGCATTATTTGTCTGGTCCTCAGAAGGAGAACAGTTTTTTTTTCTTTATATAAACAGCAAACAAGTAGTACGTATCCTCTGCCCTTTTCCCTTCAGGGATCTTGTGGGTTTGTCCACTGTTTAAAAATTTACTCAGGTAATATTGGGCGCAACACGTCTGAGTTGTGGTGATAAGTGACCCCTCTCTCTCTCTCTCTCTCTCTCTCTCCAAACAGGCGACTTTCATTTTTAGCACAAACGCTCCCGCTGCTTTTTAATGTTTTATTACTTTTGACGTATGGATCCTTCAATATGGGCTGACCTATTTTATAAGGAACTTGCTCTGAAAGCAATTTTCTCATGCCTACGGTGTTCTCTGTGGTGTTCATGGCAAAAATACCCACACTCACGTGCAGACGTGCGTATATATGTGTGAATGTGTGGCTCATGTGAAATTGCAATGCCGTGTGTGTTTAATTTCACACTAGATTTGTTTTTGCAAATTACTGATTTATATGTGCAGATAAATTCCCTTGCTGTTTGTAAAAATAATAAAAATTGAGAATTGCGATTCATGGGTGTCGCTACAGCCATCCGTAGCCGAAAGCCCACGAGATGGCCGATTGGCCATGCCCTCTCAGTGTTTGGGGGGGTATGGAATAACCGCACTCCCACATCAATCATAGCGACACTAGACCATCACAGGCATATGTGAGCTCATGCAAGCAGAAGGGACAGATATTGATTTCTCTGAGTATGTTGCATCACTCAGTAACGGTGCGTGAGCAGCAGTTCGATACAATGTGGTCAGAGCCTTCACGTCTGGAGGAGGAAACACCTTTCCTGGTATATAGCTGTTGCTGATGGGCATGTGGTCTAACAAGAAAGTGGAAATT
Organism: Clarias platycephalus; assembly: GCA_030068275.1. NCBI lineage: Eukaryota > Metazoa > Chordata > Actinopteri > Siluriformes > Clariidae > Clarias > Clarias platycephalus. The sequence continues at coordinate 1,740,132 of JAQQZT010000018.1, forward strand.
GGACCTGAGTAAATTAGGAGAAAATTGGAGGGGAAAAAAAATCTTTTCATGAGTTGAGAAAGAAAGAAAAAGACAGATCCGAGACATTTTAGAGAACCTAAAGGGTGAGCAGGCAGTTCAGAGGACCTAATGGGTAATCAAACAAGGCTGTTTGAGCAGGTGATCAATGGACCCATCATGTAATCAGACATATGTACTGTAAGGATTTAGTAGGTGACCAGAAAGATCAGAAGACCTCGCAGGTAATCTGACATATTACAGGAATCTGAGGACCTACTGTAGGGGGTGACCAAACAGATCTGAGGACCTTGATAGTTGGACATATTATAGAATCTAATAGATAATCAGATAAATCTGAGGATCTAGCAGGTGATCGTAGAACATAATACGTAATCAGGAATATGTTATCTCAGGACCTAGTGGCTGAGCAAATAGGTCTAGGGTTAAGGTTAGACCTTGTGAGTAATCAGACAAATCTGAATACCTATAGTAGGTAATCAGACATACTGTATCTAAGGATTTAGTAGGTGACCAGAAAGATCGGAAGACCTCTCAGGTAATTTGACATATTACAGGAGCTAATAGGTAATCATACAAATCTGAGGACCTTGTGGGTAGTCAGAGATACACCATGATGTTGGACGAGAAGACCTGGCTCTGCTCTAATTAATCCCAAAAGTGTTCTATTGGATTGAGGTCAGGACTCTGTGCAGGCCAGTACAGTGTCCAAACTTGTCATCCATGTCTTTATGGACCTGCGCAGTCATGTTGGAACTAGTGTGGGGTGGTTTTCCTGGAGTTGGGCTCGGACCCTTACTTCCAGTGAAAGGAACTCATAATGCTTCAGCATACCAAGACATTTTGGACGATTTCACGCTTGTTTGGGGACGGCCCCTTCCTGTTCCAACATGACTGCACACCAGTGCACAGAGAAAAGCCCATACAGACATGGGTCAGACATACAGTATTATAGGACATAAAAAAGAATCAGACATATTTAAGGACCTCGTGGGTAGTCGGATCTAATAAATATGCAGATAAATCTGAGGATGTAGAAGGTGATCGTAGGACATAACAAGTATCTCAGGACCTAGAGGGTGAGCAAACAGATCTGAGGACCTTGTGAGTAAACAGACAAATCTGAGGACCTACAGCTGGTAATCAGACATATCTAAGGTCTAAGTGAGTGAGTTAACAGATCTGATGACAGAGCAGATACATACTGTATGCAGTCAAATGCAGGTGATCATACATATCTGTGGACCATGAGGACAACCAGACATACAGTATCTAAAAACCTAGTGGGTGTAGTGAGTGCATGCACATTAGTGATTGACAGTTTTCTGATGTGTGTGTGTGTGTGTGTTTCTACCAAAAATGCAAAAAAGCGTTTCACAGACATTTTTTCATTCTCTCTCTCTCTCTCTCTCTCTCTCTCTCCCTGTGTCTGTGTGTGTGTGAATACCTAATAGAACACCGCTGTAATGAGAGGTTATAATTTAAGAAAACATTTTCAGTGATGTGATTTTTTATTTATTTATATATATATTTTTTGCATCAACGTGCAGAAACAGCTTCATGAAAAATTTAGTACCTGCTCCTCAGTCGTATTGACTCAGACTCAGGGTGCAGTAAATCACACTGCGGTGCTGAATGAATCAATTTGCATTTGCTCCGCCTTCTATTTTTCACTCTGTTAAAGTATTTCCAGTAAAAGTAATAGGAGTGGAATGAATGAAAATATAGAATTAATATAAAATGATAGAACCACTGAGGAGAACTGGTATTTTAAGACAGTTTGGATTTTAACATAATGATGTAAACAGTTCAAGAAGAATGTTGAGGGAAGGTTCAAACCTTCAGACGAGTGGCACCAATTGTCTTTGGATGTTTCTAATCACCTCAAGTGTTATTGAGTGCATATGATATGATATGACAGTTATTCGTCTTTGTTAATGCTAGAGCTAATTGAGACAGCACCCCAGCTGTTGTAGAACAGGTTGTTTGGCTTTTTTGGATGTTCTAGGAACATTGTTGACTTGGAACGTTTAAAGGAGATTTGTACAGATTTCTATTGTGTTGAATAAATCTATACAGAATTTGTGGTTCCACGAATGCACGTTGTTTCAGCATGTCACATTTCATAGGCTAGCTAGTTAGCCAATGTTAGCTAAGATTGCTAAATATGCTATGTTTATGTTTTCATGTCAAAGAAAAAAGCATTTTGACAGTCCTGTTTTTTTTCCTGTAAAAAATGAAATAACCAGACTAAAGATGCATTGAAACATTTTAGAACAACTAGGGATGGCAGGAAAACCTTTTATAATAACCTTTTAAAAGTATTTATAATATTATTTTAAAACGTTAAACCAAATTTTATAGCATTTTACAAAAAACAAAACTGTGATGAACTGCATAATTGAAAACTTTTTTCAGTAGAACTCAAAAACTTCCATGACAAATCTATCTATCTATCTATCTATCTATCTATCTATCTATCTATCTATCTATCTATCTATCTCTCTCTCTCTCTCTC
>JAQQZT010000018.1:1749415-1760031 GCA_030068275.1 Clarias platycephalus
TCCACATCATTGCATTCAGTTTTTATTCACAATTTGTTAAGTGTCCCAACTTTTTTGGAATCCGGTTTGTACATGAATTTGTTTTCAGGTCTGAAATCGTTCACGCTTGCTGCTTTGAGTAAAATGATACCTCCATTTTCAAGATGGCCATCAAGATGTCGAGAATGTAGGAAGATGACTTCTGAATGAATCTTTTCCCAGCATGCAAACAGCGCAGCGAGAGAGTCAGTGCCATCAAAGAAAGTGCATAAAGGAAAATGCGATGCAGAAAGTGAACCGTGCCTGCCATCCAAACACGTCCAAAACACACTAATGCAAAGTGACGTCAATGTCAAAAACAAAAACAAAAAAAAGTTTTTGATGGAGAGTCAGTAGGGGATTGCATACAAACTCGCACCAGATGGGAACGTCTTTAGAATAAGGGTGTTTGAAAGACAATCCAGACAATGTCGTAGAGAAAAAATAAATAAATAAATACAAATAAAACAGGCCGTGCTTATGAGGAGGCGATGCAGAGACGTATTAAAGAATGTAATTTTACCTCAGTGCCTGACGCATCAAATAGGATCTGACAGGCCCGATTAATTCTTCTGGTAGACTGAGACGCATGTGATTGGGATCCTTTAGGGAATGAAAAGCGCTTCGAGTCTAAGTGACACGTCAAGTTCGCCTACGCGTGAATGTGGTTCCAGAACGTGTGCTAGGGGACGCCGCTCTTTTGTTTCCTTTTCAGTCTTTCTCACTATAGCGTTTGATATCTTGCAAAATGTAAAGACAAAATATACATAAAGATTTTTTTTTTCTTTTACACAACTGTAACTTCTCATACTACAGGTTTAAAAACTTGTTGGTAGAACCAAACACATTATAATTTTCAGTTTAAAAAGCAAGTGTTTCATTCAAAGTTTAACCCTATACAAGGCTGAGATGTTCTCTTACCGTGTTTGAGTGAACCTTATTGCGAGGGGATTTGGCAGCGAGGGTGCAGTTCATGTAAGTACGTAGAGTTGCGAGACATAACATCACTTACCTTCCTCCCCTCCTCTTCCTCATCTTCTTCCTCTTCCTCCTTGTCTACCTGTCAGGAATGAACCAAGAAACGCTTCTGGACAAACGCGGCACCTACAGTAATGAGGCTCGACAGCTTTGGACGACGTCGTCAAGAAGGAGGGGAAGAAAGGAATTAGAAGTAAGGGCTCATGATGGGATTTAATCACATGAGAGATTTCCATGATTTTAAACAAAAGGGCTTGATTGAGAAGGATACGAGTGCTAGCTAAGCCCCTAGCCGTAATCTTATCCTGGATCGTATTTTTATTGCGTAAGAATGAAGCATAGCCGTATTTTATGATTCTTACAAATACACATTAGGTGAATTATGAGTTAAAGTACTGCATGGGTGAGAGGGCGGGGTTATGATGCTGTTCTTTCAAGGTAAAACATAAATTACTTTCCATGGCATTAGACTTTCAAGAACATTTGGTGTTAAATTGCTAAAGAGCAGTCCTCAGGTGCTGTGTGCAGGTTGTGCTCAGTAGCTAAAAGATGCCGGGTTACTGATCAGCAGGTCAGGGGTTCAAATCCCAGCATTACCAATCTGCCTCTATTGACCCCTTGATCAAGACATTTAACCCTCTTGGCTCTGGAGGCGCCGTATCTCAGCTGGTCCTGTGCTCTGACCCAAATTCCCTAACAAGCTGGGAAATGTGAAGAGAAGAATGTAATTGTATGCAGTACATGAGAAGTTAAGGCTTCTTATAAGCTGACAATTTACCAGTTACCATAAAAGAATATAATTTTTATGTATGTGTGTGTTTATGTTCTACTTCTATACATATAATAAAACTGCAAAGTGGGCATGTATGTACATTGAAAATATTTGTGGAAAAATGCTATGTGGGGGACGTAAGATGAGTAATAGAACACATCGAGATTGCTTTTGGAATTTTTGTCTGTTTGTGCACACATCACGTAAAAACTACTTAACGAATTTTAATGACGTTTTTACAGGTGTATTTGATCGAGCTTGCGGTAACATATAGGCTTTGTTTCATCGCAGTCGGCCCGCGGGAAGAGAAGATATGCGACTTTGCTACTTTTTAAAATCAAAACATTTCTTGATAATTTATATAATTAAAAAATGGACTTAAATGGAGTAAAAAATCATTAGTTAATCTTAAAATTCAACAGATGGCACTGTACATTTTTTAATACTCGCTTATGAGCGTGCAATTATACAAACACGCTCTCACACTTTTATTCCATGCACTTCATGGTAACAAGTCAAAATTTAAGTCCATTCCAAAATTAAAATGATGGTGCTGTACATTTTTTAAAACGTGCTCATGAGTGTGTGATTAAATTCCATGCAAACAAAGTCACAGGCACAGCTAGTCTATAATAAGAGGATGCAAAATAGTTTATTGTTTATAACATCATGTCATGAGAAAGAGATTTCCCATTGAATACAATGTTTATTAATAAAAATTTTTTTTTTTAAGTATGTTTCAGTGAACCTTATCGCGAGGGAATTTGGCAGTGGGGGTGCAGTTGTGAGACACAGCAATCGCTTCTCCTCCCCGTCCTCTTCCTCATTGTCCTCGTCTTCCTCCTCCTCTACCTGTCCGGACTGAACCCAAAAACATTTCAGCATGGTTCTGGACAAACGCGGCACCTAATGAGGCTCGACAGCTTCGGACTTGGCTCAGCCACGTCAAGAAGGAGAGGAAGAAAGAAAGTAGAAGCAAAGGCTCGTAGTGGGATTTAATCACATGAGAGATTTCATGAAATTGAACAAAAGCGTTTGATATTGAACGATGTCTATGAGTGCTAGCCCAAACTAGAACAAACATTAGCCCAAACTAGGCAAAAAAAGCACCAACATCAAAGCATAAGCAAATAAAGTCAACGCACATGGTTGAAGGTCTACGTTGAATTTAATTGCAGTTAATATGAACTATGACACTTTATTCCACAATAACACACGACACAATGGTTCTAATAACCTGAGTAACAGTTTAATTTGTTCATCTACTTCTTGGAAACTTCTTGGAAACTTCGTAGTGGGATTTAATCACATGAGAGATTTCATGAAATTTAACAAAAGCGTTTGAAATTGAACGATGGCTATGAGTGCTAGCCCAAACTAGAACAAACATTAGCCCAAACATTAGCCCAATCATGATTGATATCTCATTCATTGGTAATTCCTGGTCTGTTTAGCCACTAGACCAACTCAAGCTCATCGCTCCCCCAAGTGTCCTGGAGCATTTCTTGTTTAGCAAATCTTATACAGTGGAACCTCGGATTACGAGTAACGCGGTTTACGAGTGTTCCGCAAGACGAGCAAAGGTTTTTAATAAATTTTGACTTGAAAAACAAGCATTGTCTTGGTTTACGAGCACAGAGTATCATGTATCACGCATGCGCTTCTTGTTCTGACACAGAGCGTCACGTGATCACAACTGAGCCAACGGTTTTCTCTCTCTTGTGCTACGGAATAGGTAATCGTCTCCCCTGCTGGGGCCTAGTGCTTGCAGAGTTTGTGTGTAAGGCAGAGAGTGTGTGTGTTTGTTTGGGAAGCCGAGAGGAGGAGGGGGTGGGAGGGGTGTTGGTTTATTTTTTATTTTTTTTACTTTACAGCAGTGATTCTGTTAGTTTGCGCTCACGCGAGTGTGACTGGCGATGTTCCTTGCTAATTTTGCGGCTGCGTGCACAAACGGAAACACTTATCTGTCGGAATTTATTTTTACTTTTTTTTAAAGTAAAGCGCTGGTTAATTAGTTTTATTTTTACTTTATATTTTGTATGAATTATTTTTATGTATCTATTTTTTGGGGCTGTAGAACGAATAATTTGAGTTTCCATTATTTCCTATGGGAAAATTTAGTTTGGTTTTGGAATACGAGCCCACTTCCGGAACGGATTATGCTCGTAATCCGAGGTTCCACTGTATATATATTTATATATCATTATCCAATGGTATCAAATGATAACGTTTTGATAAATGTTAAATCCAAGATCCAATGACCTTCACTAATATAATCTCCCTTACGTTATAGCAGCTATAAATGTTCGTTCCCTCACAATCCTTCTTCCATCCTCTCAGCAAAAACTCCACAGAGTGTAAACCTCTTCTGTCCTGAAGATTTCAGAAAAACAAAAAAAAGTTTCAGCTTTACCTCTGAATGTTGCAAAAAGCCCACACTGGGGATTTCTTTGATAAATGTTGCATAACAACCCCTTTACAGAAAACTTTATTTATTAAGAAAATATATCTGTTTATTGTTAGCGGAGCGTCCACCGTCTCTGTGAATGAGCTGTTGCCATAGAAACGAACCCGTATTAGAACGGATGCTTTAATTTCAGAGTAAACCTGTGATTTGCAGCAGCGCCACTGTCAGAGCTGCTGTCATGGAAAATTAATCAACAGCTTCTAAACAATCAGGAAAAAAAAAACAGCAAACAAAAACAACAGTATTGTCAGAAAATTATTGTCCAGGCGCTAATAAGACACAAGTTTTACCATTCAGAGTGTTTGAGTGTGTCCCAGGGACTAGTTGGAGGGGATGAGGGATGCTAATACTTGTTTGGAATACTAATCTAATGTGCTTTATTCATATTTAATATAGCGTAAATGAACTGGGAGCGAGTCAGAAAGACAGCTCATGGGCTGCGACTGTCAAAGAGTCGTGGCAGATCTTATACATTTTCTTTCTAAATTCTTCATCACTTACATTATTATTCCGCGCGCTGCAGCTTGAACCCGAAATGGAGTGTTTGTTCTGGCGGTGCGGTGTTTGATTTTAAAATTGCGTTTGATGTAAAGTCAGTCATACGAGTGATCATGAACGGTTTTCTCACTGACTTGCTCCTGGTGTTTGATGTAAAAACACACACACACACACACACACACACACATGCATGGTTAATACAATATTCATAAAAATACAAAGCAGGTGTAAATAGAAAAGTTTACAAAATCCAGGGACAAAGCGTGCTGCAGAGCTCAGCAATATGAAGACAAAAGCTGAATACTGAGCGGAAGGACGGGGAGGTCTGAGCAAGCGGTTAAAAAGAGGAGTTACAGTAATTGCCTCGGGCTGGCCGCAAAATAAGGACACCGCGGCTAAGCGGCGGGGACGTTGCAGTGACTACACAATTAAGTCATCCATCTAGTCACCCGCAGTCCAGCTCTCTCCTCATCGCTCACGGGGTGGTTTTGTTCTCGAAATGTTTCCCTTCATTTTGGACACTCCCACTGGAGCACAGAGCAAAAAAAAACTAATGAATAAATTAATTAATAATAAATAATAAAAAAACAATAAAAAGTAATTTAAAAAACAAGTATAGGACGTTTTTATAAAATTCGTCATAGAGAATGTGAAATGTTTGCACAAAGCTAATATTTTTTTCCGCATTAACCAGAACTGGTAGACAAATCACTTTTCTGTTGCATTAATTTATATTATTTTTCATCATTTATGATTGTATTGATTAAAAGTCTCAGCTTTTTTTTGTCTCCTATGTTAACTAGCTAGCACTGGATGCACAGCATTGACCCACTGATTAAGTGATTCATTAAAAGCTATAAATCAATACAACATGATTATTTTTACCTCTATGTCTCTCATATCACCAGAAACATTCTGTAAATTTCACTCTAGAAGTAAACAAATTGGTCTTTTGTTAAATTTTCATTTTAATGTTTGGGGTCATCGTTGTACCCTCTCATGGGCTATTATACTTATTAAAAATATATAAATTCTTTTTTAATCTCAATCAATTGCACTACATGTATCATCATTGCTATGACTGAATGTTTAAATGATGTTTAAGAAATTTAAACAATTAATGATTATGTTGGGTGACAGGGTGGCGTGGTGATTAACACCGTCACTTCGCACCTCCAAGGCCCGTGTTTGATTCCTGCCACAGGGTCTGTGTGCATGGAGTTTGCATGTTCTCCCCCATGCTTGGTGGGTTTCCTCAGGGTTCTCCAGTTTCCTCCAATAGTCCAAAGATATGCAGATTAGGCTAATTGGTGTTCCTTAGATTGCCCGTAGTGTGTGAATGAGTGTGTGGTGTGTGTGGCATTTGTGCCCTTCAGTGGATTGGCACCACCCTGTCTCGTGCCTCAAATCTCCTGAGAAAGGCTTATACTTATACGGGCTTCCTTAGACCCTGTACAAGTATAAGCATTATAGAAGATGAATGAATGATTTTATTTGTTGTTAAAAAAAATCAAGTCTGCAAAAGAAAAAAAAAGGATATATCTATCATTTCACAAATCATGTACGGCAAAAACCGTACTGATTATCGTCAGCTGCTTCCAACAGCAATCAAATCAAAACTTCAGCAGTTTATTAATCAGCTGAGTATAAAACCTGTGATAAACAGAAACAATTGAACAGAATTTGACTGTAAGATTTTCTGTATTTACTGATCTACTTTTTCCATTTCTCATCTGTGATTCACTCTCCGATTACTGAACAGGGAGTGTATTTGTCTGAAAGAAGGACAACTTAGTGTAAACAAGGCGTAAGATACTCAACCTTACAGAATGTGATTTCTTTGTATTAATGAGTTAGACAGAGAGTTCTGCTGTACAGAAAGACAGACAGACATGTACGCGGGCTTCAACCTAAAATAATAATAATAATACCACTGATTACATTAAAGATCAGCAGATTAATTTTAGTTTTAACCTTTTAACTATTTCTACATACTCTTTAACCATCAACGACATGTACTAACACTAGTGTAATTTAACGTATAAATTATCTATAAGACCACAATGATCATGGTAAAAAGTAATGAAAAAGAATGCTGTGGTGTGGGTTAATAGCGGGCAGTGTAGCTGCTGTTGGTTGACATCGTGTATGACATAACCAAGTTTTATGAAAGCGTGCTTACGGGGAGCAGATTTTTTCTTTCTTTTTCATTCATTTATTTTTATTCTTATTTATTATATATTTTATTTTTGGAATGCATTTCTTTTTAATATCGTTGGGTCCATTGTCGCGTTCATATCATCGCCATTGTCTCTTCCAGTCTCTTCTCTGGCTCGTAAAGAATCACACCCTATTCCAGGGTGTGTCTGTTAATATCGGTGTTTTGTGTCTTCTCTTTTTAAAAAGGGAAAAAAAAAACCTAGGCAACTGCCAGATTCATACGCTGAATGACTCATCTTGTCTTTTTGTGGAGAAGAAAAAGAAAGCAGCTTATTTGGGGTCTGAGTTATAACTCATACTAGCGCAGTCATGTCAAAAAGCAAAGCACAATATGTAATGATTGTCAGGTCTGGGATTACTGCTGGATGGGTTTAAAGAGAAACAGAAAAGGAAAACCTTCCTCTTCTGGTCTCACCGTGATGCTGATGCTGATGGTGGTGATGACCTTCACTGTTTGAAGGATGTTTTTTTTTTCGTTTCTTAACAATGTTGTTAGCTCACCAAATAAGGTGAAACTCTGAGAAACCGAGTGTGACCGTGTGTGGAGGCCACCATCACTCGAGACCTTCACTGACAGCGTGGTTTCACTGTGAACAGGGGCTTATTGCCATGGAAACGAGACCCCTCGCTGCCCGGTCGTGATGTGATCTACTTGTCCCATGCATTCTGATTACACGATCAAAGTACGAGTCTCGGCACGGGAACGAAGATTTAAAGAGTATTAATTATCGATTCTGTGACAAGAAAAGAGCGCTGGAGAAGCTTTGAGGAAAAACAAGGAATGATGTCTGATGGAACAAAAAAACAAGACGATGCTCCGTTTCACAGGATTAAAAATCCTGTAGCCAAAATGAACATATCCAGGCAATAGCTAATATATTAAATACTATACAATAAATACGATAAAATACAATAAATAAAATACTAATAAACATTAACAATTAATTTCTAAATATTTGAACATCATGAATTTATTTTATTTTCTCATATTTATATTTACTGTATTCCCAGTGTTAAAGCTTTGCATTTTACTGTAGATAGCTAGACAGGAACATGGCAAGTAGTTAATTAAGGCTATTTATACTCTGTATTATATATTTAATATATTATATTAAATATATTAATATTAATATTAAATATTAATATATAATATTATATATTATATTATATTTATTTATTCAAAATAAATTTGAATTTGGAAGGAGTCTCCAGTTTCAGTGCTTGCTAACAATCCAATGCTTACAGAATCAAAGAAATACTGGTGTCTCGCTTCAAACAATAATTATTTAAATGCAAATTAAAATAATAATAGTGAATAATAATGATAGTAAAATGGGTGGAAGCTTCTAGAAGCATATGACCTGTAAAAATTGTTGCTTAAATTTTTTTTTTGGTATAAAAGCTTAAAAAGCAAAAAAATCTTTAGTGTCCGTAACCTTGTCAAATTTATGTTGCGATATCTTAACATTTTTGCATTTTAGAATAATACACCTTTTCAGGTTTATGTCTTTTCATGTGAAATCTAAATCGGCCAAGTTTCATCTGAATGACAATTAAGATCATTGAAAGATTTTAATTCAAAAACGTTACAGACACTACGAAAATAAAAGGCCATGTAATTGTATTTTAGTATTTAGTTACTTCTAGTTACTTTTTATCTGAAAAAAATTTAAATGTGTAGCGTATTTACACAAAATAGAAGCATGGATCGGGAGATGAGAAGCATTAAGTATTATGAAAAACCGTGTTATATGATCCTGTCTGAAAACTCACTTTGTTCACCCTGGTGATACACTTTTTATCACCGACACCATGTTTTGTCAGATGAACTCTGCATCCTTTAAACATAGTGTCGCTTTCAGCAGCGTATTATTATTAAATCAGGGTGAAAGAACTGCAGGAATTGTTTGCTCGGGTTGTTTGTTGTTATCGTGGGCGCTGCACCTTGTAGGCAGGATTATGGATGATGTAGCAGACATGCAACACGGACGAGGCTCAGTCACGGATTCAGAGGCCGAAGAGAGAGCAGGAAGTCATCTGAAAATGTCAGTGAAAAAAAAAAAAAACCTGAAATCATCATATTCTCTCATATATTACCTAACTGCAGTTTTTTCATTTGAATGTTTGGTGTGTTTTCTGGGTTTGTAATGCAATACATTGTTGATGTGTATGTGTGTGTGTGTGTAATTTGTATTTCGAGCAGCACAAAGTGGCCTCGTCAACCACGCCGTGATGCTCCATGTCGGTGGCTAAGCATGAGTTCACCTGTCATGTACGAGTCTCAGTCCATTCCTCCATAACACCTCCACCTGTCTCGCTGCCACTCAAACCGGATCCGAGCAGACTGAGAATTCACCTAAAGGCCCCACCAACCCCTCCTCCCCATCTCCGCCCGCCCCCCTCTCTCTCGCGACCTCTCTCTCTCTCTTTCAGAAAGCAAGCCAACAAAAAAAAAAAATCATCCATCATCACCTTGTTTAAAAAAAAAAGGCATCAAAGATGTTGAAGACTCTACAGCTTGTGTGTTTGATTAATAGTCGATGTGAAAAAGGGCTCTTCAGATATAAACCGATTCGCGTTATCATCTCCGCAAATCCAATCCTCTACGCCGCGGCATGGCCTGCATAATAAACAATAAAGCTTGACTTTGATATCTGATCGCATTCATATTCCGCCTGAGAAGCTGCTATTATCAGAGCATGAGCGTAACGGATGATGTAAGAAATGCAACATTAACACTCAGAGAAATAATGTATTTTACATTTCAAAAGCAAATGTAGGATTATCAGTTCTGGGCATTATTAATAATGTATCAAGTTTGAAATCGCTTGGTTTTACCGGGAGATAATTTTACTTAAGTAAAATTTATTTATGGGAAGAAAAAATAATAATAATAATAATAATAAGTCATAAAAAATTAAAACATTAAGGCAAACAGACAGACAGATAAAAAGATAAATGGAAAAATAAATGAAATTTTAAAAACATGACATTCTTTAAAAAAATATTTTATTTATAAATAAAATCATGGATAGACTGGAAGACAGACAGACAGACAGACAGACAGACAGAGTAAAACAATAATGGAATAAATGTTTTCCCCTAATGGAGTGACACACAGCGCTTGATTTATTCATTTTTTACATCCTGATGAAAACATTCAGGCAATGTGTGTGTGTGTGTGTGTATTTGCGAGAGATCTACATTATACAGTGTCCGTAATCCCCATGTTGGATTCTAAAGTTAGCCTGACAGCTTTGCACACGCTCAGTGTTTCTGAGCAGCTTCGTGTCGAGCTCCTGTGCTGCCGCTCCAACAGTCAGGAAAAAGGTCCCCCATGCTGAGATCTTCTTGCTTCTGGCTTCTTGTTTTGTTTAGAAAATAAATTCAGAGAAGAGCTCTGTACTTTACTCAGAAAACTAGACTGAAAACATACTGAAAACATGCAAAGATCGTGCTGAACTATAGGGTCAGAAAAAAGATTCTGAATGAGCGTGATGAGAGATGACTTACAGTAAACGCTAAGTGAAGGTGCATATAAAAATGTCAAGGAGAAATCAGAGCTGTGTTTAACAGTGAAAGTAAAAGCATTTACACACACACACACACACACACACACACACACACACACACACACACACACACACACACACACACACACAC
>JAQQZT010000018.1:1774615-1804748 GCA_030068275.1 Clarias platycephalus
TATATACACACACACACACTGTCAAGATAAAAAAAGGCATACACGCTACTATTTCATTGGACCATTGTTTGCTTTGATTACGGCTGTAGCATCATTTCGATAAGCCTATGCAATGTCATTTATTTCCATCACAGTTGCATTCATTTCTCTCCAAGATCTTGTATTGATGATGCGAGAGTCGGACAAGTGTGTAAAGCCTTCTCCAGCACACCCCAAAGGTTCTTAATGGGGTTAAGGTCTGGACTCTGTAGTGGTGGTGATGTCTCGTGCTTCCTAAACCACTCTTTCACAACTTGAGCGCGATGAATCCTGGCATCGTCATGTCATCAGGGAAAAACTAAATCCATTGATGGAAAAACCTGGTCATTCAGTACTTTCAGGTCATCAGCTGACTTAATTTTTTGACACATAACGTTGCTGAACATAGACCTGACCAACAGAAGCAAACCCCAGATCTTAACACTGCCTCCACAAGACATGGAAGAAAAGTGACTCCACAGTCACAGTTTCCATCGCTCCACAGTTCATAATTTATCCTGGCTAGCAAACTAAATTAGTTTTTTTTCGTCCCTTGGTTTTAGTCCCAAACATAGCCCTGAGTTCTTCTCTGTGTCCTGTGTGTCTCATCATGTACGTCCAGAATGTTTTCATAACCACATTTCTTCCTTGAAGATGATGGGTCTCCACTATCCTTCCAGGTTTTAATAATGTGTTTTAAAATTCTTAACCCAATTTTAATAGTTTCAGCAATCTCCTTAGTTTTCTTTGCTTGATGCAGGACAATATTTTTACCCTTTCTTTGCCTCGACTTTGCCATTCCAAGTAATGAGAAGCTCCTCACTGCATCGATTAGTGTTAAAGAGTTTGTTGTCAGCTAAAAAGTTCAGGGTGGTGTCTTTGGTTCCTTATACCACCCCGTTCTTGATTTCTTGATTAATTTACTACATCATGGTATATACTGTACTGTACAGCATGGTGTATAATAGGTTACATATGCTATAAAATGTAATTAAATGTTCAGGCTCGGTGCAGAATCATATATATTTATCCTCAGACTTCTTGACATGTTTCAGAATTTTTCTGCAGCTGATGAGAAGAGAAACTCGAGCATATGGCGGTATAAAAACTGATTGCTCAACTTGTAACACTGAACAAACACCGAGTCACCACGCTGCTCGTCAATCTGAGCCAAATGTCTTCAAAAGTTTAGTCATTAATTCGAGTGTCTCACCAGCTGAGCCCGTCTGCCGAGCGACTCATCACAGCACAGCGTGGCACAAGGCTTCGCTTCAATCACGCTCTCACACACCACTCTCTTCATACCAGTTCACATACAGTAACTTCGAAATATGATTATGAGCTTAAAGTTGTCAGAAAAGGCAAAACACCACACTGTTCCTAAAATATAAGGATTATCTAATTACACATATACTGTACATTACTGCACAGTGAAATTCTCTCCTTACATATCCCAGCACAGGGTCAGCCAGGATACAGCACCCCCTGGAGCAGACAGGGTTAAGTGATGTGATTTTTGTTATTAACATTTTAAAACCATGTTTTTTAGAATATTTATTGTCACAAGTCTTTTATATACGTCGTGCTTCTATTTATTTCCACATGTGATCTTAAATGTAATTTATTATTCACATCATTTTACACCTGGTTGATTTTATATCAACTCTACTTATTTTTTTAAATCCTTGTAAATTAATTCTTTTTTATTCACCCATTTTCTTGTAATTTTTTTTATATACTGTACACCTTGATTTTGATGCATTTCTTTATATGATTTATGTGTTTTTTCTTTCTTTTTTAATTTCTTTTATGATTCTATAATTCATCCACATGTGATTTTACACATTATTTGTTATGCTTCACATAATTTTATATCTTGTTAATGAGTGTAATTTTTTTTACAAGCTTTGTTGTAATTAGTACAGACAATTTTTTAATGCTTTTCTTTGTATGATTCATCTTTTTTCCTTGTTATTTAATCATGAATAGTTTCCCAGTGTAACTTTTTCCTTTATCTTTCTTTCTTTCTTTCTTTCTTTTGTAATTTTTAAAATATAAAATAAAATATAATTTCAGATTTTTTAAAAATTATTTAATACATTAATTGTTCATGTGATTCTCTGACAATGAAACATGGTAGCAGGTGGATTCCACAAATTCCACATTATCACACTTGTGATTTAATTAATTTTTCTGCATCCTCTTTTTTTAAACGTTTATCATTTTATATTACCTTATGCATGTTTTCAGGAATATATTTGATTTTTAAAAGCTTCAAATGGCTCAATATCCAATTAAGGTTGGGGAAAGTCCAAGGGTGGAACTCATTTACATTTTAAGGTGCATTTAAAAGAACAGGATTGTAACAGATTTTAAAGATTAAATATTACTGAGTGCAGTTTTAAGTTTTTATCGAATATTTTTTTTGTCCGATGATTGGTCCGGGTGAGCAGTAGGGTTCAGTAGTTTTAATATTTGAATCCACCTCTGGAATCCTCGTCCACTTCATGAAGCTTTTATTGTGTCTGTTCAGAGATCAGAGTTAAACCTCACTCAGTGATTTATAACAGAGTCGAGCTCCTGGAAAATCACACGACTGAAAGAAGCTGTTTGATGATGTACAGTATACTGAGTGTACAACATATTTATTCCTAAATTCATTTGTGAAATATGCAAATATAAATAAGATGCAAGTATAATACACATGAAGCCTGATGTCAGAGCGATGCTGAACTTTGTGTTTGAACCCAATCAGTGATGTGTCTCCTTAAATATATAAAATATATTGGTTATTTATTTTCTATAGCATTATCTATTGTTATCTGTTGCTGTTTGTGTATTTTTCATTTATTCACACACCCTGATTTGAGTTACGCATGCTGTTACAAATGCCACATTATGTTAATTAACATGCAATAAGCTGTATTATATGCAACATAGCTGTATAATAAACGTATTATATATTTGTTGTTTTCTCAATAAGATGCTGCATTAGCTAATATATGATTTAAAAAACAATAGACTTTATGGGTTCAACAGTAGACAGACTCTCTCTTTACTGTAACAGTAGTGTAAAAATCTTCTGTTGCTTAATCCTGCCATCTGCTGGTCAGGACTGAACATTACAACTTACATAATAATAATAATAATAATAATAATAATAATAATAATAATAATACATACTACTACTACTTCTACTCCCACTGCTACTACTACTAATATGATTTATAATTATACAAAAATAATAATTAATATACATCTGTAATCTTGCATTTTTAAAATCCACTTTATAATTTAATAAGCTTTTTAAACGTCATAACACCAGGATTATAACACCATCCTAAAGGCTGCGCTGCCTGCAGGACTTTGATTTTATGTAATCAGTTCTGCACAAATAGAATTTGTGTTCATAAAAAATAATTAATTAATGAAATATATATATAGAAATACTTTGAAACATTAAAAAAAAGACATTTAAACAATTAATTATAACTATAATGAATAATTGGCATGATGTTATAAAAAAAATTCTTGAAAAATTGGTGTGTGAATAAAACAACTTTTGGACACTTGTTTACTAAAAATTCCAAATGTTAAATATGATAAGTTTCCTTTTAGGGTGTTTTTTTATTTTTAGTAATACAAGAAAAATGTTTAGTAATAAAATAAAATAAAATAAAATAATTAGGGCACATGTAGCTCAGTGGCTAAAATGCTGGTAGATGGATGAAAAGGTCAGAAGTTCAAACCGCAGCACTGCCAAACTGCCATTGTCGGACCCTTGAGCACGGCCCTTAACCCTCTGCTGCTCTGCTGTATAATGAGATGAATGTAAGTCACTGTGGATAATGGCGTCTGCCAAATGCTATTAATGTAAATTGAGAGGCAGCTGCATCTGTGATAGTCATCTGCACATACATCCCCAGATAGGTTTTGTGTTTTGGTGTGAAAACCTCTGTTAGAAAATAAACGCCCCCCTCTCCCCCTATCTACAGAACACCAGGCGCTAACATCCTCACAGTTTATTAGCGTAACGCAATCACACGCTATTGTTTATATTCCTTGATGATTTTCACTCAGCTCGTGTGTTTTTCCTGGATTTACACACAGGGATGAGATGTGAGTGATTTCAGATAATAATATAACAATAAAACTCACAAATTAAAATCCTGTAATAGTCAATGTAATGTATGATGTCTGTACAAGTAAAGGAAATGAGCAAAGAAAGTGAGAGAGAGAGAGAGAGAGAGAGAGAGAGAGAGAGAGTCTGGTGAACAAGCACAAGTGACATTTCACTGACGTCCCACATGATTAAATGTAACTATTATAAGACAAAACACCTGAAAAACAGGAACTGCACTTCATTCTGCCACCCAAAGGCTGATTCTTTTTCTACAACAGCGTGACTCCGTGTGCTTAGGTTTTATATTTCATCACGATTTGTTCAGGAAATGTGAAAACACCCTGTTTAATGTTTTGTACATAGTTAGTAATGAAACAAGAAGAAAGATGAAAAATGAGAGGAAGATATTCTCTACATTTATTATTATTATTATTATTATTATTATTATTATTATTATTATTATTATTATTATACATATTTTCTCACACATTTCATGCTAATTTCCCTAATCTTCTTCTGAATCTATAAAGCTGCTTTGTGACTGTGACAGTGTTAAAAGCTCTATATAAATAATACAGTAAATATAAAAAATAAATTGAATAATAATAATAATAATAATAATAATAATAATAATAATTATTATTATTATTATTATTATTATTACTGCTATTATTATTATAGTTTTTTTTATTATTGTTGATTTACTAAATGTACTTACAGTACATTTGGTTTATTTTTTTACCATAAGGAATAAAATGTAACACTTAAAAACTTTTTACATTTTTCTATTTTTATTTATTAATTAATTTATTTAAATAAATAAAAAAGCAAAATGCTTTGAAAGGTTAATGAGAGAGAAAGTGTTATGTTAAATTTTACTCTTTCACTTAATTCATCATCTTGTGAAAACAGAAAATAATAAATCATGCCTTTTTAATCTATAGGTGAAAAATAAATAAATAAATAAATAAATAAATAAATATATTGAAATATTTATAGATGCTCTGAAGGATAGCTATTTAAAAATATCATGTGGAAATTAAAAATCGTGATCTTGTCCACGTGCAAAAATCCATCCATCCATCTAGGAACCGTGGAGGTCAAAGGTGAACAATGTGTTTATTCCCATCTTTAAGACTGTGGTAGGACCACTGGTCAACATTTACACGCACACAATCACACTCAATTAAGTAGTGTGTATAAAAAAAATATGTAATTAAAATAATAAAACACATAAATCCTCCTTAAATATGCTCCTATTTTAAAAATAATAAAACAAATTTAGTTGTTTAATGTTTAAAGTTAAATGTAAAAGTCTTTCTTGAGTAAGCCATTTTAGCTTTTTAAAATAAATAAATAAATAAATAAATAAATAAATATTTTTTTGCTCTCTCTCCATATATACATGTGTGTGTGTGTGTGTGTGTGTGTGTGTGTGCGTGCGTGTGTGTATAGCTTTGGAGAACCCTTCATTACTAACCTTCTGAAGAGCTTCATTATCTCCTCGCATTTTCAGTAAAGAAATGATTTCCGCTGGCATTTTCAGCGTGCCGCACGTTACCTGTGTGCCGAGTGGAGCTGGTGTCAGTGGTGGCGCATGGCGCATCGCATCACTTTAATCAACATTCTCATTATCAGTCATTATACTCGCTTATTCCATCGGTCAAATACAAAAAGTGGAGAAAATAATTTGCTGTGCTGCGTCGTATCATTTGTGTCACGCCTTGTTTAGTTTTTAATTCCTGGTTTAATTCAATGGCTGTAAATTTGACCTCTTCAGGACTGAGCTAAAGAGTGACATTAGCGCTAATTTGGACTTTTCATGTTTAATGGCTCTAAAAGTGTAGAATTGGACAAGACTTATGAGTTCGGAATCAGCATTTCACTCTGCTACCCTCAGGCCCTGGTGGTTCCTTGGCATCCAAATAACAAGCGCTAATTGGAGGATTAATGGAGAGCGCGGGTACGAGCATGTTGCGAAGGGTTTGTAAACAATAACAGAGTCGCTTAATGATGCAGCGATGCTCTACCACATTTTCATATTTTTATAGTTGATTTTAGAGTTTTTTTGCTATTTGGTCAAATCAATTTGTATTCATATTTGTTTAATTAAAATTATTAATAATTTTTTTTTCTTAGTTTTTGTTTAGTATAGAAATTCAAGCTTCACGTATTAACACTTCGACGAGTCGCTAAACGATGCAGTGATGTTCTTCCACTCTTCCACATTTTTTTGCTAGTTGGTGAAATGAATTTGTTTTCACATATGTTCAATTGAAATTATAACCTTAAAAAATGTTAAAATTTTTTCTTCTATTTATTTTGTATAAAAACAGCTGTGCATTAACACTATGCCTCATCATATCTTTATCTTTAAAACTTGCTTTTTTTCGACTCATGTTTAACTCTAAACAGACGAAGGTTAAAGACCCAGCATCGTGACTCAACCTAACAATGTGTTCGGATGTGTTTATCGGATCACGGCTCACAGATTACATCAAGGACAACGATGCATTCATATTTTTTTATTAAAATATATTCATAAAAAATATGGATATAAAACACAACGACATTCAGAAACAATCCAGAAACCTATGTGTGTGTGTGTGAGTGTGTGTGTGTGTGTGTAGTATTTTATCTCAGTGACATATCCACAGTTTGGTGAAATGACGTGATTAAAACCTTTCACACAATTAAATGAAGTTGAGGTCGAATATTAATTTTTTTTCCCCGCTAACGAACAAACAGCTTCGACAAAAATTCACGAAACACTCTTCTCATCAGCACAAAAACTGCCACGAGACCGTGAACGAAGGAAAAAAAATCTGATTTTTTTTTTAGCAAAAAAAAGTGAAAGTCAGTAGTCAGAGTGTCAGTAGAAAATCCATCTGGAGTGAGAGAAGTCCACGCTAGTCACAAGCGGAATCCCTTAGCTAGCCGACGCCGTCTCTTTCGCCACGTACATATCGGCTAGCTTTTTAAACTCCGGCCCCCAGGTGCCGAGGAAGTCATACTCGTGGTCTCCTTCGTTCACGGACGACTCCAGCGAGCTCAGGGACTCGGCGATGGAGCCGTTGCCCTCATAAGCGTACGTCGCGAGGGAATCGTAGGGAGGAGCTGAGGGGTCGGCGTCCGTCTCGTTGAGCCTGCTGATCAGGAAGTCTCTGAGGTCGCTGCACTCGTTGGCGGGTGAGCGCGTTCGATACGGGAACAGGACGTCCGGGATGATGTCGCGTCTCAGCTGGTTGGTTTCCTCCATGGCCTCCGGGTGGCGCAGCGCTCCGATGTCGAAGGCCTGCGTGTCCTCCTCTCCTCCACCTTCGTCATTGTAGCTCACCACGTTGTCCCTGACGTCCTCTTTGGAGATGATCAGAGGCTCTTTACGCCGCTGCTTCCTCAGGGCCGAGAACAGCACCACGATCACTGGGACAAAACAAAATAGGTGTTTGTTTACATTGAGCAAATAGCGCATTAGTAGCTTATTTTAAAGTAGATTACTATCTTTATGTTCTTTTATGTATATTGATTACGAAGCTAAGAATTTCAATATAGCTACATTTCACGTTGTTAAACATCTACAGCAAACCTATTAAGGTATAAATGTGTATTAAAGGTAAATACGTACTAAGCAGAATGACGATGCACAGAAGGATGGCCACCAGGGCGGCGGTGCTGAGTCGTGCCGATAGCAGCAGAGCGTCCACGCTACACGAGCGCAGGTTCCCCGTGCTGTCGCAGCCGCACACACGTACGGTCAGAGTACTCGTGCTGCTCTGGATGGGATAATCGCTGTCTGAGATAACCACGGGCAGGTAGTACGTGCTCATCTCCTGCCTGTTAAAGCCACTCCGCCTGGTCAGGATCCTCGCCGTGTTATCTGGAATATTTAAACACAGAGTGATAAATCTCCAGGGCTCCAATTCAACCCAAGGACAAGGCAGAATAAAGAGAAAAAACATTACAGCGCATGCATACTGAATGAAGCAGATTCACCTTCGTTGTCAAAGATGGTAAAGTTCGGGTTGTTGGCGCTTAAACTGAAGACGAACTTGTGTCCGACGAGAGGCTCATCCGTGTCGATCGCGCTGATGGTTTGGATTAACTGGAAATAAACCCACGTTGTTGTTTTTTATTAAATTACTACAAATACTGTATATACAGATAAATACAGAGTACAAACTTTAGGAAAAGAATAATAATATGATGTATATTATATTAATATAATATTAATAATATTAAGTGTTATTTACTGTTGTTGTTGTTATATCTATAAAAGTTTGTATACATTTTTTTGGCTGACTCTGTATATTAACAAAAAACATACATAAATGTGTTTAGTCTAAAGCTAAATCTCATATCACTTTTTAGTTCCTTAATAAAAATAATAGTAATAATAATAATAATAATAATAATAATAATAATAATAAAGCCTGTGTGTAAATATTAGTAAGTAGGCGTCGCCTCTGTGCAGGTCAATTGTAGTATTGTGAGGAGGCGTGGCCTCTGTGTCTGTCAATCATGGTTCAATAAGTAGGCAAGACCTATATGTGTGTCAATCATAGTTCAGTAAGTAGACATGAACTATTTGTGTCAATCATAATAAGTAGGCGTGGCCTCTGAGTGTATCTATCATAGCTCAGTAAGTAGGGGTGGCTTCTATGTATGTCAATCATAGTTCAGTAAGTAGGTGTGGCCTCAGTCTCTATCAATCATGGTTCAGTAAGTAGGCGTGGCCTCTGCCGATTCCAACAGTAGTATAGTATGTGGATACTGCCTCTGTGCATGTCATTCATGGTTAAATAGGTAGGAGTAGTCTCTGAACATGTCAATTGTAGTATTGTAACTAGGTATAGCGTATGCGTGCATCAATCAAAGTTGAGTAAATATGCATAGCCTCTGTGCATGCCAATCATAGTTTTAGTAAGTAGGCGTGGCCTCTGTTTGTCAGTTCGAGCCATGAAGGTATGGCCACTGTACCTGACAGTTTGTATTAAAAGTGGGTGTGGCTTCTGTTCCTGCCAATCACACTGAAGATGTCACCTTTGCACCTGACAGTTTGTACAGTAAGTAGGCGTGGCCTCTGTTCTTGTAAATCATAGTGAAGAACACAAGGATTCTGTATTTCAGTTCTATGAAGGGGGTGTGGCCTGTGTGCTTGTCAGTCACAGCGAAGAAGGCATAGTAAAAAGGACGCATGATTTTCTGTCCATGTCAGTCATGTTTAAGTGGGTGTGACCCCTGTATTTCTCAGTGATAGTTATAGAGATGTAATGTTTGCGCCTGTCAGTCATAATTTAAAAGGTGTTTTAATCTTCAATGACTCAATATTTATACATATCTAATATTTACAAAGCAATGGTAATCTTTCTATATAAGCATAATGTGTTTGGGGTTTTCTATAAAAAATGTGAATTTGTGTTTGGCAAAAAACAAAATGGCAGCTACCTGCCCAGCTCTGACATTCTCACACACGAATGTCTCGTAAAACATGGCGAACTCAGGCGCGTTATCGTTCACATCCAGCACTTTAATCAGGACGGGGACGCGGCTCCTCTGACGAGGATTGTCTGAATTAATGACAAGTGAAGCCAGAGTGTAAAAAGCACTGCTTAAGGTTCTTGATGTAAAAGCTTTTTTATACCCAGAGAGTGAACGTACTTATTTCGCTGGCGAGCACAGAGATGTTGTGCCACTTCGACACCTCTCTGTCGAGAGACTTCAGGGTTGTAATGGAGCCGTTTCTGGGGTCGATGTGAAAGAGTCTGTCGGGATCTGTGTGCTCGTCTATTGCAAACCTGCGAACAAATGTTAGGCTGAAATTACTCCGGTGTCTGCCTTGTGCTTTTATATTTTATGTAGGAGTATTGATGGGATAATGGAACTCTATTCAGCAAGCAGCTCGGCGGTGGAATCTGACCCATTTTACTTCTTTAAACAGCATATGTGAAGCCAAAACTGTATAAAAGAATGCTTTTTAAACTTGAATCATGTTCTAACATTTAATCTGTCACTCATTTTCACATTACAAAAAGAAATATATTCAACCAAAACATGGTATTGGTACTAAAAAGTGCATTTTCAGATAGGATCATATAACACCGTTTTCATAATACTTAACACTTCTTATCTCCCAATCCATGCTTTGTTTTTTTGTAAACATGTATACACATTTATATTTTTATCAGATAAAAAGAAACATGCCCTTTTATGTCCGTAGTGTCTAACTTTTTTTAAATTAAATGTTTCAATGATCCTAACTGTCATTAAGATGAAACTTGGCCAATTTAGATTTCACATTAAAAGGGGTGGCGGGGGGGCACTTATATAATCATCTCTCCAAAACAGCTGAAGTTAGCAACTTGAAATTTTTTGGGAAATGAGATCGGTCACTTTCATGTTCCATAAACCTAAGAAGGAGCTTCTTTGTCACAAACATTTTCCGTATTATATGTATAACATAAAAAAAATAATAAAATGAGCATCAATACTGTGTTTTGGCAGAATGTATTTGTTCCTGAGTTCCTTTCTTTGCTAATGTTAGGCTTATAAATTGCAAAAAATCTCTATCTATTAGAGATCTTCATCGACTTATGATGGGATTGTGTCCTGATAAACACCTCTTGTCACAAGTCACAAGTCAAAAATACGTCGAATACCTTACTTATCCAACGTCATAGCTTAGCCTAGACTGCTTCAGACACTTACATTAGCCTATACAGTAGTTGGGCAAAATCATGTAACAAAAATAATATTTTAAATTATAATTAGTGATATGTTACATTAGAATATCTAATATAACTCACTAAAATTTATACAATCTAATCACAGCATGTGGTTGAAGGTCTGGCTCTCTGCTGCCACCCAGCTTCACATGACAGTACTGCACATCATATCGCTAAACTCGTAGAATATTAAAATACTAAATTCGACATACGGTTTCAGTAAAATGTATATCACTTTTTTAAGTTAAAAAAACTCAAGTTGACTCATTGTTAACTGAAACCGTCTTTGAAACTAGCCATTAATATGACAGTGTGATATACATGAAATTTATTAACACCATCTGCCCAATCAGAATCCAGGAATCCAGAGTACTCGAATAATTCTGTTTATCAGACTCAGATCGGATCTTCTACAAAGTCTGATTATAATTAATGTCAGTTTCATCCAGGTCCTTACTTGTTCTGGCAAAATATAACTCCAACTTTAAGCCCCTTACTGCACAGGGTAGTCGGTTGCGTCAGGATCCCAGGCTGTAACCGTCCCAATGATGCTTCCCTTTGGCGTGTCCTCATTGACCTCGATAATGAAATGCGGCCGGCTGAAGACCGGTGGCTCGTCCACGTCCTTTGCCGTCACTTTGACGATGGCTGTGTCTGAGAAAGGACCCAGATGGAGGAAGCCGGGGTCTGTGTGTGTGTTACTCACTTCCACTTTGATTGTGTACACACGCCTGCTCTCGTAATCCAGTTTCTTAAAGCAAACACACAAAACAGTCGTTGGGAATTATAACGGTGCTGTAATTGATTTCTGACTTTTATGCTTTGTGGTTTCTGTTCACGACGAGCTACGATATTGTTTGTCTTATTGTTTGTTTATAGCTGCTATAATGTAAGTGATAACTGGAACCAATTTGTTTTACAATCATTAATCATAAATATAAATGAAATAATGTTTCCTTAATTAATAGGCAAATGCAATTGTAGGCAAATTAATGTCATAAAAAAAAACTCTTCAGAATGTTATAATATGCGAAAAATAAATACCTTTAGGGTTTTAACTGTCGTCACACCATCACATCACATGTTGTTGATTATTTCTTTATATCAGCATGACATAGAGTCATTTATTCCTTACATAAAGTGTGTACTGGCCTGGTGCGCTGGGACTTTAATTACATGAAATAAAAAAATAAAAACTCTTGTACTTAATAAACAGAAAAATTAACACCCACCCCCCGCCCCCCCCTCGGCAAAAAACTTGTTACATTATGTAAGATTTTTTTCCCTGAAACACTTTCCACAAGTGTCATATTGCAAAAAATATCTTGTGATTTTTACTTTAATATAACAATAGCAAGGCTACTGATTTATTTTACTTATTAATAATTTTTTTTTTTTTTTTTTTACAGCTGAAACAATTCAGTTAAAAGAAAAACTGATTCAAGGCAAAAAAAAAAAAAAAAAAGAAGAATCTCATATTCTGGGAAATTTGTTAAACCATGTCCATATTTATTTGATAAATATTTCAAAGCTCGATCAAGATCAACAAATTCAAATGTGCTTTTCTTATTTAGCATTTTTTTAGCTCTACCTTTTTAACAACGATTATTCCCTCTTGCGTCGCCTCATCAGTAATGATGTCGAGCGAGTCTTTCCCGTCTCCTTCTAAGATCTTGTACCTCAGCTCTGCATTCTCTCCCTCGTCCCCATCGTTTGCTTTAATTCGACCCACCATGGAGCCAATTTCCGCCGACTCGTAAGTGCTCAAATGGTAGGAGCCTGAATGATATGAAAAATGCAATTAGTTTCATGTCTAATCATAAGCCTGATGATACTATAAAAATGATGAGATAAATTTATATGACCTGGATCTAATATATTAAGGACAAGCCTATTATTCGAAATGGATGATGTTTTCATTGTCAATTAATTTGTGAGTGACTTAAGTGTGCGCTGCTCTTAAATAAGTCTGTGCACTGGATCTAAATGTTAATGAAATGTAGTCTTACTGTAGGCGAAGCGCGGCGGGCTGTCATTGACGTCTGTAAGGGTCACATTGACCACAGTGGTTCCAGAAAGACCCCCCATCTGTCCTGCCATGTCTTTGGCCTGAATAACTACCTGGTAGTCCTTCCGCACCTCCCTGTCCATGTTGGATAGGGCTATTCTCACAATTCCTGCAAAAGCACAGTTTGTGATCTTTATTATGCAGTCGTGTATTCAGATTGCGCTAAACAACAGTGTGTACCAACACGGATAGCATTTACCACCCTCACGCAATTGGTATGAAAGCCAGGCAACAAACTTAGAAACAACATCTGTTGCCACGTTCAAGGATTTCAGTTTCACTAAGGGATTTCAACTAAAGATGTCTCACTTGCAGTTGTCTCATTTTTCCAAAACTCAGATGAGTGCCATCATTTCTGGAGTTTTGAGCCACCATTTTGAGTAAGAACTCACAACCTGTTGTGCAGCATTAAGTGTAATGAAACTTCCTTACCTTTTACCTTTCTTTATTTTATTCCTTAACCTTTCCATATCTAAAGTACAGTATTAGCACTACATTTCCTTGAGGCACTATTACCAATGACCAGATCTGGAAGTCCAGCACAGTCTCTCCATCACTCTGTTGCTCCGTTCACATGAACTGGAGGGACTGCTTTTGCTAAAGGTTTATGCTTCCTGTTGAACGCATGCTGTTTTTTGTCTTCCCAGATCGATCTATCCATCTTGATACCTTCTATAACCCGCTGGAATACCTTGGTTATTGTAAAGCTCAAAAGAATCTTAGATTTATATTTAATACTTTGGTTTTAATCATCAGTGCTCTCTCAAGCTCTCCCCTCCTTCATATGTCGAGGTTAATTCCTTTTGATTCTATTTGAACCACATCTGCCATCACATCAAAGCTATTTCCTGTTCCTCACAAGTCAGTGCCAACTTTTTATGCTTCTTATTGGATGCGCATGGAGTTTGTCATTCCTCTTTGGATTGATCTGTTCATTACAATCATAAATGCTCCCATTGGTATTAGGACAACTTTGATTATACTGTATACTTCTGCATTCACTCTAGTTCCTCTTTTGGTTACCGGTATTTCTCATATGTCCATATCTGGTAGCCAGGAATAGCCTTAGTTGTTTCTGATATTAGGACTAGGATACAGGACCACAGTCCAAACTACAGTACTGTGGAAAATCGTTCCCTTCATATTTTGCTTCCAATGCACCACACTTTCTTGGATTTTTATTGTAGTCCTAAAGATTAGTTCTCCTGGCTTCCTAAAGGATTCTTATTCTTGCCAAGGTTTTATCTCTTTTTTTCAGTCCAGTCCCTGAACCTGAGCAGTTTCAGGGGAATGTTTTTTGTGAACCAGTGAGAACCCCTGTGAGGGACAGGTGCAGATGATGACAGATGATCAGGCCGGTGATTAGTATACTGCTGATGCTGAATGCTGAGTGGCTGGAACAGATGACAGGGGAAATGAGGCTGCTGCTGAGGTTGTTACAGTACACAAATAACCAATTTTTTAATATTGTACCTTTATGAACTTCTGAATTACAAGGTTGCTGCCAAATAAGTTCTGCATCCTAGTATATTCTGCTCCTGCTTGCACCTGTCAACATGATAAGATGCTACGCTTCTTTGTGCCACAGCTGTTTCGTGTCTTTTAAAGCCTTGATTGATCTTGTCATCACAGTCTTGAGCATTGCATCACCACTAGGGCTAATTTGGTTTGATCGATTTACTGTACATAGTCCAGTCCTCCTTCCGGTCCTCATTCAATCAACCATTTTTGAGTTTCCTACCTTAAAAGTGTTCTTGTCATTTGGGATAACTTCATCTTACAACAGGTGATTTGACATTTCCACCTATTCGAACTACAGATTTTTGCAATACTCTCCAAGTGCCTAAAACTTCTCAGCTAATGCTAATTGGGATGGGTGTAGCTCTGTTTCAGTTGATCTAATCATCATTGTCCTGAATACTCTATATACTTCACCAATAGGACTAACTAAGTTGTTATAATCTCATGCACTTTCTCTAGATTCTTTTTCAATTTTTTATGTACAGTAATATGCCTACTGGTACCTAGTAGACCAACTTGAATAGATGTATGGATGGTTGGATGAATGAATGATAGATAGATCCCGAAGAAAATTCCAGGTCTTTTTCACTTCCATTAGTTGTTTTGATTTAGATTTGGATTGAATCAGCTGATGCCGTATCTACCTAACGTCATCTTGTTAAAACTGAGAACTGCGGTATATCTGCGGTATACCCACTGAGTTTTTATTTTCCAAAGTTAGATTTAGGCTTTTATATTACCGACTTGTGTGCACTCAGCCAAGTAATTATGGCACCACAGCACCAAGTACAGCTGTAAATACCTTGCATTTACTATGCAAGGTACACACCAGACATACAGAATTATTACATACTTAAAAATGAAATACGAAATCATTTTATTGTGCTGTAAAAAAATATAATAAAAGCCTAATCCAGAGAGAAAGTTCAAAGCAGAATTTGCTCTTCTCTATATAAAGATGGTTGGTGTGCCGCAACATCTTTGGAAAATCACATCTTGTTTGGTGAAAATGGGGCAGCTGCAGGGAGGGGCGCCATATTGCGGCACCCCCATGGGGTAAAATATCTTCTTAATGGACATAACGGGAACACTCAGAGTGAGAGAAGGGTCCAGGGGAATTTTGTGCATTTACAGGAGCATAAATAAAAAATGACAAAAAGTATACATGGCCTAGCATGCCTGTGTTAATATTTAAATGTGGTCTGGTTTTAAACGATGTCTTTCAAACTAACGCAATATGTCGCCCGTAGCACCATGCATACGAATGCGATCGCATGCTGTGATCTGCAAGCCTCGTTTGCTTTACATAGACATCAATCTTCTTCAAACAACAGCCCTGAAAATGACACTTGTAACCATATGTTGAAAGGACACACCTGTCTCTGGTTCCACTGAGAAGTACGGCTGCCCTTGGAGTATGCTGTAGACGAGTTTAGCGCTGTTCCCATACGACGCGTCGTCTGCGTCCGTGGCATTGACTTCTATCACGAAAGTACCTGATTAAAAGAAGCGGGATGTGTGTTGAGTCAGGTCACATGGTTACGAACATATTTTACTGTTAATTGTTATTGCTAACGACATACAGTATACTTTAGGAGCTCTCTCTTAGAAAACATGCTTAAGGGTTATTTAGGTCAATGAGGCTTAGCTATGCTTAAAATTCTTTCTGATCTGAGAAGCTTCGGGTCGTACAGTACATACACAAACATGCAAGTTAGACTCTTGTACTTTAATGATAAAATGCCCGGACCAAAATGTCCGGGCATTGAATGTTCGCATGAAGACTTCAAAATCAGTGACTCTGTTATTGGTTTCCTTTTTCTTTAAACTGAACTATAATTCCGTTGATGCTAGAAAGGGGGGTTTCTTGTAAAGATTCCTAGAAATTTGTCTGTGGGACAGTCTGCCTTGAGGCTGAACAGAAATATGATATTTCTGACAATTAGACATGTCTTAGGATCTGTCACTTCTAGACATGTTTTTTAAGACAGGTCTATTTCAATATGAAAAGCAGAAAAACAGAAAATAGTAGTGATATACTGTAGTAATGGCAGTAGTAGTAGAAGAAGCTTTTTCCTTGCCACATCAGATCTGCAAGCTATTGACATTTTACACCAGATGAACTTTCTGCCCAACCTACCCATTTATGCAGGCTTGGGACAGGCATTGGGTATTTTATATGGACATACATAACATAAACATAAGTTTAAGGGCCCGGAAGTGGCAATCCTGTGGTGGCAGGACTCAAACCTTTAACTCTGCGATCAGCAACCCAGAACCTCAACCAACTGAGCACCCAATAGTACTGTAGTAATAATAACAGCAATAAATCTTGATTCATACATTTCTATCATAATACTCTTCTGTTTACTTCTTACACAGAGCACTTGTTCACACATTGTACAGGGTCGCTGGAGGCCTGGACCCTATCCCAGGGGCCTTGGGCATGAGGCAGGGGATGGGGTGCCAGTCCATTACAGGGCACAAGAACACACTTACTGTAAACACTTCAGGCAATTTGGAAGCTATTTTACCCTGGTAGATGGTAGGAGAAAACCAGAGAACCTGAAGGAAACCCACCAACCATGGTGAGTACATGCAAACTCAAAACAGACCCGAGGAGGAAATCGAACCCTCGACCCTGCAAGTGGTCACAGTACTAACCACTATCCTGCTGTGTCCTCAAGGTGTACATTAAACCTTAAAGGGCCTTCCCGAAGACAGACCAAATAAACCATAAGGGAATAGAGTTCCATACATGGTTCTCACTAGGACTTCTACTTGGAACTTGCACCCTGAAAATTCTTCTGCTGTAGTCTTCAGTATTAAAGTTACATAAAAGAGATCGCTGAAATATTTTTGGGTAGTTACATGGAATCCTGTCCTTCTCTTGAAGAGCCCCCCTTCACAGAATGTGAACAGGGTTCCATTAGAGCTTTCAACTGAATCAATTTTAAAACAACTTTCTTTAGTGTTATTGATATTGATAATTAATGCTTCTTCTGGACATTAGCATTCTAATGGGACTCTATGTTGAAACTTGACGCGCCCTCATATAGACAACACATAGGGAAAAGAAGGTTAAATGTGGAAGCATAGGAGGACATTTGATTCTGTAATATAGTACAGTATATGTAAAACCATATACTGTACTAAAGAGTCAATGGCAGAAATGGTTCTATGAAGAACCCCCTTAGAAAGCCAAGAACATCCATCACTTGTGTAAGGAATGATTATTTTTTCAGGAACTATTTGACTTGTCTCTTGTTGTTGTATAGTAGTTTGTTCCTGTTCTTACATACGCTAGAGCAAATGTAAGCAGTTGCTTCCTCACCAGCCTCTTTTACAGTATTTTCTCTTTTAAAGTTGATCAGACAAAAACTTAATGGCAATTTACAGCTTAGATGTTTCTAGGTGTAAATTAGATTTTTAACTTTGCAAGCACTGATACATTAGAGACTCCTTACTTCAACGTTAAATAAAAAAGTTCAGCCATGTCTTCAATTTATGTTGATCGTTTGCCATATACATAATTTTATAAATTTTTGAAATAATTTTATAAATAAATTTAAATTAGATGCTACTATAGAAGCAAAAAGAAAGTTTAAATGAGATAATTAATATGAACCTGTGATTTGCACCTGCACTCTTGCCAAACTCCAGAATGTAGAATTCAATAGCAGTAATGTATAATAGCAGCAGGAAAGAGAGCTCTCAGCTTGTGTGATTTTTTATTTTTTTTTTGTAATTGGACTTCCTGCTAGCCTCCGGTAATAAATGATGGATGGAGGAAATTAGTCTGTGACCTGCGGGCCGAGTGAACAAGTGACTTTGTGCTAACATTATGTTCTTTAGGTAAGAATCATCCCTCTGAACACGAGCTCTTACACTGCTGCTAGAGCAAAGTATCGGCTGATTAATCTCAAGATAAAGACCCCAGACAGACGCCTCCTGTTCTTGAGGATTGGGACTGTCCCGATACAGCGGGCATCAGCAACACAAGCAGGAGCAGCACAAGCAGCAGCAGCAGCAGCAGCAGCAGCGCTCATGAATATGTATAACCTGCTGCATATCAGAGTCATTGTCCCCGAGTTCTATGTCACCACAAAAGCATCCCTCCTGATCGTGTGGCAACTCTGTGATAAAGACAGAATTAAAATGAGATCTAAAGAGGGCTATGTGATAAAACATGCAAATGGAATCATCTTAGCTTCCTATACAACGGAAAAGGTCACTTTTCTTTTTACCCGTACATACATTTGCATGCATTAGCCCTATATAATAAATTTATTATAGACTAATGTAAGAAGCATAGCATTTACGCTTATCAATGTCATGGCTAATGCTTTTATAGCAGCTAATATTAAACAGACAGATTTGCAGATCACGTGTCAATGCGTTCGTCCGGAAACGTAGATAACCACGTAACGCTAATGTTAATGTGCTCAGCTTTGAGCGCCTGACTTGAAGGTCATAGACGGTAATACGGGTGTGCTTTTGAGTCTTGCTTCACATGCTTGTACATGCCCCAAAATCATAATGCCAAATTCGTACTGTTTACTGAACATGCGCTGCTAATATTAGCTACATTCAAGTTAGCATGCCAACTACCTTGTTTTTTTTAAGGCCAACTTTCATATTTTGCTAGATACCTATGTTGAGCAACTCTGACATTATTGCTGTGAGAATTTTTAACTTATTTATGAAGGTAGCCTGAGCTATTCAATCTGAGCTACCTTGGCATGGGGTTATTTAAGGATTTATTTTTATGTCATCATAAATCATTATTTTTGCATGTATTCCTGTGCTGTTAATCAGATAGCTAGTTATAACCAAGAAATAACCTTTAATCTGTGAGAATGTTTAAGTTTTTTTTGCTAAATGACTACATGACTAGCTAGGTTGCTATACTGAGCCAATGTGACTGGATTTTTCCTGATGAGTTTGTAGTTATCCTGGGAAAAACAAAACAATAATTTTAATTATATTTCTAAACAGTATACATTTCAACACCTTCTCAAAGTATAAGCTTACCTGACAGGATTAAAGAAGCTCAAATGCCTTAATACCTGGCTGATTACAACAGTGAAAATGATTTGTAATGGAGCTAATACCCACTCAGACAGATTTGAAGAGCCCAACAGTATAAGGGCTTTAATTCAGCGTCTTCTTGTTGAGTTTTTAACCAGAACTTCAAGGCTAACTAGAATAGACACTTAATGTTATTAGCATCAATACGCAGCCGTAAAGTACAAGACTGTGACACCAAAACACACCTAGAGAAAAAGAAGTACACTTAAAAGAATAGTTCAAGATCAGATTAACTTCCTAAACCATTTGAAGCCTTGTGTAATGTAAGAAGTTCGGATTTCATTTAAAGATAATATTTGACATCGCACTCCCCTGCTATTTTCTTTTATGGAGACTGTAGGATACGCTTACATGTCATTGGCCACCCACGGTGCAGTTTAATGTTTCTGCGCACTATGACAACTTCATTTTGGGTATCATCACACCCACCTACGGCTTCGAGGCCAGAAATAGAAATGCAATCCAGCCGTACAGCAGTTATCAGTTTAGCATCAGTTTTGGTGCAGTGCGCCACGCTGCTAATGCAATATCTCATCTTTTAGCAAAGTAAAAAAAAATAAAAAATAACCAAGGATGCTTTGGAAATGTAATGCAAAAGCAATTTTCTTTTTTAAAACTGCTCAGTTGAAGTTATTTAACTTTCTTATTGAAGCTGGAGCAAGTCTGCCGTCTCCCTTAATCTTCCCTCTTCCTGCTCTTGCATCAACACGCTCTAATGACTCGAGGAGTTTCAGTGAACAGAAAGGGGGAAAGTTCAGTTCCCAGGACCTTCAGAAACACACTTCTGGGGTCTTGAGTGAAATCTTTAAGTTGACATTTTTCAGCTTTGTGCTTACACTGGTCACAAGGATCATTGGGTTAAAACATTATGTAACAACTGAACTGAAGTTTATGAACTGATATAAAGTTATGTATGACTGTTCACTGAACTACTTTGCACTCATAGCTGTAACTATGCCACTATGGTTGTATAATAATAAATAAAACCACAGCCCCCCTTTTTTTTTATCATATGAAAAGAGGAGGGGCAAAGTACACAAATTCTGTAATCGAGTAAAAGTAGAAGTCCCCCATTACTTGTGTGCCTGAGTAAAAGTACAAGTGTACTCACCATCAAATTTTCTTATAAAATATATATAAAATTATAAGGCTTGTATTAGATCACAGCAGCCTTATCATAGAAAAACATCTCTCTCTCTCTGCTGCCCAATAGTGAACAGGATATATTCATCGCTGCCTGCAAACAGCTCTACTTCTGAGTTCAAACAAATGTAATGTTATTTGGTGTGTCTTCAAGAAAGGAAAGTCTTTTAAGCAAGTATTTAAAGCAGGTGGCAAATTCATGCTTCAAATATTACACACCGCTGTGGTTATTGTAGGTAACGCAATGCCATGCAGAAATGTAGTTAAGTACAGATATGACAGGGGGCATAGCACTCCACCCTGTGGGGTGTCACATACTGTATAAAAAAAAAAATAATAATAAATAAACAAACAAAAAATGTGATGCATTTTGGTAGCTTGCCTACTAATGTAATCATCTAATTAGAGTCTAATCAGACCTACAGTAGCATAATTAAATATTGGAGTAATTGTTCCAGATTACAAATTTTCAACCTCATTAATGCAAAGTTATTGTTAATTTAATTTACCATTTCTACAATCTGACACATTTTATAAATGTGTAATTAATTATATATATAAAAAAAACTCCTTCAAAACTGGTTTGCAATTTCTCAGTAACATAACAATCTTGAGGAAGGAGCAACTGTATAATAAACTGTATAAGGGGAAAAAATATTTCTTTCAGATGTTCCACAACATTAAATATAATGACAAAGGAATGAAATGTCATAACTACTTAAGTACAATAACAAAGTAAATGTACTCAGTTATGATGATATACAGGTAACTGTATACATCCACTTTGTTATGGTAATTAAGTAGATATTTCATGTATCATTACTTCATTTAAGTAATTTTATTAGAGGATACTTTTTAACTTTGACTCCACTCAAAAGTACAGCAAATATCAGTACTTTTGCTTAAATACATTTCAGCATGGCATTGTGTTTCCTAAGCACAAAGAAACTAACTTGTTTTGAGGACATTCCACAACATTAACCTTAACAACCTAAAGTAAGCAACTACATGACATTCTTTTTATTTCTTTGTCATCACATTTAATGTTGTGGAACATCCAAAACAAATTAGTTCATTTTTCCTGTACATTATAAGTTGTTCCTTCCTCAGGGTCTGCTTTTTTCTTTCCAACCCAAAAAACACAAATTGTCATGTTACTGTGAAGCTGAAAGACATAAACTCCTTTCTATTGAAGTCATTCGAAAGCTTGAAGAAAAAGTTTAATGTTAAAAAAAAAAATGAAACACTGAATATCTGGTATACTATAATTAATCAAAAATATTTAAAATATGTTGGATTGTAGAAATGGTAAATAAAATTAACGTTTGGGATTAATGAGGTTGAAAATTTGTGTTTGTAATATGGAAGACTTCCTCTAATATTTAATTATGCTAGGTCTGATTAGACTCTAATTAGATGATTACATTAGTAGGCAACCTACCAAAATGCTTCATATAAGTGTTGTTTTTTTTTTTGTTTTTTTGATATACGACATCCCACAGGGCGGGGTGCTATGTCCCCTGTCATTTGAGCCTATTAGCCCTTTAACCACTGGCTCTAATACTGTTTAGCAAAGTCAGGTTGATTAGTTATAGTACTATAGTTGGAACTAATTATTTAAGGGCATGATGAAGTGTTCCCATTAATTATCTCACTAATTTTCATTTGGTTTTGCTCCAGCAGTGCACGGTTAGAGATTTCTGAGGCATTGCATTAAGAAAAAAATGCTTGTGGGCATGCTGTTATATATAAATATGACACCGCAGGGCCGTAACAGCCTTTCTATTTCGTGCCTTGGTTGCATCACCAGTCAACTGTGGCTCAATTTCCAGAAACAAAATAGGTACATACATCCCTGTACGCACACGAGAAGTAAAACTGGTTACCAAGAGGGGGAAAAAAATTGCTCCCGAATCACACTTCAGTCCCAATTCAACACTCACTGACATTCTTCATGCTTCAGCACCTTGTCGAAAAAAATAAAAGCCTAAAAAAAAAACAATAAAAAAAAAAAACAAAGGCATGAAGCCATCCTTGACCTTAAAGGCTCTCGGACGTCAGATTCACAGAGGCATCAAGCCCGAGAGCAATCTCCCAGCGTGACAATAAGTGTGCCGCAGGAAAAGAAGAAAACAAGAGGAATTCGATATGAGCTCCCTCACCGACGTCAGACATCTCAGGGACGCTGGCGCTGTAGACGGCCTGCGTGAACTTGGGCTCGTTGTCGTTGATGTCGTGAATCTTGACGATAAACTCGGTCGCCGGTTCCAGAGGTAGGCCGGTGTATTTGTTAAAGGCCTGCGCTTGTAGGGTGTAGGATGATTTTTCTTCTCTGTCGAGCCTCTGAGTGGCGTGAAGATCACCTGATTTTTCATCGATGCGGAAAATGGTGCCGGCTCCTTCTCCGGAGAGGATGTAGCGCGCTGTGCCATCTCCTCTATCTTTATCTGAGCGAAGCTGGAAGAACACAACAACAACAAGACAGATGTGTTATGCACTTTTTGATGTCCACCCTAGGATGCAATAGCACCCCCCACTGGTTTACACTGATCCCCAGGCAGGGTCTTATTGACACCCATTCTGAGATACAGTGATGCCCACCCTAGATCTCATTAACAACCGCACTGGATCTGACTCACACCCACTTTGGGACAGACTGGTGCCCACATGCGCTCTAAAAGAAACTTACTCTATGAATTATGCCCACCATTAATCATATTAATGCCTACTCTCCATCATATTGATACTGACCCTGAATCTAATTGATCCCCACCCTAAATCTAATTGATGCCCACCTTTAATCTAATTGACACCCACCATCGATCATATTGAAGCCTACCTTCCATCTAATTGATGGTCACCTTGAATCATATTTATGCCCACCCTTAATCTAATTGATGCCAACCTTTGATCATATTGATGCCCACCCTTCATCTAATTGATGCCAACCTTTGATCATATTGATGCTCACACTTCATCTAATTGATGCCCACCTTGGATCATATTGATGTCCACTTTTAATCTAATTGATGCCCACTCTGGATCGTTTTGATGCCCGCCTTTAATCTAATTGATGCCCAAGATCAATCATATTGATGGCTACCCTCAATCTAATTGATGCCCACACTGACCTGCATTGATGTTCACACAGAATGTTGGTATCTAAGGGCACTGTACAAATTAATTTGATAACATTTATTGGAAAGTAACTGAAATTACAATTTCCAGAATACATTACATACATTTTTTTTTTTTTTTACAAAATTAATGAACATTAATTCTTTTAAAACAGCAGTTTAAATTTCATAATTAATGTTATAAAAGATTTGAATGCATCATATAGGTGTGGGGTTTGGAGGGTTGGTTTATTTAAAAAAGGGTTGACTTCTTTGACGGTGGGAGATCAGTATATGAGGTTTTCAAAGAGTCCAGAATCTCTAGTGCCACCCCTGCAACGGTTGAAATTGACACCCACACTGGGGCACATTAAAGTCCAGACTTGGACACAGTTTATCTTACAAGGTTTTTAATTTCATGACCGTGTGTGTTGGTGTTGAAATCGCTAATTTTATGTTCTGCTTGTGTTTTTTTTGTCCCGCTGATGGACTCTCAGCCGTGAATTGCGGCTTATCAGCAAAAGCTTTCAGAACGGAGGCTCTCCAGGGACAAAAGCAGCTAATAAGCACCACAGAGAGAGTTTTCAGAGCACACGCCTTCGGGACTTATTCCATTAAACACTAATGAAGCTTTTAGTCCGTTTTGATTTAGATTTTGTTCCCCCCCATTTCTGCTTCTCTCTTTGTATCCTTTAGCTGCATTACTATTTGTAATGGAACTGAATTCCTGTTTTCTCTTTCTGTACCAACATTGCCTGTGTGCTTGTGCATCCCCAGTTTTTTTTTTTTTCCACTTCATGACTTGATTAGGGATGAATCAGCTCATCAGATTCATGTTTATATAATGCACTATAAATAAGCCCTCTACCGACTTCTACCCTACAGGAAAGTCTAATATTATCTTATATAAGATTGTGGCTTGCGTACTGTATATATAAACATTCTCACTGTGGACCTGGTTCTCCACATGAAGGATCTCAATCATGCTGCATAAAATACCACATTCTCTCCACTGATGCATGATCAGATTTTCACTTGTGGGTGTTGGACATGAATAGTTGCCAGGGCGCAATTGGTGCCAAAACCTCTGCTGTGCTACACCGATGTTCCTCTCTACATGCTGACAGATTATTTGTGTGTGGTGTTTTTTCTTGTGAAAGGTAAAAAAAAATTGACAGCTCAAAACAGTCCTTTTTGCATTTAATGACACCAAACTCATACAAGAAGCTGCAATGCGGTGTGCATGTAGAGAGGAAATCTGCAAAAGAAAATCCAGCACGGGCTCATTACTGGAAATTCGTAGGATTTGACGTTTATATATAGTCGTGACCTGAGGGTGTGTATCTCTAATTCGGTGATGATAAATTGGGCATAGGATGTCTGAAGGATGCATTTCAAGCAGCTAGTGATTTAGAGCTTTGCTCTCAGCACATCATTTAGGTTTCATTTACCAAAAGTGCACCTCCTTTTTTATTCTTCAATGAGAGTAATACACCTAGACTAATTCACCAAGATAGACAGAGAATAATAATTCAATAATTGTGATAAAGAAGCCACCCCTACTTCACTGTCACTAAAAGGTACAAAAGCCACGCCTCCTTTACAGGTACTAAAGGACACACAAATTCTACTGTACATGCGACTAACAGACACAAAGGCCACGCCTCCTTCACTCCTTTGACTGGGACTGGTTTCAATATACACTGCCTGGCCAAAAAAAATACAAAACAAAAAAAAAGAAAAAGTCACACACTGTAATATTTTGTTGGACCACCTGTTGCTTTGATTAGATCCC
Organism: Clarias platycephalus; assembly: GCA_030068275.1. NCBI lineage: Eukaryota > Metazoa > Chordata > Actinopteri > Siluriformes > Clariidae > Clarias > Clarias platycephalus. The sequence continues at coordinate 1,800,213 of JAQQZT010000018.1, forward strand.
ACATTCGCCATGGCATCATTCTGATCAGCTTATGCAATATCAGAACATTTCTTTCCATCCAGAGTCGATGAATCCCAGCATCGTCATCTTGGAATACGGCCGTCCCTCCAGGGCAGAGAAACTCCATAGATGTGATACTCTGGTGATTCAGTACATTCAGGTCATCAGCTGATTTCATTTTATTGCCCCATAATGTTGCTGAGTCTAGACCTGAGCAACTGATCAACCCCAGATCATAACACGGTCTCCAGAGGCTTGTACAGTGGACACTATGCATGATGGGTGCATCGCTTCATGTACTTCCCTTCTTACCCTGACACGCCCATCACTCTAGAATAGGCTCAATCTGGACTCATCAGGTCACATGACCTTTTTCCATCGCTCCAAAGTCCAGTCTTTATGTCCCCAAATAGCCCACACAATAGATATACAGCTGTTTAGTCCTAATCCCTTAAGTTCCCTACACATTGTGCATATGAAAATGCTTTTACTTTGACTATTAAACATACAGTAGCTGTGAGTTCTACTGTTGTTTTTATTTTTTGTGATTGTGAAACATTATGACTAGCAAACAAAAAGACACGGCAAGCTAAAATTCATCAGGATGGAAGGGGTTAAGATTGTAGTCTCCTAGCAAAGTCAAAGGCAGGAATATATAGTAGGTAGGACAAGGAACAACATTCTAAAACAAACTCACAATATACATATCTGTCCCAGTTTTATCATGTTGATAATGTGGGATTATATTTATAATCCTCCAACTGTCAGTGAACATTTGTTTAAACTTCCTATTATATATATATATTTTTTTTTTTCGTTATTATTATTATTATTATTATTATTATTTATATTATTATTATTAAGTAACAGGAAAGAAAATCTGAAAACTCAGCTTTCCTCGAGGGAGATCATGTATGTGCTTTATACAGTTTATACAGCTTTATGGATTGTACTTTCAGTGAACCAGAATGAAATCTCTCCTGTAGACTCGTAGCACTTTTCCTTAGTTGGTTGTGTTGTTTATCTAAACCTTTGCTATAGATATAAAGTTTTTTTTTTTTAAATGACCTTGAGGTAGAAGCTAGTTACAGTAGCTTTGTAGCTCGCATTAACTGTGAACAGAACACAGGCGGTAGTTGGGTTTTGGCACTGACATCCGGTAAGTAATGTCTCTTTGGCCGTACAGAAGTGGGCGGAACCATGGAGGACAGACTTTGTGACGTCACATGCAAAAGGTCTATACATGAAAATGTATGTTTTTTTTAAATATTGTTTGACCTTAGCGATTAGGGTGTAAAGGACACATGGATATTTATGGATATAATGTTAGATGTATTCAGAGTCAGGGTCAGGACATGTTTCAGTTGGTTCTCAAGGCTCTTTGTTCAGACAATTAATTATGTGCATTAGTTAACGTAGCTCTGGAAGAATAAATTAAGATCATTGATATGCAGTATTTGTGCATTTTATCTTTCCCCAAACTCCATCCTGCATACAAAACTGTTGGTTTTAAGAAGTCTCTGTTTTCATATACTGTACATATAACAACCTGCTTGATTTTTCAGTTATTGTGAGAAGAGATTTCCATCACTGATGACTAGAACAGTTTATTCTAAGGAATGTACAGTAGTTGTAAATGAAGCGTGGGAAAAGCCAAGCTTTTACAGGCATGCATAATGTCTGACTAAAGTGCATATCTGACCCTGGTGCCATCATATGTCATGTTACTATTAATGCACTTTTTCTGATTTCTATAGTAACAGCTTGTTCAGATGGACTTGTTCACACACTCCCCAAATCTTTCATTTAAAGTCTTTGGCAGATGCACTTATCCAGATGGACTTCTCATTATACTGTACATCTGAACAGTTCAGGTGCTCAAGGGTCCAATGGTGGAAACTTGGAGGTTGTGGGGTTTTAATGTGGTTCCTTCTGGACCGTAGTCCAATGCTTTAACCAATGAGCTACACCTTCCCGGCCTAGTTCCCTGTTCCGGTCTGCCAGTGCCCATGACAGCTTCAGGTTCCTATTCCTGGCTGACAGGAACCTGATGTGGTCTTCTGCTCTTGATGTGTTTTCTGTTCACCACAGTTGTAAACAGTAACCATTTGAGTTACTACAGACTTTCCGTCAGCTCAGACCGGTCTAGTTATTCTCATCTGATTCCTCTCATCAACAAGGTGCTTGAATCCGCGGAACTGTCAATCACTCAATGCTTTTTAATCTCTAGAGATTATTGTGTGCAAAAATCCCAGGAGACCAGGAGTTTCTGAAATATTTAACATTCATGGCACTGATAAAGTCAGCCATCTTTCTCATTCAATGACCTTCTCTCACTCTGATATTTGCCGTGAACATTAACTGAACCTGTACCTATGAACCGTGCTGCTGTTACACGATTGGCTGATTAGATACTTGCATGAATATCCTGATGTAAAGGTGTTCCTAATAAAGTGGATAGTCAGGGTGTAAGCTTTGTTAAAAGAAAGTCGCCAGGTTTGATGTTTGGTAACACTCAGAAGTACAGCTAAAACTTTCTGAAACTCACTTTCACACACTCACTAACTCATTTACTATAGTGTTTATCCTGTACAGGGTCACGGGGAGGCGTAGAGTCTATCCCGGGGACTCTGGGCACTAGGCAGGGTGCCAGTCTATCACACACTAGCACACACACACACACACGCACACACACACAAACACACACGCTTACTCACACAGTACGGCAATTAGTCTACTCTGCATGTCTTTGTGTGAATGTCGGAGGAAACCAGATTACTTGAAGGAAAACATGCAAACTTCACACACACACACACACACACACACACACACACACACACACACACACACACACACACACACACCGACCGACCGACCGACCTTCAGCATTGTTCTCGGCAAGAAGGCTTGCTAGTACCTTTTTTTTGACGATTCTGAAACACAGCTGGCTAACATTGCTGACGCTAGCAAATAAGCATGACGCTAATCGACATTTAAGGCTAAACCAATTAGCCTTTTAATTAACCCGAAAGTAGGATTTCCATCAAGCAAAACCAGGGTGATACGCTAACATGACCGGCGTGGTAAGACTTCATTCTTTTCTAACCAGATTAGTGTTTTTGATTGAATCAGAGTATTTAATTAGCCTCAAACATACAAAAAGAGCCTCTTTTTTTTCCAAAATGAGATAGTCAGCAGAAAGGACAGGAAACATCGAAACATACAGCGTAGGCATACAGAGTGGTCATATACTGACTCTCATCAGAGCACAACAAACCTCGTAAATGTAACAAGCGATGACCTGGAATCCTCCTTGAACCCGAGCGAATGGCTCTCTCTCCTGTCGCGCTGTGTTCAGTAGCGACAGGAAAAACGTGCATTATATTTTTAGTGTTGCAAATTATACATTGTGATCACGCCGTGTCGGGAACAGAGAACGTGCTGATGAGTGCTGGTGTGGGCTCCTCTTTCATGGTTAATGTGGCATAAATTTGGCATTGCCTCTGAATTGCGGCTTGATGAATTGCAAATCCTCCTTTCACACGGGCGCTGCAGATGGGTAGGAAGTCAAATGATGAAAAAAAGGAAAGAGAGAGAGAGCGAGAGAGAGTGGCGAGAAAGAGAATGAAATAGCCTGTAATTGTCGATTCCTGTCAGGTCCCTCGTGAGCCACTTTGTCCTAGAAATGAGAACGGTAAAACCAGCGCAACGCCCAGTACAAAATATTCTCCCTCTTTATCAGACGCCCACCCTTTGGCCCACATCTTTTTCTTTTTTTTCCTTCCTACCCCTTTCTCTCTCTCTCTCTCTCTCTCTCTCTCTCTCTATCTCTTTTTTAGCTTGTCTCTGAATATTCATGCCTGTGTGGACTGTGTAATTCACATTTCCGCGGCCTTCTTTTTTTCCTGCTTTGATAACGGCCCTGCTACAGTACGCACCCGTATTCAAATATTATGTCATGCCACATAAACCTCAAAGGAGATTTTTCATTCCTTTACAAGCCCCCACCCCCCCACCCCCGCCCCCCAGGGCCTTGTTTGGAAGTCAATTCCAATTCAAACTGAGGGCTAGGGGTGATGGGGATGAGAGCCAGGATGAAGGATGGAGGATGAGGAGGATGCATCGAAAGTGCTGTCTCTCACCTTGCCCACGTACTGATAGTTACTTCCTGTGTATTCCTCCGACAGGAAGAACTGCCTCCACATCCAATCACGTTTGGACCTGTGCAGCACTCGTCCATGCGGCTGTTGCAGGCGTGTACCGATCCCCAGACTCCTCACGGGCGAAACCAGAGGGAGGAGGGAAAGCAGCACAAACAGCCAGAAGAGAGGATTCATTGCTCGGCTGTTTCCGATTGATCCTCGGGCTTGGGCTTGATCCCGGATGAATAATCTAATAAGGAAGGCGGCGTTGAACGGGGAACAATCTAAACGCTTGGATCAGCAACTCTGGCATGGTAGATGGTGGCTTTGATCTTCCTTTGAATCCCTGGAAAAATGAGAAAGGGGCGGGGGGGGGGGGGGGGGGGGGGGGGGG
>JAQQZT010000018.1:1805235-1826788 GCA_030068275.1 Clarias platycephalus
TAACCCAGAAAAATGACCCAACAGCGGCAACCCAGCGTTTGGGTAGAAAAAACAACCCAGCATTTTTTAGAGTGTACAGCACTCTGTTTAAGCAGAGCGTGCCCTAATTCCTGTTAAGGAACCACCTACAGTATCAAGAAAGCACTAAGCTTAAAAATCTTCATATAAAAATGTAATTAAATGATGTACATTAAATGAAATAAATGGGAACAAATGTTTTCGTTCTGCAAAGTGCCTAAAGAAACAATTCAAAAACTGGATGTTTACGTAACAACCTGAGCAGCGACCTCATTTCCCCTCTTGTCTGTTCCAACCACTCAGCATTCAGCATCACCAATATCAACATCATCACCGGCCTGATCATCATCTGTCATCATCTGCACCTGTTTCTCAATGGTTCATGCCTTAAATTAGATGTTTTTTATATGCTTGAATGATTCATACTGTAGGTGAACCACTCAGGTCCAGGGACTGGACTGAAAATAACGAGAGACAAAAAGTCCTTCAGTCCTTCAGCCTGGAGAACTAATCCTCAAGTCTACATTAAACATAAAAGAAAGTCTGGAGGTTTGGAAGCAAAATATGAAGAAATGAAAAAGAAGGGGGGGGGGGGGGTCAAGACTTTTGCACAGTACTTTATATGTTAAATGATAATGTTCTTAATAATGTATCTGTGATGTGCAGCTTCACTACTGTCAGGAAACTAATCATCACCTTCCGACCAATCAGAATCCAGAACCCGACGTCGCTGTCATACAGGACGCTAACATCCTCGTGCAATATCTTCTAACACAATTAATGTCACGGCGAATCAGGACGCGGGCTGTGATCACACAACTCGGTCTTTGAAAGTCAAAGTCAAAGAAAATCCATCAGTTAATGTAATCCAGAATCTCCTCTCGATAATGACTCGACTCTGTGATCTGGAGCTGGAGACTGATGATTTCTGCCGTACAGAATGACACCATTACAGCAGACGGCTGATTGCACAAGTCACTTTTCTCATTGTTCAATACATTTTTTCTTTTTTTTTTTTAAACGCTATCCTGCTCATTATGTGTCAGAGCTATTGATCGAGATGACATCGTCTCCCTCGTGCCGGAGCCAGCACTAACAATGAATAATCCGGCAAAACAAGGGCTGCAACTCAATAAAGCAGCGCAACAAATCTTATTCACGGAGCATCAGGTCGTCCTTGCTTTCACAATGTCAAATCTGTTTACGCTCACCAGTTTTTCACGGCCGGATTAAGCTGCTGAAAGTAAAGCGCAGGTGCATAAATGCACAAGGGTGCACCAAAGCCGCTCATATAACCCAATCGATACGCTCGACTTTGATTAAGTGTAGCGCCGCGTCTGGGGTCGAATTCAAATCCCGCTCAGCTTGTTGCCTCGTCTAGTAATTGCCTTTCGCTGAGAGGCCCGAGTTTGTTTCTTCGGCTTTCAGGCTGACAGGATACTTTCACTCGACGCAACGGAAACAAGAACTTACATCACGTCTAACGCTTCTTTTAGGTTCCCAGGTTCCTCCATTATGGAAAACTCAGATCCACTTTTTTTCCCCCCATATGTGATTGTTAGAGTTATATTCAACCACGGGTTCATGTCATGCTCAGAAGAATCATGTGAGCAATATGTACTGTAATAATAATAATAAAAAATAAAAATAAATAAACTGTGGAATCATGTGCGTAAACAAAATCACATGTGCACGTGTTGTCAGAGCATCAGCACGGAAAATAAATCACTGTATGACGTTAGCAAACAAAACATAAGTCATGCTGCCAAAAAAATCTGTTACCACGAGAACAGAAATGAGACATGTGACCAAATAATCATGTGGATATTGCAAATAAATCAGGTGAATCATGTGGAACAAAAAAATCGAAATGCATTAACATCTTGAAAGTTACAAGTGAATTATGGGTAACCATCATTTGTGGACATGAATGAATGAGCAGAAAAAAACAAAAAACACCCTGAAATAAATCACCTTGTACAATAAGTCAAGATTTTCATAAATGAATCAAGTAAATGTGAAATGTGGCCCAAAAAAAAGAAAAAGAAAAAGCACATAATTCATTAATCAGAATAAATTGTGTAAAAAAAAAATCACAGGATGTAAAAATAAACATAGGTGCACTCCATGTGAAAAAAAAAATAGAAAGAAATGTCCGAAACATAAATCCTGTTGATGTGATCATTAACACGTAACGCTCTGGTGTATTTCCTGTAAAAGCTGTTCTAACAGATCATTAAAAAGCCCTTAATAAGTGGAAACGAGGAAACGAGCGAGTGTGTCTCAGAAAAGCACCTGATTTCTTCAGGGAAATGAAAGCAGCATGGGTAAGAGAGACAGAGAGATACAGAGAGAGAGAGAGAGAGAGAGAGAGAGATACAGAGAGAGAGAGAGAGATACAGAGAGAGAGAGAGAGAGAGAGACAGAGAGATACAGAGAGAGAGAGACAGAGAGAGAGAGAGACAGAGAGTCATACAGAGAGAGAGACAGACAGAGAAAGAGAGACATACAAAGAGAGAGAGACAGACATAGAGAGGGAGAGAGAGAGAAAGACAGAGAAAAAGAGTGAGAGAGATTTTGAAGTGGAGAGGTGTGAAAGGATATTAAGCTTCCATTGAAATCATCAAATGTTTTTTTTCCACTATTCAGTAAACTAAACCCCGGGGCTCTGAGGCCCACAGGAGTGTGTGTGTGTGTGTGTGTGTGTGTGTGTGTGTGTGTGTGTGTGTGTGTGTGTGTGTGTGTGTGTGTGTGTGTACATGGGACTTTTTGGATGTGGCGTCTCGTAGCAACAGCTCCTCTCTGGTGCGAAAAAAAATAAGGAAAAGAAAGAAGGATAGATCGAAAGAAAAAGAGACACCGCTGACGCCTTGACACGTTTGTCATAATCACACGCCGTGGCTTCCACATCGATGGTTCGAAATAAACAGACCCGGACCTCCGGCGGTGTGGACCGTACGTCCTGAAAAACACATGAAAAACCCCTACAATATCGACACGACAAAATCTGTAGATTTTCAAGATTTGCAATAACGCAGCCGTTCTGGAAGTTAAGCGTTCTGCTTAAAATGAAGGATGGCGTAATCGAGGGCCTTCCGAAAATTAGTCCGAGATTGCTTTTGTAATTGAAAAGCCGAGCAAGTCCGCTAATGGCTTTCTGTAGAGCGCGGATGCTTCTCGCACCTAATCCTGCCGCAGCTCCGATGTTAATCTCTTCCAGGCCCTCTGGCTTCGTGCGAGTCTCAGAGTGTGTGTGTGTGTGTGTGTGTGTGTGTGTGTGTGTGTGTGTGTGTGTGTGTGAGACAAATCGAGTACCTTTTTGTAACAATTAAAATATAATTCTTCTCCTTCTAATTGTTATTATCATTATTACTGAGTGGGCTAATTTGAGACGTCGCTGTAAAGCGCCGGACATGAACGACGTAAACGGCGTCATTACCGACGACGTGCTTTTGAAGGGATCAAGGAGAAAGACATGTGCGGAAGAAGAAGAAGATTGTCATGGGTAGCAAATGAGATCATGCAGACACATGATAAAATCGATTGGAAAAATTAGACACTATGATTAAAGAATATATTGTAGAAAAAAACTGATAATAATAATAAGCTGGAAAATGTTTAATGTGATGTGGCAGGGCTTTGAATTAAAAGTGACATTTCAACCCTTAACCACATGGTGGAGCCCCAGAGCTTTTCTACACCTCTCTCTCTCTCTCTTTCTCTCTCTCTCACACACTCTCTCTTTATCTATCTCTCACTTTGGACAATTTTCACAGCTGCTGTCTCCTCTGTAATATTAATGCCCTGTCGTCTTTGTTTTGAAACTTTGATACAGATCAAATCTCTGCCTCGATGATTGGCTGCCCCGAGGATCAGGCTTTGATACCTCCAGGTTCACAGAATCAAGGCAATCGTGTGAACTGTGTGTTATTAAAGATGGCACTTCCTGTGATTCCATTACGCCTGTGGGAATTAATGAACCGTCTTTTTCTTTTTTTTTTTCGTAGGCTGTCCTCTACCTCGACAGTAGTCTCCCCTAAATCATGACATTTAAGACGCTGGATGATTAGTGTATCTGTGTTGTGTTGCATTTTGGGTGTGTGTACTGTATACTGTATATGTGTGTGTAGGGGGAGATCTTTGCGTATGAAGAAGCTACGGTGTGATGAAGTCGCTACAGCTCCCTAGCTGTTGCCCTCTCCGTACACATGTTTTTCTTTCCTGGAGCCGGATTAATTACCAGGCCGAGAGAGAGACAGAACGTGCACCCTAGCATGGAGGCATTCATATTATTACATCCTCTCCAAGGAAATAAATTGATTGTCTCTGACTTTTATCTCATTATGAGGCAAATTGCATCCACTCTAATCCCCTCTTCATAAGAAATAAAAAGAGAGAGAAAGGAAGAGAGACAGAAAGAGAAAGGGGGGTGGGGGTTCGTGGTGGGGATAGAATGTGATCCGGAATCAAAGTGCAAGCGCAAGTCTCATGATTCATATCTGCGCTGAAAGGCAATTATATATGTGACACCGGCTCGGAGGAAACACGCACTTTAATTTGCGCCAAACAGCCGTGCCATTATGCGTCCGGCTCAGATGTACAAATCACTCTCGCACACACACACACACACACACACACACACACACACACACACACACACACTCTCGCAGTGCAAAATGCAAATCAAACTCGATCCAAACTACCCAGGAAATGTTGATATAATATAATTTTTTTTAAAACAACTACACTACTACATTAAAAAAATCTATTATTTAAAGTCATGCAGCATTAAAGAGCTTCCTGGCTTACAAATCCCTTTCAGACGTAGAACTCTTAAATTTCATGTTTTACATTAATGCATTAGGTTTACTCCTTGATCGTGAATCAAATATGCATGAACACGCAAAAAAAAAAATCAGGACCATCACACCGAGTGATGCTCGGTTTGACGTTCTCCATCTTAACATTGTTTAAAAGCTGGTCTCTGAAATTTTTTTACAGGACCCAAGATACGACCCTGAGGGACTCACTAACTACAGGGCATGGACAGAGACAGAGGTTGTAAAAGACAGAGCAAGACAGTCAGAGAGAGAGAGAGAGAGAGAGAGATAATATATGTTTGACACATCAAAGTAATATCAGTGGACACAAAACCAGTTCAGCTCAGACACACTTTCAAGAATTAAGCAATAAAGCAACAGGAGACAAAATAAGGACAGCAAGCAAACGTTTCACTCATTCATCGCAGCTAAATATAATAACAATATACGCTTGTCAAATGCATCGTGACGCTTATTTTAATTCTTGAGCCTGTATTTTAAAATACTGCCCTTTTTTTTGTTTTTTTATAAAATGACTGATTTTTATAGCACAAAGCAGTAGAATCCTAAATCATCAGGACAACACAGTAGGAAACCAGCTTCCAGGAGAACTTGTACAGAAGTGACAATACTGATCGTACTCTGATATTCATGCAAAGATTTATGGTAGCATTGTATTATATTTTATTATGTCATACTTTATGAAATTATACTGCATTGCATTGCATTGCATTGCAAGGAAACAAAATTTATTCAAATCTATGCATATAAAATAAAGCATCTCCTTTCATGCAGAAGCATGTGGCATAGCAGGTTTAGAAAAAAAATCAAAAGAAAACAAAGCTTCTTACCTCAAAAGACGGCTCCCTCGCTCTTTTGGGCGCGTGTCGTTCTCATTGAAGTGCGACACTGGCTCCTGTCTTCGCCTCTTGGCAGTGCTCAGGCTCCGAGACTGGCTACAGTTGTGCAGAAGACTCCAGCTGCCTACCTCCCTCTCCCTCTCCCTCCCTCTCTCTCTCTCTCTCTCTCTCTCTCACTCACTCTCTCTCTCTGTGCTCTATCCTTTTTTCTCTCGCTCTGCTAGACAAGGATGCAGTTTGCAAAGGGTGGGTGGAGGTGGTGGCGGGGGGACCGTGTGCTGCTGCTGATTGGCTGCCATTCATAAGACTGTGGTAGGGAGGGGTGGCGGTGGTGGTTGGGGGTGTGTGTGCAGGGGTGTTAGCGATGCTGGCAGCAGAATGAGGCACCAAAAACGAGGACAGCAAGTTAGAAAAATATTAAACTAGTGCTAAATAAGAGCCAGACAAACAGCCTGTTGTGCTCTATAAGGAAAATAATCAGTGAGGCGTTGGTGTGGCGATGCGGCATTACTGGTACCACAGAGGCATTCTGTTTATACCACGGTAATCCCACAACAATTTAAATTGCAATTTTTTTTAATGACCGACACATCAGATGTTACTTTCATCATCTTTGTGGAATGTTCGTGAAACAAATTAGTCCCTGTTCTTGCTTAAGTTCTAACAGGTATAAACAATTGGTTCCCTCCCCAACAGTTGTTCCCTGTCCAACCTCTCGTTTTTCTGTCTGTAGATCAGACCACTGCTAGACCAGCAAACTATTTCAGCGATAAACATCTGTGTTTTGTAAAACATGAACCTTTGAACCATCACAGGTGCTGGTGCAGATTAACTGTTACTGCCAATCACATGCATACTGTATATGAAAGGTGGCAAAATGTGTGAAACATTTTCACTCAATTTGGAGAATTATTCTCCTCAGAATTATAGATGTTGTCTATAATTTTTTTTAAATGATCCCCAATTGTGAGATATCCTTTCTATAGATTCTTTAAACGTATGTGTTGTAAAAAATGCAACTGTGAATCATCGCATTTTATAGCAAAATGAGACATCCAAAAATAACAAATGCATCACTTCTCATTGTCACATGATCAGTGAAGCGAAAGAACAAGCTGGACAAAATCATGGTTGTAGTTAAACAAATTAAATAAATGTTTTAGGTTGTTTACAGTCTGTAAGTGCCATCGCACTTTCCCCAGCAGTCATGGACTTCAGTTAGTCATACTGAAGCAGTAATGATGCTGATGATGCTTTATAACTTGCATTGCAAACACCCTTGTGACTCAAAGAAAACATGCACATCAGTTTGTATCACTTCCTGCATTTTTTTTCCAATTTTTTTTTTTTTTTTTTAAATGCCCAAAAGTATTTATCTCGCTTTGCAGTGAAACCTACTGTAAGTAGCCTATGCAAATTATTTAGCTGGATGTATCTCATCATGGTTTTTTTTTTTCCATTTCCAAAACATAGCTTGGTAAAAAAGCAACAAAAACAACAACAACAACATTTGTTTATTTTCTGCTTTAGATTTGAAACAAAAGTCAAAAGTGGTAATCACTTAATTTAACTTCAATTCAATTCAAAGCTAATAAAAATGAAAAGATAAAGGTTATCACTACTTAGTGATGCTATTCATTAATTTGGAACCTTGTATGCAAGACATTTAATTTAGCTGGATTTAACATTTGTAATTTTTTTTACTAAACTCCAAATAACGATCGCTCTGGAGATTGGGATTGTGAACAATTTAGAGGGTTTAAGATATAGTGCAGATTTACTGTAGACTGGTTGCCACAGAAGCCATGCCCCCTTCATTGGAACTGAGAGGCAGAAAAGCCACACCTCCTTCACTAACTACAATTAATCTAAATTTAAAAACAATAATAAAACAAAATTGACTTTTAAAAAAAAGTTGTGCTAAAATCTAAAGTCGAGTAAAATTCACCTTAAAAATAGAAATAAATTAAAACTAAATTTCAAACTAACATCAGTTTCTGATAAAACTTTTTAATTAATAATGCATAAATTATTCTAAAATGTAAAAAACACCAAATGCTTGGGTAAAATATACTTAAATTATTTTCAAAATGTAACAAATAAATACAAATGGAAAAATCTAAAATTATTTTCAAAAACTTTTTTATAATACAAACAGTTAAAACAACCAAAAAAACAACTGCATTTTAAAATGTTATGAAAAACAGGCCTAAAAACAATAATAAAATAAAATAAAAATATTAACCTAAAAATATATAAAATTAAATACATTTTCTTTATAAATATAATTAGTTAGCAGTAAATTAAGTAAAACTAAAGCTGACCTTAACAAGCATCTAAAGAAGCATCTATACACCTTTTAAGAAAGTAACCTTTGTAATAAAGCCACCAATGAAAAACAAACAACAACCACAACAAGGGTTGATAATAACAATGATTTGTTTCAATATGATTCTGTTTGTAACTTTGAAAAAATTTGGGAATGTTAAATCCCGCTCCTCAGCCAAGCTTCACTTTAATGTTGAGTAAAGAGCGAAGCGGCGTGTGATTCTGGGGCTCAGAAGCTGCACACATACTCCAGTCAATTTGTCATAAAACGAATAAACAAATGAATAAATAATGATGAAAATGATAGCTAGCCTTTCACCTGAGGCTAAATGAGCCTGTTATGAATCTCAGCTCTGTGTCAGGGTTCCTCCTTTGATGCTGTGATGAGATTAATATGGTTTTTAAATCAATAGTAACACTTTATCTTTTCCTTTTTAAAAACAATAATAATTTTCAAGTGGTTCAACCCTCCGGGGTCTAAGGTTTGAGTCCCTCTTCGGGTCTGTGTGCAAGAAGTTCTGTTTGCATGTTCTCCCTGTCCTCGGTGGGTATACTCTGGTATTCCGGTTTCCTCCCACAGCCCAAAGCCATGCAGATTAGGCCACATGGCATTCCCAAATTGCCCGTCATGGGTGTGATTGTGCCCTGTAATAAATTGGCACCTCACCTGGGATGTACCACGCTTTGTTCCCCAAGTCCTCTGGAATAGGTTCCAGGCCTCCCGTGACCCTGTGCAGGAGAAGCGCTACAGAGGAGGTGTGTTTGGTCGTTTATTTGTTTACTTATTAAACAGTAAAACGTTTAACTTTGCTCATGAGTGTCATCTTAACAAAAATGGCATTGAGAGTCAGTGGCAGGTAAAGTCTGCATGAAATGTTAATGGATTAAAGATACAAGTCCTGCCGTCCTCCCTGGGTGCCACTCCATAGCAATTACTGTAGATTGCAAACGTCACATACAACAACGACGGAACACGAGCAGCGGTGGAGGTCGGAAAATAAACACATCAAAAAATTATTGTGGAGGTTTAAAAAGAAATGTGTGTGAAGGGGTAATTAAAATACAACACAAATAACGGGATTTCACAGAAGTGTGATGTCATCTTAACTCCTCCCACTCTGGAGTGTCTTGAAAGTACTGTAGGTTTTTAAGTGAATTTGTTTGACAAAATGAATTAAAAGAGAACGTACCTGCTGAAAATAAAGGTCAAGTATTTTGATTTAAATGGTACAAACCTTACTTTAACTTTAGCTAGATTTAGCTCAAAAACTTATATTTTTTACATTAAAATTTTTATTTTATTTTACAGACTAAAATACTATGTCCCTTGTCATTCTTGAAGTAGAACAATTTCAAGCTAGCAATGATCAGTTAGAAAAAAGCGATGATCTAAAATACAAATTTAAACTCTAAATGAATTAATTATTTGTCATATCTCAGCTTTAATAAAAATTAATGCATAAAATAAAGAAAATAAAGTAGTTACTAGAGATGGTTGTGTGTTGAAGTTCATGTACTGTATCATGTAAATTAGTTTTAAATTCTTTTTTCAATTTATATATGTTTGCATTTAAAGTTGCAAAATGTGCTCTAAACTATTTACACGTGCAGTATCCTGTCTGTAGTTTGTTCAGAATTATAATACAATTTGTAAAGCAAATCTAAAAATCAGAATATTAATAAAATTGTGATCCTTGCAAAATTGCAATACAAGTTGAATTTGCATCTACAGTAAGTATCATGATTATCGTATCAGGTGGTCCCTGGCAATTCCCATCACTTGTTTTTTAATAAGCTTTTGTTTATTTACTATAGCAACAATTCATATTCTCGTACCTTTTTTTTTTTAACTGTTTAAGCTAAAATTGTGTCCATGTTGCTTGATCATACACATTTAATTACTTTCCTCTCCCATTTTGTTACAGAAACAAATTTCGAACATATTTCTCTCTCCTCCTGCCTTCACGCTTTCCGTTTTCATTCAGCGTATCATTGATTTTTCTGCACATCTTCTCCTTAATATGTCAAACTACCAGTCACCAAAAGGACAAAAGTCCACAACCCTGTCACATGACCATGCAGACATCTTGCAGCCTGGGAGCTCATCTAGTATCTGGGGAGATACAAGATGGGACTCTGGCCAGCTTTGGCTTTGGGGATTCCTCTAGCCAAATGTTGCATCTGGCTTGAACCGTGCCAGTTGCAGGACAAAACATCTGTGCAGAAATGATCAGAGCAGTGGCATTTTTAAATGAACATGATGCCGTGTAGAATTCTCATGTAAAGATTAATGACTATGAAGGTTCTTAGAATTGGTTTAATATTTAGTTATTTTTGGGTGGAATTGGGTTTGAGTTCAATGTGAAAGTTTTATTTTAAAAAAAACAGGCGGAATCTACTGCAAGAAAGAACCAGAAACAAAAATGTACTATGCATGGAGGCCTGAAACAGAAAGTATTTAATTCAAGCCTGTATATACTAAAATGATTATAAATAACAATTAGCATTCTTTCTTACAGAGACGCACATTACTGTAATGTTTAAAGACGTTCTTATAGGAAATGATCTATAGAACCCGACACATATAGAACTGTTCAAGTAAAGAACATTTGAAGAGCCTTTTTAAAAGGACATTAGAAAGACTGTGGATGCTTTGATGCTAATTACGATTGATTAGCCATATTTTCGATGAAGACGACTTGCTGGGGATATTTTAGACATTTATAAATGACTGGTCCCATTTTTGTCCAATGTTTGTGAAAAAGAAAATTCAGATGAGGGTTTCACCTGGAAATCGTTCTAAAGTTTGTACACTAACCCTGGACAGAATCTTACTGTACCTACACCTACACCAGAAGCTTTCCTGAAGATAAACAAAAAAGTGAATAAGTTCAAGTTAGTATGTTAGACAGTTTCCTACGGTTTCTACACAGAAAACTTTGTAAGAATCTAAATTTAGAAATTATTTCATTTAGGAGGATTTAACCAGCCAAAGAACCAAACTGAGAATATCTGCATTTGTAGTATTACACGTCCATGTCTGCACTGTCACTTCACAGAGTGTTACGTACTGGGACTACAGGTGCTAAGGCTGTATTTCATTCCTGAATGGAACCCTTAAAAAACAGATGAACATGATGGGAGAAAAATACCTTTAAATGTTCTGCAGTTGAGGTGAATTATATCATCAAATCGCAAAAAGATATTTTAGGTTGTCTGAATGTTAATTTGGCAACATGATGGGTTTCGGGACACTGCAGGTATTTAATTGTTTTTGGAAGTTGGAATGACTTTGATGAAATGACATCAGAGCAATAGTGACTAGATGATGTGGGCTTAACACTGAACGAATGACACCAGGACAATGTTGCAAATACAACAACCTCTTAACTGAAACTCATGCTGTTGATAGTAGGGATTTTTTCCCCTAGTCAATGGTCAGAGCAGATCTCAAGCTCCGGTCTCGATGGTTAGTGTGCTGATTGCTTACCACTGTTTTACCTGGGGTCCTGTTGTTGAAGCTCCTCCAAGACAAACAATACTGGAGAACTGCTATTGACCAGAATAGCTTACAGCTTGTAAGGGAAAAAAAAAAACACTTGATGTCTGAGATCCATTCTTTGAAATCAGTGGTTATCCAGTTTGGATGGTGAGTGAACAACATATTACAGTAGAATAGTGTAAATACTTAGCAAAGCTGTGTGGGATAATGAAGTGTAGCTGTAGCGTACAAGTGTAAAATTAAAGCACTGCAGATGTAACAAGGTCGGACATTGTGGAAGCTTACAGTGAGTGATATAAAAGCTATAAATAAATAGTTTTTAGGTTATATTTGTAACACTGTTTGGACTTATTTGGTCAGCGTTTTGGCACCGTTGCGTTATCGTTACAAATTTAAAAAACGTTGTGGCATCCTAATGTATATCATTTGTGTCTGCTTTGTCATTTCACCCAGATAAAAAATAAAAAATCTGCTAGTTCAGGTGTTTAAGGTTGGATTTCCGGCCTAATATCCAAACAGCCGGATTCACCTTCTACCTAAATGGCCTGCCACTGACATATTGATATTCACAAAGTCATTTCCTAAGCAAAGAAGATTACGCACCGATCAATCGTTAAGCATGACATCTCAAACGGAACTTCAATCATAACGTCTAAAATCGTGAGACAAAACCTCTCGCCACAGCGGATCCCCCGCCAGGTTCTCATCTTCCCGCTGATTGGAAGTATAATTGTGTGTTTGCAGAACGAGCCCAGGTGCAGAGACATCCTGCTGCTTCACTGCGAGATTGAGAATTGCCCAATCAAGCCTGCGCTGCAGCTGACGGGCCTGCTGGGGAAATTATCAATACTCCAGCAACAGATGGCTTTGGCCTCCACACAGTCCGTGTGGCCAACACTGAGACACTCCACAAGTGAGGCCCTGGACAACGTCCCGAGATCTTCAGCTCACGGATTTGTAATAAAAAGTTTATGTTCCCAAGGCATACAACTGTCCAATTGTGGGAGGAAAAAAAAAAAACACTAGGTGCACTCTAGGAAAATATTGAACTGAGAAGACTGAACTGTTCTCCTAAACTTCAAAGGGACAAACAAAAAGTAAAACTCTAAAGTTTGATCTAGAAGTGGGGAGTTGTCATCACGGGGGAATCCTTAAAGAATACACCAAATTTAACAAGAAACAAAAACAAGACAGGATTAAACAGAAAACCTTAAATATATATCAGGAACTTAAACAAGCCTTTTAACCTACTGTAAGCATATAAATGCTGTGACGCTAATACTCAGTGCTAATGATTAGCTTTCTCTCTGTAAGAACGCTTAAGGTAATAGCGAAAACACTACCAAATCGAGGTTCACTTTTCGAACAGGTATGAAGAACCCTTAATTGTCCAATGAACATTTTTCCCGTAAGTATATAGATGATGAAATGTTAACAAACAGTGATTAGCCTCTATCTGATTAGGGTTCTTCACAGAACTTTGTAAGAGTTTCCTGTCAGACACGAGGCTAAGAACACCTAATCATTAGTTTAATTTTCTTATACATGTACTTTGGCATAAGTTTAAGAGTCTGCAAGTCACTGCATGTCTTCAGGAAGCCCTTAGACCCCAGAGGGTTTAAATTAAAACATGATAGAACCCTTAAAGAACACTTATTTAATATTGTAGATGGTTACAATTTGTTAAAGTGTTTACCCTGAATCGTGCAAAAGAACAATTGTGGGCGCTGAGATGCTAATAAATGTTGATAAGCATTTTTTTTTTAGGAATAAGGCTGCAGAAAATATGTTTTGCATTGCAGAGATTGTAAATGAATAGAGTTCTAGCTTCATCCCATGTTCCCAAATAAATCACTTGAAAACAATTTGACTATTTTTATTACTTCGATCAACTCTCAGGCTCGAGCTGCTCGCTGTGATGGATTTCTGCCCGAACCATTGGTACTTCTTATGGTTTATGACTTATGGCCTCTGCATTATTGATTACACTGTGTTCTAGTGAGACGACCTTCACTCGGGTCGTGGACTGTTTATGCGAGCTAGCTCCTGAGGGTTCTGTCGTTTTCAGCTGCCTGAGGTGTCACTGCTTGATGGGAACACCGAGACAAAACAATGTCCTGTCGATTAGAGATTTAAAATGAGCCATGGAGTGGGTTTAAATGAGTACACAGCCTTGTGTGGCATTCAGTCAGAGGTGGCACCGCCTGCTGCTTCACTCTGCAGATGGTCGAAGGGGAAAACGAGAGCCAGAGCGGGCTAAAGAAGAGGCAGGACTGTGAAACCCATGCTGTCTGCACAAAGGCCTCCCAGGAAAACAGGATCTGTGCAAGCAACTTGCCAGGAGCGTTTCACGCCTGCAACCATTTTCCACAAATGTGATTTTCGACCCCCCCGCCCCCCACCCCAAGTCTCCCTCCATGTTTTTTTTTCCTTCAAAGCAGATCTATTAAAGTGTTCCCAATACATGAATAGAAAACGTTGTGTAACAGGGCAAAGCTAGGACACAGGGCTCGGTGAGAGAACATCAAGTTCGTGTGAAGAGAATATTACTATCGTCCTCTTCAGAGCCTGTACCATCGTTGTTTCCTGGAGTCTGTACCACTTCACCAGTCTGCCACCTTTAGGTCACTAGCAAGCACGATTTGTTCTGATGTCATGCCCAGCTCAAGGCCAACTCCAGGAGAACTTCTTGATTTAATTGGGTTACTACAGATTGGAGGCTACACATGCATGAACTGACCACAGAAATATACTGAAAACAACCTCATTAATTATTTCCTATTGCCCGAAGAAATAAAAAGGGGTCGAAAATGTCAAACCTTACAGGTTCATCACTTTTAAGGAATCCTGAAATGTTCTTGAACAGGAGAAACAACATAGAACGATTTTAGAAGGGCAGAAGCCCTTATCCAGACCGACGTACATTTTTGTCTTATTTATGTATTTATTATTATTTTTATTTTTTTTACATCTGAGCAATTGAGGGTTAAGGGCATTGCTCAAGGCCCCAACAGTGGGAACTTGGTAGTGCTGGGGTTTGAACCTGGGACCTTACAATCAGTAGTCCAACACATTAACCTCTTGAAGAACCCATTATTGTCTAGAACTATACAGTAC
The DNA here is from genome assembly GCA_030068275.1 of Clarias platycephalus. Lineage (NCBI taxonomy): Eukaryota > Metazoa > Chordata > Actinopteri > Siluriformes > Clariidae > Clarias > Clarias platycephalus. The sequence continues at coordinate 1,819,881 of JAQQZT010000018.1, forward strand.
CAAGCACTAGACGATTCCTCATATTTTTATTATCTACTGAATGCTTTAAAAAGGTTCTAAATATTAAAATGAAAATTATTTTAAAAACCATGTACTGTACATGCAGACATTTAGAAAAAAAGTGCTTTGAGATATTTAGAAGACATAATGGTTCTCCAGTTGTCTATCTTGGATCATCGTATCAATCCCCACAACAGAATGATTCCTGGTCAAAAATAATGAATTAATAGGGACGGGAATCACTAGGAATCGACTGATACGATATTATCACGACACCTTGGTGTTCATTTGATTTGTAATGTAATTCTGTAGGTACAATGATTTTCAAAGTATCCTGATTTTGACAGATTTTGTTACAATCCTAAACAAAGTTCTAAACAAAACAATTCCAAACAAATGTTGCAAAGCATTTGATTCACACAAACTCAGTACAAGTTTTACACCAGATGCTCTTCCTGACACAACCCTCTCATTTTTATCCGGGCTTGGGACCAATACTGCAGTCAGTGGCTGGGGTTTTGGCATTGGCTGGGAATCGAACCCTGGCCTTCTGCATGGCAAGCAAGAGACCTACCGCTGAGCCACTGATGTATGTGAATAACTTACAATGTGCCACATGTAGGACTGTAAAGGAACTGCGCAAATGCTAAAAATTTGGCCGTGTGTGTATGCATGAACTGCCACATAAAAATCATGATGTGTAAATGAATAGATTTTTTTCCTGCATGTCTACAAATCCAGAATTATTTTGTGACCCTTTAAAGAATCCTTTGTAAAACTTGTTTTTCTGTATCAAGTATCAAGAAACATAAAACACCAGACAGGTTCTAAAAATTAAGAAGAAAGTAATGAGCAATAATGTGGAGTTTGTGCAGAATTATCCAGTTAATGCACTTAACAAAAAAAAGAAAGAAAAAGTTCTTCGAGGGTCCTTTAAGCATTTATTGCTAATTAGATAGTTAAGGACATGTAGCATCTGGTGACAGTGATGTAGTGGTTAGCACTGCAGCTCCGCACCTCCAGGATCTGGGTTTTATTCCCACATTGGGTTTGTGTACATTGAGTTTGCATGTTCTCCCCATGTTTGGTGGGTTTTCTCTGGTTTTCCCCAACAATCCAAAGACATGCAGAATAGGTTGACTGATCTTCCCATATTTCTGAAAGTGTGTCAATGAGTGTGTGTGCGTGTGTAGATTGGAACCGTGCCCAGGCTGTACGCCGCCTCATTCTCAAAGTCTCCTGAAAAAGACTCCAGACCTTATAACATGATGAGTCGTGTGAGATACATGGTAGCATCTAAGGCCTGAAACCTTTCTTTATAGGAAACACTTTCCAGGGTTAAAACATAAACACCTCAATGGTTCTGCTTAAGGGTTATTAGGAGTGTATCAGTTCAGTTGAGTGAGTGCATGCAAATCATGCATTGTTTCTAGATTGATAGAATGGTTCTAGATTATGTTTCTTTAAAAGGATAGTAAATCTTGAAATATTTTCTGAATAGGAGCTAGATAGACCTTTTAAAGGTCCACTCCATAGGCCAATTAAAAGTTTTGCTCTAAGGGGTCCAAGGATTAATTGAATTGAGCGCATAATAAAAATTTTCCCCTACAACACATTCTGAAAAGGAACTTCTGGTCATCCCATTTTACGTGATCCCCCAAAGAAACAACAGGAAAAAGGTCCACGTGAAGGTTAATGCAGATAGTTTTTTAATAAATATTTTATTATTAGACCAGTTTCTGAAAGAAAACTAGACAGAATCTTTTGTAAGGAATGTATTGATTTATTTATTTTAAAGTGTGAGGGGTCGCGGTTCATAGCTTGTCTGTGCCACCTGTGCTGAAGGTGAAGGACGTAGAACTTGTGGGAATCCTTCAGAGGGACAGCCAAAGCACTCGTAAGGGTTTTAAGTATTTTAAGAGTGTAAGATTCTTAGTTTAGAGCACTAGGTCTTTCTTTTTTTTTTTTTTTCTTTTGGAAAAGGGCAGGCAGAAAGAAATGTGCTAAATTGTACCTTTTTGTTTTCTAAGCATGGTGGAACAGGGACACAAGGTGGTGTACTGTAAGAAAGGACAGAAATAGAATACAACATGAAAAAAAAAACAAATAGAGAGTTTATCTTAAATGTATTAACACATTTTATATACTGTATGGTTTCCCCAGAGAGTCATTGCTGTAGTTCTGCAGCTAACAAATATAACAAATATCTAAAATATAACAGTAATAACTCTCAAATGAGGATGGGTTCCCTGTTGAGTCTGGTTCCTCTCAAGGTTTCTTCCTATTGTCATCTCAGGGAGTTTTTCCTTGGCACCGTCGACCTCGGCTTGCTCATCTGTACATTTTTCTAATTTATTTCCACATTCTTGATTTGTGACAATAACCACTGTTAAATAAAACACTATACAAATAAAACTTTATTCAATTTAATATAACTAATGATAGTGGAGTGATTAATTCTATGCCAGAACAATGGATTTGTCTCGCTGTGTAATAACACTGTGTTGGATATAGGAATACATTTTAATTCAGTTTATTAGGATAAGTAATAAAAGTGAAATGAACTGATTGCAGATGGAGTCAGGTTGTAGAGCAAGTCTCTCTCTCTCTCTCTCTCTCTCTCTCTCTCTCCTGGTGATGAGGTCAGTGCTGGACTGGCATATGACAGGCTGGTCAAAGGCATCCATGTCTCTAATCATTCGATCACGCTTGGCCGAGTGCGTCAGGTGAGAATCGAGAGCCTCAATCGCTCCATGGAGATGAGACGCTGTCCACCAGCTGTGACCACCAGTTCCACCTTCATTGAGATTGACAGCTCTAACACCGGATTCCAGGATGTAGGAGCCAAAGGCGACCCATCTGGAGTCATCTGAACAGCAGAGCAGGAGTTTGTCCACTGTGACGGGCCACCAGTTGTGTTTCAGATTACATTAGAGCTCCTACAAGGGACATGTAAATAATGGAGACAGAAATCAAAGAGATCAAAAGTAGAAGAAATATAATTGTATTTTTTTTTCAAAGAAAGAAAACTGGTATATAAATAAATCAGCCGACCCCAACATGTAGGTGAAGGCTGTAAAATAATCAATCAATCTGTGTCATTGTGGTGAAATGAAACAGCATTACTGTTAGCACCCTGATGTTGATTATTTTTCTATAATGGCATGCCCCGCAAACTGATGGATTCCTCTTAGAACTGATCAAAAACATGCCGTGTTGTCATGGTGGTGACAAAAAAAACCTGAATTAAATTTTTTTAGTGAGAACCTTTAAGGTTTTGAACGTCATCATCTTGTACATTAAATATAAGATTAATAAGATTAAAAAAATGAAAAAGAAAAAAAATACATCCAAAATTGCATATAGGATTACTTTTTTTTTCTTTATTTATTTATGCTATTATTTTTTCCTTCCAGTTGATTTATTAATGCATTTATTGATTTGTTTAATTACACACTTATAGCTCTCTGTCTTATTAGTTATTCAGACATTTATTTATTTATTTATTTAATTTCCATTTTTTGTTTATGCACCCACACCTATGTCTTTCTTTCTTTCTTTTTTCTTTCTTATTTATTCACTCATGCCTCAGCTCTCTCTCTCTCTCTCTCTCTCTCTCTCTCTCTCTCTCTCTCTCTCTCTCTTTAATTTAATTCTTTCTTTTTCTGTGTATTTACTTAGGTACTTGCCTGTGCCTTTCTTTCTTTCTTTCTTTCTTTCTTTCTTTCTAATGTACATGTGCCTGCTTGTGTGTTTGCATGTGGTTTATGTCTGTTTATTTATTTATTTTTGCATTTATTTATTTGTTTAATTACACACTGTACATCTGTCTGTCCGTCTGCCTGTCTTATGCATTATTTATTTATTTATTTATTTATTTATTCATCGTCTTTCTTTCTTTCTTTCTTTCTTTCTTTCTTTCTTTCTTTCTTTCTTTCTCTCTCTCTATCTCTCTCTTTCTTTCTTTCTTTTATTCTGCATTTAAACTATAACCTATCCCGGAAACTGTTTATCCAGACCTCATCCAGAGATGCATCGTGCCTTTACCAGGACGGGATCAGATCCCGACTCTTTCCCAAACTCTGGCTCCAGACCCCACTGACTGTCTTTCACTTCTGACTTTTGAACTCACAACCTTGTGGCCTTTTCTCCCAGAAGCGTAACCACATACCGACTCACGCCAGCATGTAATCTCCACAATAATCATCTGCTTCCGAACTGATCCACCACCACACACCCCAGAGCCACGACTGCAAAATGAACAAATAGAGATATTCCCTTCATTTCCATTTGTTCCTAATGAATTACTAATTTGCTTAAAATATGAGCTGCAATTCACAATGCATTTGAAGTAAAGACAGACAGAGAGAGAGAGAGAGAGAATCAGCAGAACCTCTGTAGCTGGCTGTCGACTTCACATTCAAAACACGTCTAAGTCCGAGCCAACATTAATGCCATGTAGAAATGCCATGGGCGGCAGATTGTTTTCTTCCATTGGTTGCTTAGTAACCTCGCCGCTGTAAGTGTGTGATTAGGTCCTCCTGAGCATCAAGCCAGAGCTTTCTGGATACTTAATGCATTCAAATACCGACGCAGACGCCTCTGTTTACTTTCTCGTTATATTTAATTGGGGCTGAGGTTTGCACCGGGACGACTCTTAAAGAAACAACACACGGCGGAAATTGTTTATTTTCACTCCTGTGTCACCACAAAAAGGATAAATTCTTTAACACACAAAGCTCTTCATAGGTATTCGCCCCCTCATTCCCACATTTTGTAGTGGACCTGATATGGATTTTTTTTTTTTTTGAAAACGGAAATCTCGAAGGACGGCTAAGGACAAAAGCGTTAGCACTGAAGGCAAATAAGAGCAAAAGAATATTATTACAAAAGCAAGAGAAAAGGCACTTGCATTACACTTGTGGGCGTGGCCTGATATGGATTGGCACCCTGTACAGGGAGTACAGTAAGTAATGTGCTATGTAAGCATAACATACAGTACTTGATCTTCATCGTATACAGTAAGACAGCAGGCGCTAACAGCATGTTATAGAATTCAGTTGACATTGAATTGGGATCTCATGCGGAGTGACGTGTAATAATCATAAAACATTATGTTAATTATTAACCTGAACCGGAGACAATTGTAGAGAAATGATTAAGAAGAAGAAACAGAAGAAGCAGAAGAAGAAACAGAGATGCCTGGAGATGTATCGTATGTGATTGACACTGAACAAGATGGTGAACTCCTCATTGAAAAATAGATGTTATTTTTTTCTTTTTCTTTATGTTTTGCCAAAACAGGATTCGGAGAAATTGTCTCAGTGGGAGGAAACTGTAACTGCCTGAAAATATTACGAGCAGATGAAAGGATGGAGGATTGAGAACATCTCGGCCCTCTAACTATTTGTTTAAGAAAGTATGTTTTTCTGTGGCCTTATCTAAATTTCAGATATTGCACATGGAAACCCCAGCAGCCGTGTTTCCCTCAAGAGATGTGTGGAGTGAAAAAGCCCCAAGCTGAAGGCAGCTTTATCGCGGCACACTCAGGATCCGCGGCGGCGTTCGCTATCAAGCAGCGTCGACAGTCGCGCCACATTGGGAAGCTTTTCTTTTTCCTTCTGTGTCACTTTGACAAAACATGCCCGTAAGGCAGCTCTAGCATCTCTTGAGAAATTATTATTATTATTATTCATTTATTCCTCTTATGCCACAGTTTTACCAATTACAATATATTTTTTAAAAAAGTTTTTAAGAATAGATTTTTATAATGCCAAATGACTTACGAATACGCTTATGTTACAACGTGTAAGGTATTTTACACTCTACTTACTTCTCCTTTCACTCAAGTCTTACAGAAAGCTCAAACCTGGAGACTGCTTCCATTAATCTAATATAATTTAAAGAAAGGTTTTGTCTGTACCTTGGTCAGAACTTGCTCTTTCAATGATATCTTTACGTTCCATACTGTACATTGGTGGATCCAAAACCGGTTTTCAGTTCAGGCAAATTTTCAGTCTGTCTGTCAGTGTGTCTGTCCAGCCAGATCTTGTCACAGCATCACATAAAACTGGTTGGACAGAATTTAATGAAACTTTGCCAGTCCTTCGGTATTTGCCTGAAGCTAAACGTGCATCATAAATAAAATCTAAATTTTAAGTAGAAGTGAGGTTATGAGTAGTTTTGTGCCACAATACGTCACAGCACCTAGAGTTTTTTGGACGAATATAGCTTTTTTTCCCTCAAGGTGGGCGTGGCTTGGTGCATAATGGCCCTTCAAGCTGCAAAAATCGTCATGAAACACAAATGAATGTGCGACATGGCAAGGCTTACTTCAAAAAAGAGGAAAGTAGGCTATGAAAACTGGACATTCAATGATAAATGAGACAGAATGAGACAGTTTGTCTCATGTGTTCCAAAACCGTGGCTATAGTGTGCAATGCAGTAATGTGAAGCACCTCAATGAGATTAAACACAGGTTAGAGCAAACGTGTCTGCAGCAGTCCGAGGTGAAGGCGTGTCAAATACCTGAACTGAGAGTCAGGGGTTATGAGCTCAAATCAAAATGTTGAGTGACAGTTATGAACAGTTACGTGCCAAAATACAGTATATATCACAGCATCACGCAAAACTGTCTGGACAGAATTGAGTAAAACTTTTGCAGTCCTTAGATACAGTATCTGCCTGAAGTTTAACCTGCACCATAAGTGAAATATAAATGTTGAGTATAAGCGATGTTATGAACAGTTATGTGTCAGATTAAACAATCGACTTTAAAATAATCTAATAATAATAATGCACTATTGTCTCAATGTAAACAAACACCTGCAGCAATAGATATTAATTAGAAAAGATAAACTGAATATTTTTACTGGGATTAGTTCATATTTTCACTTTGGCTGAAATAA
>JAQQZT010000018.1:1836507-1852316 GCA_030068275.1 Clarias platycephalus
AGACAGCATCTAAACATACCAGTTCACCGTAATACTCTACGTCCATGAGTCCCCCAGATCTGCTCCTTTACCTAAGGTTAATATATTTATAAAAATGCTTGGCTAAATAAATAGGTTTTTAGCCTAGACTTAAACACTGAGATTGTATCTGAGTCCCGAACACTATTTGGAAGACTATCCCATAATTTTGGGGCTTTGTAAGAAATCCCTCTGCCCCCTGGAGCTGTCTTACTCGTCCTGATGTCCTGCTTCTGGTCGGAGATCTCGTCGCATGGATGCCCCGTGTGGTTTGCCTGGGATGCGTGTGGTGACTGGGGACGGTTCCACTTTTCCACAAAGTTGGCTCTGTCCTCAGCTGATGCAGACAGCTGTTCTCTGAGGACTAGTGACTTCTGTCGCTCGATAGCTCAGGACTGGAGTTTCCTACCCGAGCCTCCAATAATGAACTGGACTCCATTTTAACTTAAACAGGTCTCCTGTTATACTGAACTTCTAGTCTCGCATAGTATGATGCAGATCAATCCCTGCTATCCGTTTCACCCAAATGAGGATGGGTTCCCTGTTGAGTCTGGTTCCTCTGGTTTCTTCCTATTACCATCTCAGGGAGTTTTTCCTTGCCACCGTCACGGTCATCCTCGACTTGCTCATCAGGGACAGTCTTATCATTTTGATTCATACACATTCACATCTCATACAAACTTAAATAGTTCTTTTGATTGTGTAAAGCTGGTTTGCGACAATGTTAAAAGCGCTATACAAATAAAATTTAATTGAATTAAACAGATTAGGCTAATTGGCATTCCCAAATTGCCCATACAGTATTGTGTGAGTGAGTGTATGTGCATGTGCCCTGTGATGGATTGGCACCCTATCCAGGGTATACCCTGCCTTGTGCCCTCAGTCTCCTGGGATAGGCTCCAGGTCCCCCGCTTTATTACAGGATAAAGCGATATAGAAGTTGAGTGAGTGAGTGAGATGTCCAGTCATGAGCATAACAGTGTGCAAACAATGAGCAAATGTGCATTGATGTCGGCTGCGCTCAGTGGTGTATGAGTAGGAGCATAGAGTTCAGTCCTGTGTGGTGTTGTGATTAAGAGGCTTTATTATTGCACTTTGACCCCAGCTGGCTACCTGGGATATGCAAAGAAATACAAAGAACATCTCCATGCTGTAGTGTACATGGCAAATAAAGGCTTGTTTTTGCTCCATGTTTTGGTACAGTTGGCTACTTGAACACCTTTTCGAATAGACTCTAACATGGTACACTGTTCACACTAGCCAAACCTAACAGACTAACTCAGATCTGTGCCCAAGTCCACAATGTGGAAGCAGCTTTTGGCGCATTATGCATCCAAGGCCATCAAACCATGAGATTGATCTGTTTCAGGCTAACTTCTGTTTCTTCTTGTTACATGAATACTAAGCAATAGTATTTAGGGAAGTTTAATGAGTATTTACAATCAGGTTATGTACAGTAGATGCTGAAGTCTGAATAATGGACAACTACCACCTACATCTGTTTTAATACAGTAAGTCCCCAACATTTGAGTTACAGTATGAACTTTTGCAGATATGAACATTCATTCTCGCATGTTCAATCGCGGAAGTTAGATTGTGCAGCGTGCATCCAAGAATGTCCAGAAGCGAGCATAAAAGCAGCTGTGATGAAGCTGGTACATCTAAGAAGCAACAAGCAACAACGATGTAGACAAAAGTGAAAATAATTGATAGAATGGGGCGAGATGAAAAGATGGCAGACATTGCTCGTTCTTTTAACATGAATCATTCAACTATCAGCACAATTCTAAAGAACAAGTACATGATCATGAAACATGTTAGTTTTATACTGTGTGTATCCTACACTGTAGTACTGTACCTAGAAAATGTTTGTTGGTCTTATGAATGAGCTCTAGGAATGGAACTCATTCATAGGTACGGGATTCATACTGTACTGTCTAAAGGTTTAACAAGCAAGCAAATTCCTTTAAATGAAATATATAATAAAAATAATATATAATATATAAATATATATAATATATGAAATAAATATATAAATCGCGGGATAGAAAATAAGGACTGAAGATGGAATAAATGTCTAACTCTACAGTCACATAAATCTCCTGCAGTTTCTGTATGTAACTGATGTCTGATATTTTTCATGGTTTTAAGGTCGAATCCTAGGACCTCAAAAAAAAAAAGAAGAAGAAGAAAAAAGAAAAGTCTTTAGTGAGTGCTCAAGATTGACGTATAATCCTTAATCGCACAGATCTATACTGGATTACACTGCATTCTTAGAAAAAACGTATCTGCTAAATAAATAACTAAAGGCTCTTCTCATTGATTCTTTCTGTTGATCTAAAGAAAACAAACAAACAAACAAACAAACAAAAAATCTCAGCATACAGCAAAGAACAAATTGCGATTTCTTTTCCGAATTCCCAAACTGATGTGAATTTCCTCTTTTTCTTTTATCACTCAGGTTCCAGGTGAGTGATGAGAACATATCAGCAACCGCTGCTGCGAGAGAGCTTTGTTCAGAATATTGGCAAACATTCTGGGATCGAAGCCAATTATACCTCGTGCATTAACCACACACACACACACACACACACACACACACACACACACACACACACACACACCTACACATGTAGCTTCTCTGACACCGTATTGACTTTAGCCAGTTGTTTCTTTTTTCCTATTCTTATTGTGCTTCACAAATTGCTCGGAGACAGAGTGCCAGCCAATTAGCCACATCACTTGTCTACACACATATACACACACAACCTGGACATCAAGATGAGGATATTTCACATGTAATGAGACATGTTCCTTTACACACCTGCAGTCTTACAGCCGCCGTATAAATGGCTGTGAAAGTAAAACACCGGTCCTGAGGCAGAAATCTAAAAATACACACGTCTGTCAGGCGACAGCGTGGACAACATAGAGAAATGTTAAAGGAAGAAAAAGGAAGTGCTATTTAAGTTTGACTTTTCCAGCGTTTACCCAGACTAGATCCTGTGAGATGGCAAAAACGCCACAGAGGATGGGGTTTGATTAGAAAGGCCTGAGGAGTGTAAAGAAGCATGATGAAAACTAAAACTGGAGACTCCTTTCATTTTTTACCAATCGGTTCATGAAGAGGGCATGTCGCAGGAGTCACGCTGAAAGAGCGGTTGCTATAGAAAAAGAAAAAAAAAAAGATTGAGCGCATTAGCATAAACCTGTCAGGAATGTCAGAACCGCGCAGTTCTACAAAAAATTTAAAATGCTCACGTTTATTATATTTGTCTTGACCGAGTTTAAAATTCAAGCACAAGCCCAATACGAAAGTTAAGATGAAATGGATCCGAGGTCGCGAGCAGACGAGGGGATGAGAGCGGGGGTTTGATTTATTTCCAGAAAAAATCAACCACATTAACCAAAACTCTGACTGCGCACTCAATAATTTAGATCTCATCAATTATGAAAAACTCATATCATTTTGCTGGACGATATTTTTCTCAAACAAAATTACACACAGGACAGACGACAATGATCCATCAGATACTGGGTTCTGCTCGGGAACCATCAGGGCCAGAACTTTACAAAAAACTGTCAGATCATTTCATATTAAAGGCTGAATTATTTCTAAATTTCTATACGTCGGTCGTCCCTGCGAGGGAGAACCAACTAAAAACTCTAGGTGAATCACTTCAACAGGTGTTTCTGCAAAGGTAGAATCATTTTAGAATGCTAAGACACTTAGTTATCCAAAGAACCATTTAACAACAACCCTTGAAGAAGTGACTACCAACATAAGCCCTATTCGGACGGGATTAGTTGTTCAACTACGTTTGAGTTAGAGTTTGAGTTAGAATTTTTTTCAGACGACGTCTGTCATTTCATGTCTGCATTCGGACGGGACTAACATCTCCGTGTTTATTACAGAGGTAGGAGTGTCTGTGTTTTACATGTGCGGTGCACAAGACCACATGTCCACATCTACATCCATTATTGGTGCGCAAACTTGAATACCGGCGCGCAAGTGATAGTACGGTAGCTCACGTTGACCAAAACACAAAAGAAAACACATTTTCAAAATCACATTAGATTTCTCGGAGGACCGCCGAGTTTGCTGAAGGTAATTTGCTCTGGAATTTTTACTGAGGTCGTGTGAGAGAAAGATAGACATGGCAGATTCGGACAAGATTAAAATCTGTGAAACAGAAATTTCTCTAACGACCCCCTGTAAAACTAGTCCAGTCCGAATAGGGCTATAGTCACAGGTTCTAGGGATTGAAAAAAACAGAAACACATAATCTTACATTCAACCTATGGGTTCTACTTTCATCCCTTTCTAATAAGAAAATTGTTATAGAAATCTGAGTAGAAAGCTTTGAACGGAAAGGTTTGATGGAACGACAAAAAAAAGTTGCTAAATGCAAAATGTAATTGCTTGAATACAATGCTTAAATCTAGACCCCTTAGGGGTTGCTCAGGTTGGTTAGGCTGGTGAAGCCGGATATAGAATGTTTCTCTGAACTGCTCGCAGGAGCATCTCACGTTTACAAAAGGTTTCAAGTAGAACTCCGTCAGAAGGACATAGCTGTTCAGTTATGTGATCCTAAACAAAAATGTTCCTCTGACGTCACGACACCTGCCTGTCACGCCCCTTCCCACTTCTGTATGGCAAAAGGGACGTTACTTACAGTACCTGATGCCAGTGCCGAAATCCGCATACAAAACCAGTCACAGAAGCACTTTCAGCAAGAACACACATCTGATAACGTTATGTCGTCTTAAACAACACGCCGTCTCTCAAGTAATCACTTCTCAGTCGCTTTGAATCGCCTCTGAACCGTTCGTGTTGTTCTGTTCACGGCTAACACGACCTACAAAGCGAACTAGCTTCTAACACAAGGCTTAATCCCAAATCCCTCTCTAACCCATGATTGAGTGACCTACTTAAAGTGTGAAACAAGGGATCATACACCCTACATAGTGCACTAGCTTTATCACACAGTATTGCATTGTGTTGGTGTTATTGCTCTTGTCTGCACATTTGCTCTGTCTTTTTTGTCTTTTTGTATAGTTCTTAGATAACCTTAGCTAATTTTGTTAACATACAGTATGGTGTTCATTTGCTGTCTTAGCTAGTCAGTAATTAGGTTTTTGTCTTAGCTAGTTTTGTTAAGTTTTGTTGTATGAAGCACTTCGGTCCTGGAGTAATGTCATTTATTTTCACTAATTACCCACATATGGCTGAAATGGCAATAAAAAGCCGACTTGACTTGATATGATATGACATGACTTGACTATTTGGGATTTTATTCCAGAACAGTTAGTTAGCTATTAATTAGAAAGCATGAAATGTCAGTATTAGGTAACGTTGCCTGCTCGTCACTTTATGAGGTGTAAAGAACGGCGTATTGCAGAGCGCCGTCTCATTTGGAACAGAAGCACTCAATGACATTCTGCTCATGCCATCACTATCAAACGCCACTAAATCCAGGAGGAACCACATATTTGTACAGCGTCTGAGCTAATCACAGACTTTTCACACGCCCGTTACTCCTTTGAATAAGTCACGAGGTCCACCATGACACACTGCATATGAAAATAATCAGAACAGAAGCTATCGGATACTTTTACTCTTTTATCTGTGTGACGAAGCATCTGGTAATCCATCAGATCATCAGGTGATCATCAGGTAATCTGACAAGTAATCTTTCTCTTATTGTTTGACTTTGAAATACACCTCGATTATAATTATAAATGAAAACACGCAGTTTAGATTAATGTCGCTTAGCGCTGTGTGTTGTGACTGACGTGGTGGTAGTCACATAGGGTTGTTTTCATGAGTAACAGCAGTGAGTCAAACACATTGTGCTGTTTATAACTAATGAAGTTTGTGTAAAGAATTTTTAAATTATTATTTAAAATATTATTTTACAGCTCTTGGTGTAGTGGTTAGCACTGTCGCCTTCCACCTCCAGGTTCCGGGTTCGAGTCCCATCTCTGTGTGCATGGAGTTTGCATGTTCTCCCGGTGATTGGTGGGTTTCCTCTGGTTTCCTCGCACAGTCTAAGGATATGCAGGTTAGGTTAATAGGCGTTCCCAAAATTGCCTGTAGTATGTGTGTGTGCCCTACGATAGATTGGCGCAGGGTGTACCCTGCTTCATGCCCTAAGCCTCTTGGGATAGGCTCCAGGTCCCCGTAACCCTGAGTACAGGATAAAGTGGTATAGAAGGTGAGTGAGTGCTTTCAAATAATTAGCAGTGTCGTTTAATTGCAACATCACTTCATTTCTGTGCTCTGCTAGTTTTAGTGTCAGGTTGACGTCCCAGTATCATATTTTTCAACGTTTGTGTGTGTGCGTGTGTGCATGTGTGTGTGTGTGCACGCTCAGAAAAACGGATTTCACACTTGTCTGATCAAACATTAAAAACGTGTGTATGTCAGAGGGTTTGAGTACTGCTTCTTTTTTTTTATTTTGCAAAGCATTTTTTTCCGCATTTTAAATCCTTCAGCAATGCGATACAAATGTAATTCTGTTATCTGATGTGTTTTCTCTCCTCACTTTGCTACTTCATTTATGTTTACAATCCATGAATGTCTTTTATTTATTTATTTATTTAATAAATTATTTAATAATTATTATTTATTAATGTATTCATTTTGGTGAATCCGCCCCTCGATTTCCATCCTAATTTAATCATATTCTATTCACACCCGTCAGACAGGGCACTCTCTCCCATTAAGGCAACAACTACAGTACCAACTAGATCATCCTCTGAGACATGAGGATGCCTTTTTGAATGGCATCTTTTCATGCGTGAACACGGTAAAACACTAAGAAGAAAGTGCTATCCACCTCTTCCGCTTGCATAAGCTTACAAACGCCAGTGATTGGCTAGCACCACTGTGTATGACGTGGGAGTGTGGGTATGTCACCCCTACCGCCTGAGAGACCGTGTCCAGTGGAATGGTTGTTAGAAGTTTTATTGTAATGACATGTCTATTTATGTAACATTTATGGAAGGAGTCTCCAGTTTCAGAGCTTTGTAACAGGTCATGTGTGAGAGAGTTTTGCATGCATATTTTTTTATTTCTTTTTGTTTTAACTTTAAGAAAGAGGAATAAAGAGAGGCTGGTGAAGTAATGAGTGTCTACAGCTGCTGTAACATAAGTAAGAACATGAACTAACTTGTAGATAATTGTAACTATTAAAGGTTAAAAACTATTATGTCATTATTTGATGTTAAAAAAAATTGGTGAATTCCTGTGGTGTACGTAAGTTAATTAAATCATATTGTAACATCGTTTTGCAGGAAAAGAATCTATTTCTAGCTTGTCTCATGAGTTCTTTTCCTGTAACTTCACAACATTGAGGTATTTACTTTATTTCTAAATATAGTGACTATAATGTTTGTGATATTTTTTGTTGAGTGAAATTTTAAATTCTATGATGAACATTTAAAAAAAACAAACAAACAGCTGTTTTTTTTTTACAAACTTCATCAAAGTTTACATTAAATAGGCGAACGTCTTTATACATTATATTTCAGAAATCGATTATTAATCTCGCTGTCCAAAGTCATATTTTTTTTCTGCAAACACAAGGTCAGTCCTTAACAAGCGTCTTCCATAAATAAACACCGTAAACACTTGAAATTCCCACCCGGTTGATTTTTAAACCCTGAGCTAATCCTGGAGCGACGGGGCGCTAGCATTATTTAACACCACAATGGATCCAAAGAAGAAAAACCCACAAGAAGAATTTTCTTGTTTTCAAGATCTGGAACGGTTCGAGAACGAAGAATGGATTTGTAACGATTATATCCTTCAGCGCCGGCGGACATCGTCTCTCGCTCGCACTCTCGCACAAGTGACTGCGGAGCCAATTAGCAGGGACTCGTGTAGGCGTCGTGCGGTATACACTCAGCCATTTCCTGTTCGGCTCCTCTACGCGGCAGGAGGCTTCTAAACGAGGAGGCAGTTCTGACCTTTTTTTCCCTCTCCTGTCGAGGAGTTTTCTTTCTGGAGCCCTCGGGGTCCCAGGCGGCTAATCAAACGTCTGCAGTGAAAGAAAGAAAAAAAAATGCGTGTGTGTCTTTCTGCAGCCGTCATCTTCCAGTCTACTACGCTAATAATCTCGCCCCGGCGGCGCCGCCCGCACCAAATTCATTATGCCGTCTTTTTTTTTTTTTCTTTTTTAGACCACACACACACATTAACACTCTCACACACTTCTGTTAACTGCGATCGTTCTTCATACCTCGCAACTCCATCTCCATCTCTGGCTGAATTATGCATGCGGCTTCCATCACTCATGCTCTTCTAAAGCCGTCTTCTACTGGCAATTAGCGCTCCTGAGCAGCAGCAGCACTGAGCTTCTGGGAAAATAAAAGAAGCTGTGAATAAAAAGGCAGAATAAATATAGGATGCTCTTATGGGAACTTTTTATGCTTCTGTTGCTTATCATGAGAACGAGAAAGCCCTTAGACAGAACGTTCTTCAGAACTGGATGGTGCTTGTAGTTTGTATCAGGAAGTGCATTCATGTTCTGTTAGTGCTTCATGATGCAATTAGTTGAATGCATTGCTTGATGTCTTTAGGTCTTCCCAGTCAAGCCTCGAGTCTAAAAATGATCTTAACTCTTAATCATGGCAAAGAACCACATGTGGTAACTGTTGTGGGTGTCAAAAATGGTGAGCCAGTGCCTCAGTGTAAGGTAGTAAGACCACATGCTTTCTCCCAGCACATCAGCAAAGGTCACAGGACTGGTTTGAATTGGACTTGATTGAATTGTCAATATCAGTACCTCAAGAAACAACCCATATTTGTAGAATTTCTACAACCCTACTGTACAATTTCAAAAAAGTTGGGACAGTATGGAAATTGGCCAAAAAACCAAACAAAAATAAGTCATCTGTATAATCCCTTCACCTTGTACGTACTATAGTGTAAATGTAATTGAGTGTGGAAAATTTGCATTTATTTTAAATCTGTGCAGGCAACATCCTCCACAAAATTTGGGCCAGTCGACTGTTTACTCATGTGTAACATCACCATTTCTAACACTTTTCAGACATTTGGTTGCTGAAGACACCAGCTAGCTAGCAGTTTAGCTAGCAGGAGTTTCTCCCCCATTCTTCCCCTATACAGGTCTTCAACTGAGCAGTTGTACGGGGTCTTCCTGCACTCCATAATGCACCACACATTCTAAAACAGAGCAGGCAGGTAAGTCCAGCACCTGTACTCTGTGTTTAATCAGTCATGCATGTATAATCCAAGCAGAATGTGCTTTTGCGTTGTCCTGCTGGAGAATACAGGGATGTCTCAAAAAAACATGGTATTTGGATGGAAGCAGATGTTGCCTCAAGAAGAACATATTTTCCTGCATTAATGGAACTCCCACAGATATGCAGTTTACCCATGCCATGGGCACTGGCACACACCCATACTATAACTAACGCTGGCACTGGAACACTGACACTGGCACACCCCCATACTATGACTGATGCTGACTTTTGGATCTGATGCTGATCACAGCTTGGATGTTCCTTTTTTTCCCTCTTTGACCCAGAGACCACGACAGCCGTCGGCTCTAAAAACTATTTGAAATGTTGACTCGTCAGACCACAAAACACGTTTCCAGTGTGACACTGTCCATCTTCGATGAGACAAAGCCCAGAGATGTCTTTTACACTTCTTGATGTATGGCTTCTTTAAGCCTTAAGTACAGTAAATGCAGTGACAAATGGTGTTAATGGACATAAGTATAACAAACATAATTCCTCAGCCCACATCATGATATCCACTACAGACGGATGGCAAATTGAGATTTGACAGGTTTCTTGATGATATTCTGTACATTGGGGAATCCTGAATCCTGAATGTGTTGGATAATTTACTGTTGCATTCATTGGCAAGTTGGCGAGCCCCGCCCCATTCATGCTCTAGAATGACTACGCCTTTCCTTGATGGTCTTTATATACAACAACGTAACTTTTTCACCACTTTAACAATATTTGTTTCTCATCACGTAATAAGTTCTCCCAACATTTTTAGAGGATGTTGCAGCCAAAAGATTTGATACTGCATGTTATACAAATTCATAATAAACAAATACATTTGTGTGATAAATCATCAAAGTTTGTGTTGTTGTAGAGTTTTCAATATAGTACAAGAGCAAAAGACTGTACAGACGACTACTTTTTGGTTTTGCTTCCAATTTCCATACTGTCCCAACCTTTCTGGAATTGGGGTGGTGGATTTTCTTTCTTTTTTTTCCGGTGGGACCAAAAATCTTTCCTATTATAATTTGGTCCCTTTGAAGAAACAGCAATTTCTGATGTCTCTAAAAATATAAATGAAATCTATGTGATTACATCATAAACTATAAGAGCCAATCATCTCCCTGTATGCAAATACAAGGCATTTTAAGTTGAATGACTGGAGCTATGACACAAACTGATTAGTTTTTCACTATACAATAACTGGTCAAAATTATTGGCACCCTTTTGTGATACTTAGGGGGGAAATAATGTTTTTAATAATGTTTTTGTAAAGGTATATATAGAGAATGAACAATATAAATACTATGTTACTAGTTCGTACATTTATTAGTTCTCCAGCCAATGCTGTTTTATACTGTAACCGTGTAGGCGGCTGGTATAGGAAAATAATCAAGGACAGTGTGCTGTGATAAAGACAAGTTAGTGTAACTACTCCAAAGATGATTATTTTTTTGTAACAGCACATCCAGTCGTTTCCTCATCAGCTTTTTATATTCTTTTCTCGAGAATTTAATTTCTCTCACAAACAAAATTTCTGCTCTTGATTTTCCTGAGAAACTACAAAACATGGCTGTTAAGAGACATCTGACACCAGCGACTCCTTCTATCTTCTTTAAATGTTAATAGACAGGGAAAAAATACTTCACCATATCCAAGGTTGCTTGAACAGTTTTGCATCCACGCTTAAATATTAAAAGAAGCATTTTAAAATAAACCTGTGATGTTTAGCTGCACTGCCTTCAGAGCTGCTGTTATAAACAATTACGCAACATCTTCTGACCAATCAGAATCTGAATATCAACAGCACTGTGGTGTAATTATGTTAATATGCTTCCTCAAAGACCCTAGCAGCTATATCATTTTGAGTATTGTTCAAATCAACAGGGAAAGAAAAGCTCCTTCCCACACATACAGCAGGACAACGATAAGTTCTTGGACTCCTGCCCATGGACGGCTACAGAACTGTCAAGATTCCAGCTCATGCTGTCTCGCGATGATCGCAGATAAAACGCTGGTTTAAATGGTGGTGAAATATTGTCTGTTAGAAGAAGTGGGTCATAGTGCCCCTGGCTCAGGTGTCGCAACCAGCAGCTTGGTGCTGTACTTCCTCAGCATGCGAGCATCGCTGCCTCGGGTGCTTTTGGACGCTCTCGAATCTGCTCATCAGGTTGCTTCTAGTGAAAAAGCTCTGCCAGTTGGATGGAAGAAAACATATTCTGGCAATGATTCGTATTGAAGAACTCCATCAAAAACTGCAGAGCTTACCCGATGCGTTTAGCCGTCCTCTTGTTACTTGTACAGTGTGTTTATGGTTGCGAGAACAGATTGTAAAGTCAAGTGTGTAAGTCATAAAATGTCAAAGGAAATCAATACACAGGAAGAACTGCAGTGTAAATTAAGCCAGGGTTTGTTAGGCAAGTTCTGATGGTGGCTTGTGAGTGTAAAAAACACACAACGAATCAGGAAAAAAAAAACATGATATGACACACACACAATGAAAAACACAGCCTTA
Organism: Clarias platycephalus; assembly: GCA_030068275.1. Lineage (NCBI taxonomy): Eukaryota > Metazoa > Chordata > Actinopteri > Siluriformes > Clariidae > Clarias > Clarias platycephalus. The sequence goes on from JAQQZT010000018.1 coordinate 1,848,308, forward strand.
CAAAACTTGAAAACATGACACCAAATTTGGAATTTCAAAGAAAATTTGTAAATGCATTAAAAAACTACAAGACAAACAAATCTGAAAACACAACACCAAACCCAGAGTCAAAGTCTGAATGGCAGCACATCAGAAAAATGCAACAGCAAAGTAAAATCTATAAAACCATAACAGCGAATTCACAGCTGCAGAATATGGAAATACATCGACACATTACAACCCCAAAAACAAAAATCTAAATCATGACAATAAAACCAAATCCATAGCAGCAATAACACCACCACCACTGACAACAAACCAGTAACAGCAAATTCAGAGCAGCAGAGGAAATTTGGAAACAATTAAACACAAGAACAAAACCAAAAACACAGACACATTTTTTTTTAAACATTATGGATCTGAAAACAGAATACCAAAATCAGAACCATAAAATCACAACAGCGAAGTTGTGACTGCCTGCAGAAATCAGAAATACATTTTTTTTTTTTTATCAGAAAACCCAAAAAAATCATAACAGCAAATTTAAATGGAAATTAGAAATTTTACCAAAGGAAATTAACAAATTAGAAAATCAGACAAATTAACAACTTGACAGCAAATTCAGAACTCCATAGGAATTTTCTCAGCCAATTCAAAAAATCGAGCAACAAAATTAAAAACCTCAAAAAAAATTTTGTCATCAAAATCATTGTTGCCACGTCAACATAAACTCGACATTAAAGGGTGCTCCTTACTGACATCACACATCCTTACTCCTAAATTGATAAAGAAAAGAAAAACTACCTCTTTCACCCTGTTGCATGGTTACAGTTGTACAGTCTAGTGAAATTAATTTTTATAGGAAATGGCTTGTTATTATTTTAAAAGGGGAATGCTCTATTCTGTCTATCCTGTTTCCTTTCAGTGGCTTTGTAGTGTTCATCTGCTCAAGTTGGCAAGTTGGCAGTGAATCTAAAATAAACTCTCATGAATGTCCTTGATATAAATACACATGCTGATGAAAAAAGATGAGTACCTGCATTCAGTTTCGCAATTTCTTGAGGACTGCCTCTTATTGTTTTGAGTTAATATTATTTATTATATGATTTTATAATAGAACATGCACAAGAATACACAATTTTAACATTAATTATAGCTTAAGCAGGAAAGTAAATGATCCATTAAATATTTTCCAAGTAGAAGCACATTTAATGCAAATATGTTCTGCATGTCAGGAAACATATGCACTCATTCCAGGCTTTTAGACTTTGTGTATGTCATTATATAGATTAATATTTTATTTTCCCCACCTTGAATTTTAAAAACCGTCAAATTTTAGCCATATGGGATTGGACGTCCACTGGGTGGGGAGCATCTGGTGAGAGTCTCTAAAGTTTCAAGAGGACTTTTTTTTTTTAATTCCCTAAGGGAAATTTGGAGACTTCTGGTAACTACAGAACAGTGGCTTCGCTTGTCAGGTTACTTTCTCAATTATTTTTAATGAACATTTCTACAGTATGTTTGATAAAATACTGCTGTTGGTGCAGCTTTCACATCTTACATAACTCACAAGACTCTTAGCGATACGTGATGTATTGATGCACTTGAGGAGATGAGGGCGGGAATAAAAAGGGAAATTGTATTTTATGAATTTTGTTTAAAATGTAAAAAGCCTCTACGTGACAATGAATTAAAATATAAAACAGAATTTATCAAAAATTTTATCAATTTAATTTAATCAAAAGCATGAAAACACAACAGTAAATTTGTAACTGCCCGCAGAATATGGAAATACATCAACGAATCAGAAAACCCAACGACAAAAGCAAAAAAACGTGACAGCAGTTTAACAAACTAAAAGAAAATTTGTATATTTACAAAACAGGAAATATGTAACTGCTGTTTTTTTTTTTTTGGGGGGTGGGGGTGGTTGGAGAACGTTACAGAAAAAACAACAAAAAATATAGCATTAAAACTGAGAAAAAAAATAACTAAGGTGAAAATTTTGGAATGGCCAACATTAAAGCTAATAAAGGAATCGTTTAGGTTTTGGTTCAGAGTTTAAAATCAGAATTGAGATGCAAATAAGATCACCATTGATCACAATCACAGTCAGTATACTCTAAATGTCCCTTCTCTGTAAACCAACTGTGAAGTTTGTCACCCAGAAGCTCTGGTTAGCCATAAGGCATGTTCTGGTGAAAAAAAAGAGATACTTTTGTACTAACCACATTTGTACTGGATTTATCTCAGTAGGACTGCACAAGTTTCATATGAGTCTCAGCTGAACTCTGGAATTATTTGCATAGAACTAGGGTTATGGAAATTGGCTTTGATTATTTAAATTCTTCTTTCTTGCTGGGTGATAAACCTCGTGGTCAGCATGGTCAGAAAACTTGCGCATTTCATTTCAACACGCATGTGCATTTGTCAATGGGTCATGTGAGGATCCACAAGAACTGTTCCTGCATCACACAAGCAAACCATTTTGGTCCTTTGTTCCGTGAATCCGGGTTGAGAATCTGCGTAAATGATATAAACAATGTCTACAGCGAGGAGCCGTACACACACACTTCTAACACTTACAGTACACATACCGCTGAAAATTAACACCCTAACAGTGTGTATGTTAGTTTCTTTCCAGAGAAATAAACTCACAGAGGTAATATTGTTTGTCTTTTCATTCCAGTACTGTATACTTTGGCGCATACGCTATTTGAAGATCTCTATCCATAGACATTGTCTCACCAACTAAGATCTTTATATATTCTACTAAAAAAAAATTATCACAGCTGAATAATGTGAAAAAAAAAATAGTACACAATTTCCCCAAAATAATCGAGGTTGTTAGTGCAAATCATTTATGTCTTGTAGGTTTTTCTAAAAAAAATACATGGAAAAATATCTACAATATACAAATCTTTTGTAGAGAAAAAAAAAAAAGTGATGCTTTTCAATGTTGGTTGAAACCTTTCACACAACACTGTATGCCAGCCACGGGATGATTTTAGCTTACAACGTCTTCAGACTAAAGAGTTAAACACATGACTAAACTCTTATGAGCACTACAGTACAGCATGTGCACCTTTTACACCGTGCCATGGATTTGCTTCACAGTCTCAGTCTGTCAGCTTACAGTAATTAACGCTTATTGTTCTAGCTTTTGTGTGAAGAAAAATAAAGCTTTACCAGCTATTTATATCACAGAAAGGGCATGGAAATTTTCCTTTTTTCATCTATTATTATTTTATCCTGCACTATTTCAACGTCTGTGAAACTGAACCTAATTTGATTGATATGAACTTACAGGACAAATGAATTACATTATGATTATTGTTAATTTTATCTGAAGAGGATACAAACTTTTGTATTCCATTTTTTATAAACTGTGCAACTGATATCATGGCTTAGAGATGTAATATAGATAAGTAACATAGGTACAGTAATACTGTAATAGCTTTCCTTTTATCAAGTGGATGTTGTTTTTTAATACACTGATGTTACAGCAGTTGGAGGCAGGTAATGTTCCAATTAGTGGATTGTGGTGCTGCATGAATCTTCCATCCATCTTTGAATCTCCAGATGCCTCCAAAATATTCAACGTCCCTCAACCTGTGAAAGAGGAAAAAAAAAAAGAAAGCCAATAAACATTCGGTATTTGTCCCATTAATTTGTCATCAATAAAACAAGTAGAAGCGACGTTATGATTGAATGTTGCATCTTTTCGATCTTATTAACTTCAAGACAGAGACTAAACAGAAGCTGGTTAGGAAATGATGGCATATAGCTGCTGTAAGGTACGGGAAAATAGGAAAAAATGGTTTCACAGACACTAAATAACATTTGGGTTTTATCTTTTAAACATTCAAGTGTTGCAAAATATACAGTGGGGGAAATACGTATTTGATCCCCTACAGATTTTCTAAGTTTGCCCACTTACAACGAAATGAAGGGTCTATAATTTTTATCATAGGTTTATGGTAAAGGATTGAGACAGAATATCAACCTAAAATCCAGAAAAAGCACATGA
>JAQQZT010000018.1:1889552-1901046 GCA_030068275.1 Clarias platycephalus
GCCGGCACGGAGCTGTAGCTTGCTCCGGTGCTTGCGCAGCGTCAACGTTGAGCTCCGCCCCGAGATCCAGTGCCGGGTTCAGACAGCCCTAAAAAATTTGACCTGTGACACACAGGGTAAAAAATCTGAATTGAGTCACTTCAGGCTGATAATGTAAATATAGGCACAAATGCTGTAAAAATCTAAACCTTCAATGTGGCTGCTTATGTTTGAGCTGCTTGTCATTGCCGTGAATTATTAAACTCAACTCCCAACATAATGGTTGCTCTAAACAATCGTGTAGCTTCAAGAAAATAATATGTGAGCATCACCTTGCTCATGCTCCTTGCTACAACTCAAGTTAAGAATCCTTAAGTCTAGGTTGAGGTGTGGGATTCCTGAACACAGCACTAAGTACCTTACTGTATGTATAAATTTATCCAGAAGAAATCCACTTTTACAGCAGCAATTCCCATCAATGCCACTGGAATTCCCTGAGTTTCCATGTTTCGCTGGTGTGTGTGCTTTTTGTTCCTCCAGCTGACGCAGCTGAATCTGTGAGAACCGTCCTGAGTGACGCTTATTTCAATAAGAAAGGAGTCGCTGCATTTATACATGTTGAAAAATCATTAAAAGTGTCACATTTGATCAGCATTTCCTTTCAAAAGCAAGACAAAGACTTATTATTACTGCCCCTATAGGTGCATCGAAATATCTGAGTCATCTAACTAGAACTGACATTATCAAAACCCAATGCAATTTCCGTGTTAAATTATATTTATTTTTACCCAAAATTGCAGCAGTGTTTCCTAAGTTAAGTCCAACAAAGTGAGTCACCACAGTAGAGAATGCTGCAGAGTCTGCTGAATAACAAGCAAGTGCTTGAAAATGAGTGAAATATACAGAGCATTGTGTTAATATATGCCATGTCATGAGCACAGAAAATGTTTTTTTTTTGTATTTTGTTGAAAATGAGCAACCAACTCCCATGCCTATTAGTTTATTTATGTCTGAATCAGTGTTTAATTGATACTTTTGATTTGCTTGCTAAGCAGCTTAAGAATTGCATCAAAACTTTAATGATGCAAAGGCATAGCAAGCTAATTTCCTGTACAAATTATGACAAAAAGTACCAGCTTGCTATCTAACACTATAAATTTGCCCTAAAAAAAATATCCTAACATAATGATTATTAGTAAATCTGGGTACTGATTTTACAAAATTGTACAAAATTGTTTACTAAGCAGTTGACTATCAAATACTAAAAATTTGCCTAACAAGACTCATCTAATGCTTACTAATACATTTGGCTCCTGATTATACTTGGCAAACAAAACACTATAATTTAATTATAGTTTAATTAAAATTTTATGATTTTCCTATAATTAGCAATTCATTGCAGCATTCTCAAAATTTCTTTAACAATACTAATGTAATGTAATGCTTACTCATAAAGATGGGTGGCTAAGATTTTACCTTAATAAAACTCTAGCAACATGAGCTACTTAGCATTTCTCTATCAAATGCTAGATCTGTGTCTAAAAAGGCTCATCTAATGCTTGCTAGTAAATTTGACTACTGGTTTTTTACTTAGCAAATAAAACACTATTTATAATTAGCAAGCTAACAACTCTCCACCAAATGCTAGAAATTTGCCTCTCAGGACTAACTTTATGCTTACTTGTAAACAGTGTTGGGGGACGTTACTTTTTAAAGTAACTAATTACATTACAAAATGACTGTCTTTAAAAAGTAATCAATTACATTACAGCATTACTTTCTGATAAAAGTAACTAGTTAGAGTACTTTTCCATTGCAGAAAATTAAAACTTCTTTGTGATTCCTCATGCATGTTGTTTTAGTCAAGACCTTTATAATTATTCTACCATAATCACTCAGCCAAGTTTGGCCCATAATCTGTTAACTACTAATACTCCTACAGTATCTCACCTACACGGTTTTGCTCGGTGGCCGTAAGTACAGTTCATAATGATTCACCGCAAATTGGTAATTAGGTTTCCATCTTTCTGCGCGTCGGTCCTCGCATAGTCAAAGCACATAGGTGAGATAGGGGTATAACACCAGGAACAACAGAGGGGGGCAGGTTATCGGGGGCAGGGCGTGTAGCACGACTTTCACAAAAACGCACACACACACACTAACGGATTGGGAATACCTGCTGTCTGGTTGATGGATTACATAAATTGTCTGAATAACGGATTACATTTTTAAAAAAAATTCTAAATAACTGAGTACTTAAACGGCGGACCTGACGCGTTAGATTACTCGTTACATCAAAAAAAGTAATCCAAGTACTCTAGCAGGTTACACCCAACACTGTAAAGTTGCCTGCTGATTTTATTTAACACATAATACTCTAGCTAGAATGAACTTACCTAGCAACTCACTACCAGATGGTAAAAATTTGCATAGCAAGGCTCATCTAATGCCAAGTAATAAATCTGCCTACTGAATTTTACTTAACAAATACCATCTATAAACGCTATCTATAAATATCTAGCTAGCATAAATTCTAGAAAATTTATCCACAATCCTAATTTAATACTTACTAGTAAACCTGGCTACTGATTTTACTTATCATCTAAAAACTTAGCTAATGTTAGCTAGTTAGTAACTACCAAATAATAGAAATTTGAATAGAAATAGTAGTTTATACTTGCTAGTATACCGAGCTATTGATTTTACTTAAAAAAGTAAACATCTAGCTAAAATTAGCTTGCTAGCAGCTAGCTAGCAAATTTCGCAGGACTAAATGCTTACCAATAATCGTAATTTTAGTTATGAAGCCACACATTTGATTAGCTCTTTAGCTTATTTAGTTAGGTGTTGCATATGTGTATCTGGCTAGTTTAGCTAAAATAAAGCTTTATTTCACCTTTTAAGCTTGATTAGTGATTAGATTAGTAGTGGATTAGCAACAATAACTTAACTACAAGCGAGATAATGCTAGTTACATTTAAGTGTCTGGCTAACTTGGGTATGGATGATGAAGTAACATTTTAAGCAAAGTGTTTCATTCAGACTACATTTATGAAAAGAAATACAGCTTTGGATGCTGATGAAATGCATCTTTAAGCTCGTCCCTTATAGTGAAAAATCAGGAAGTGGGACATTTTCTGTTGTATCATGAATAGTTTTTTTGTGAATAGTGATTTTGGAAAATAAATGCTGCATGGTATATGTGTTTTTGTTTTTTTTTGTTCGTTTTTTGCGCCTGTCTGCTGTCGATGTGAGCAATTTGGAAGTGTTCAGTTGGACAGAAAGAGAGAGAAAGAGAGAGAACAAACAAAAACAGAACATCAGAAAGCAGAGCGATGGAGAATGAAGGAGGCTCTCGATGCTCTCGATAGCAATCACATGCCTCCTACACCACTTGCAGCAGCACTCGTTCAGCAGCAGACACTAAAGCTGCATTCATTATCCACTTCCCACTGGTGCGTGTGTGTGTTGTGTGAAGTGGAGAAAGATGGCTTCCCTACTGCAGCAGTAGGACCGTCCAGTTGCTCTCTGCTCATGGTGTGGATGCTAAAGGGTGATGGAGCTTAATGAGCTGTCGCCCCTTACCCAGCTCAGAACCTCCAGTAGAAGTCTCTCTCTCTCTCTCTCTCTCTCTGGCTTACAAGCCTGTCCTCCACATCAGTTTATCCTGCAGTGGCTCTGAATCAGAAGTATGAGTAGACAGAGATTTGTGACTGCAAACCAAGAACCCACAGGGGCACATAATTAAAAACTGGACTGAAAGGATGAAAAAAAATAAAAAAGTGACATTTTGACAGCGTGTTCATGAAGTCGGTGGTATTTAATGAGAAGGTAACCATAACCCATGTACACATTTGAAGCCTTGTTGCCCATATCAGATCTTTGTGTGTTTATAAATGACACAGTTCATCAAAGTAGGACTTTGTATGTCATGCAGATAACACACACGAACAAAGTTGACAATTCATCATTATAGCAGCAGCAAGAACACGAGCAGCTCTGGAGTTCGACTGCAGCGATCGATGTACAGAGCAAGGACGGAGAGAAAGGTCATTGCTTTAGCTGTTTTTTTGCGGGTGTTACTGATGGGTCATGATTTGGCAGCAGATTTCTGATGCTAACGTGTGATAATTCAGTGATGTGTCGTGATTCTTTGGTATGTCAATTCATCTATCACCACACTGAATCCAAATATATATTTTTATTTATATTTTTCCATTTGAGGTGGTAGGTTGTGCTCTAAACTGTTCACATATTATATTATATTATATTATATTATATTATATTATATTATATTATATTATATTATATTAATAAAATCATAATACGTATAGAATCACAATACAAATTGACACGGCACCTAGGTATCATGTTAACAATGCTAATAGGGTGATCCCTGTAGATTCCCTTCACTACATGATAATGTTAATAGGGCTGTAAAATTATACAAAAGTCAAATTATTTGCATTAAAACCCTTGACAAACTAACAGTGAGAAAGCATTTGCATTGTATTAAACAGGACGAAATGGTGACACTTCAAAATTATATGATAACTTTACAGTAAAGTTTTCAAAAGGCCACGATATATAGTGCAAATTTTTATATTATCACTTTGTCAGACAGATCCTATTTAATTAAGTGATTTCTTGATTCAACGGGTCTGGCAGTAATCAGGCCTGGGTGTGGAAAGTGAAATTTCCCAAAAATGTGCTTAATCACAGTTCATTCATGATTTAGTAAGAGGGTTATATGATTATATTTTCTTGACCTGAAGAGAACTCTGGTGACTGCATTTTGGACTAACTGTAGTTTGTTTATTGAGGATGCAGGACAACCACCTAGTATTGCATTACAATAGTCCAGGCTGAAGGTCATGAATGCATGAACTAGCTTTTCTGTATCAGATACGGATAAAATGTTCATAAGCTTGGCAATATTTATAAGGTGGAAAAAGGCTGTTTTTGTAATACAGTATTGGAAATATGATTTTCAAGGCACAAGTTGCTGTCTAATATTACGCCCAGGTCTTTCACTGTCGAGCTGGTAGTAACATTACATCTTTCTAAACGCAAGCTGAATTGTGAGAGATTTGTGTGCTGGACCAATAAGTAATTACTGTCTTATCTGAATTTAGTAAGAGAAAATTATCGGTCATCCAATCTTTTATATCTTGGACACACTCAGTTAATCTGGACAACTTGGATATTTCATCTAGTTTTAATGAGATGTATAACTGGATATCATCAGCATAGCAGTGGAAACTATTCCCACGTCTTCTAATGATGCTGCCCAAGGGAAGCATGTACAGTATATGGAGAACAGAAGAGGTCCTGAAACTGACCCTTGTGGGACCCCTATATTTTACTGGCATTACACTGGACAGTTTAGGTTTTTTTTTTAGTTTTTACTATTTAAATCTACAAAATGGTATTGATCAGACAGGTAGGATCTAAATCAGTTTATTGACTGTCCCTGAATACCTACAGTATGTGATTTTGTAAATCTATAAAAAATATTATGATCTATAGTGTTAAATGCAGCACTAAGATCAAGTAAGACGAGTATTGAGATGCAGCTTTGGTCCGAAGCTAAAAACAAGTTTCTCTACTATGATGGGTCCTGAATCCTGCCTGAAATTTTTTGAAGATATTGTTTTCCTGCAAGAATGTGCATATTACAGCTGATGCCACCTTTTCTAATATTTTAGATATAAACGGAAGGTTTGAAATCGATCTGTAATTTGTAATTAAAAAGAGGCTTAATAACTGCCAACTTGAAAGAGTGAGGGACGTGACCTAAATATAGTGAAGAATTTATAATGTTTAGAAGTGGCTCTCCAACTATATGTCTCACTTCTTTTAGAAATATAGTTGGGATTGGATCTAACAAACATGTTGTTGATTTAGCCATGGTGATACGTTTGTACAGCTCTGTCCTATACCTGTAAAGCATTAAAGCCTTAGATGTGGACATCTAGCCACTGTACTGAATAAGAAACTGGGATTGTGTTGGTTTCTTGCTACAGTATCAATTTGCTCAGGTGCTCATACTATCTTTATATTCAATTCTAAAAATCTAATTTAGTTTTTCTCCACTTACGCTCGAGGTTACGGGTTGTAATACTTTCCCCCCTATATTTTGCAATATTTTATTATGCCCTTATTTGTACAGTTTATTTTACTAGTTAAATTTATTTCTTAAGTATTTCTTTTTATTGATATTTATTTTACGTATAAGCTTTTAGTTTCTTTTTAAGGTCACTGGCGGTTGTGTAAGCATTTCACTGCATATCGTACTGTGTATGACTGTGTATGTGACAAATAAAATTTGAATTTGGGTTGCTCTCTGGGTGTGAGTATGACAGTTGTTCCATGGTGTGGGTGTTTTTTCTCTGACTTTTTTTTTATCTAATAGGGGTAACATTATCTAGTGTGCTCGTCTAAAATTCATCTAGATCATCTGCATTTAGGGGTCTAGTAGAAGTTGAGGCAGATCCGGCAGATTACGTGTGAATCTGTCTTTGGTGGTCGGATTAATATTTCTACCAAATAGATAACATGGGGAGACACGGCTAATCTGTTCTAAAGGTAGAGTGTACACTAAGAGGTGATGGTCAGTGATGTCATCACTTTGGGGTAGAACTTCTATATTAGTGATATCTATACCATAGGATATAATTAAATCTAGCAAAAATATGATCATATAACTCCAATACTATCATCCCTGCACTGGGTACCTTTAGAATTGATTACAAACTAGCATTACTTACATACAGTACAAGGCTCTAAATGGTTTAGCTCCCAAGTATCTAGTCTGGTCTTCTGACATGTTACAATCCACCATGCTCCTCACCACGATCACAAAACTCTGGATTTCTGGTAGTTCTCAGAATATCAGAGTCCATAAAAGGGGGCAGAGCAATTTCATATTGAATAGCCTAAACATAATTCATCCCATAACCTCGTACTCCAGTACATTCAAATGCACACTCTCATCTAGTGCTGCTAATATAATGAACGGCAGCTACGCTAATTCTTTCCCACCTGTTCTTTCTTTTTCTACCCATCCCAAGGCATCTGGAGTTTGTGCCAGCTCTAGTAGACAGATGTCCTCTGCACCTGTCTGACTCATCCTTGTGCCACCCTGGTGCAGAACTGGACTTCATGTTAACTTTGACATCTTCTGTTAGATTGAACTTCCAGCTGCTTAACACACATATGTCGTCATTAAAATTCCTGATATCTGTTATCACCCAAATGAGGATGGGTTCCCTGTCTGGTTCCTTTCAAGGTTTCTTCTATTGCCATCTCAGGGAGTTTTTCCTTGCCACCGTCGCCATCGCCCTTTGCTTGCCCATCAGGGACAATGTGATCATTATGATATATACACATTTTTCTCACTCATACACATTTAGATAATTTTCTTTTCATTTTGTGAAGCTGTTTTGAGACAATGACTATTTTTAAAAGCACTATATACATAAAATTGAATTGAACTGAATTAAATATAAGGGGGAAATTACTTTTTCACATAGGGCTGGGCAGGTTTGGACAGCTTTTTTATTTCTTAATAAATGAAATAATAAATTAGGTTATCATTGTGTAAAATAAAAATTAGTTTGATGATCTATATTGTGATGTGTGACAAACATGTAAAAAGGGGGCACTGTATTTGTACCAAAATGACATGAAAAGTGTTGTTTAAACCAACTATAAATGCCTTCTAGTAACGGTTCTAATAAGTGTGTCATGTTCTGTCAGGGGTAACATTATTAAAAATTTAAGTATAGTTCTTTATTGTTGTTTTATTTTCTTGAATGAAAATTAGTTTTTATTATTATTATTTTCACATACAATATTACAGTTATTTAGTATGAATCAGTGTGCAAATGTTACATTCGATTTTTTTTGGCTAAATGTTTACAACTAATGCTCTCAAATTAAAACTAATCAAATTAATTACTATCAAACTAAAAGCTAGCAACTGCTTTAATTCTGGTTCACATTAATGTAAACTTAATCCTTGTTAGCTTACTAGTAAATGTTGCTTCTGATTTTACTTACCAATTAAGCGCCAGCTAAAATTATCTAGCTTGTAGGCCACCAGAATTTACTTAGCATATACTGTAGTCACATATAAACATCTGGCTCGCTTAGCTAACATTCTCTAGCTCTAGATCTCTAGAAACCTGACTCACTAGTTTAATTTAATTGTTAATTTTAGTACAATAGGTAGCTAAGAATGAATGATGAGAAGTTAATAAAAATATATATTGACGTTATTCTGTCAAAAACGTTGGACGTTCCCAGATAGACCCAAAGTATTAAAGTTTTAAGTGTGATATACTAGTCACATCAAATACACTATCAAACTGTTTAGTAAAATGCTTTTTGTAAGATGCTGGAAAAATTATATTATAGCAAATACATCTGAGACTTGCGAACTGTATTAGTGTTAATGTTCCACCTATTATGTTTGATATAACATCAAATCCCAAAATATTATTCTAATGTTTAAAAGGTTAGGATGCAATATTAAAAACAGCTTGCATTCTCAAATATGAAAATTAGAGAAATTTCTACAATATTTTTACAAGTGAAAATACAACATCAATGCTTATAAATGTAAAACCTTGCTATGAAACTCCAAGTATCTGATAAATTAAAATTCCTTGAAGCTAAAATTCTTCTTCAAATCATAACCTTTGGGAAAAAAAGAAAATCTAATCAAATCTAAATTATAAACAAATAGACTTTTCAGACATCCTGGGGTGACTGTATTAAATGAACTGGACAAACCCTCTGTGACTTTACCTGTAGGCTATCTCTGAAGAATGTTTATGAAGCTCAGCGGTTGGAGATATGGTGATTGTTATCTTTGCAGGAGCTGACTCCGCCTAAACCCCCAGTTAAGCCAGACACTGTTGTTTGGAACCCGCCTACCTAACTCAGTCACCACCCACAAGCTAGCAAGCTTAGCTGTAAGCTTAGCTAAAATGCTGAAGTTGCTAATGTTAATTTATATGCTAACGTTACATTGCATTTGATTGAATCCATACCCTACACGCAAACATGTTTTATTCTGTTGAAATGTCGAAAAGTTCAACATGGGGCTACAGTATGTAGATTTACTCACTTTTGGATCCACTCCTAATGGTCATTTGAGGAACTGCACATTTCAGCACTTCTTCATTAGAAACATTTCTTTAGAACTGGAGGTTGCACCTTGTCATAAACATAAACAGAGAGTCACGCTGAAAGATTTCAGTCATTTTTTTTTTTTTTGTTAGCATTTTAGTCCAGACATAATTTAAGGTTTCACCAGCTGTGTGATTCAGCTTTCCTATGTATACATTTTGGGTTAGTAAACAAGTATATTCTCTTTCAACCTGTTGTAATCTGTTAGCTAGTAGCAGCAAAAACAAAATAAAAAAACAACAAAATAAAACAAACAAAATCCAATCCTAACTTATCATCAGGTTGGGAGTGTTTTACTCAAAAACTCTCACACTCGCAGTTTGCTCAACATTCGCATTTGCAATGTGTCTGTAGTGCTATTGGTTGAAGATATAAATTACATTTATATAATTTGCTTTATTTGACTTTTTTTTTTCTCTGACAGAAAAGATTTGTTTGATGTGTACCATTGTAGCATGAACATGGCCAAACCGACTAAGACAGTTTAATACCATTTGATCAACAATTGTATAATTCAGAATGTTATGAACTACAGTTAAATAAATATGCACTTATAGCTTTAAATTTATTTTACATTTATTTTAATATATACCTAATACAATGTAAAAAAAAAAAAAAAATGTTAGACTAGTTATTTGCAAAATTTTGCATCTGAACTAGGCCTGGACTGAAATTTCTCTCTTTCCTTTTCTCTCCTATTAGTTTTAAAATGTATTCATAGGAAAGTTTTAGTAACATTTAAGATAAATAACTGAACAATAAGCCGAGGTCTTAAATGGATAACTACGATGCGCTTCACTAATGAATGTGAAATTTTCAGGAATTCTGAAAATAGTCAGTAATGATTGTTGAGAATCAGCTTATTGCAGATAGAAGTCCTTCCATCAGTCCTTCAGCTGCGTGATTAACTCTCAGAAATTGAGCCCAAGTTAATTTTTGTCCTTTGTAATGTAACACTGTAATTACAAAAGACCGAAGCTGTGCAGATATACAGTTATTTGATATGTAAATGCTAACTGAGTTATTACCCTGTTACTCCGAAGAAGAAAAAAAGTAAAAATAGAGCTTGTGTCTTTTTAATTAGTGTCATTTTGATGAGACGATTAGAGTAGAGTAGAGTTCATGGTCTGAGGCCTGTTTAAATGGCGGGACATTCCAAGCTTTATTTCTTTAAAGAAAGATAGGACTAATGGAGAAAAAAAAAACAATGTTTAATTGCTTTTCGTCTCCCATTGTTCTCACGTTCCCTGCCGAATATGTTTGATAGTTGACAGTGCCTGCTTTGTACAATGAACGACTAGCAAGCAGGCTTCAGGACGCCAAAATCCTCTGGATCCTAATTATCTGTGACTCATTTCAAAAAGTTAAACACTTCATGAGTTATAAACCGGAGAACAGGAAGTGCAAAGGAATCCAGCTAATGAGGTTTATTTGGGTTGTAAGGATTAAGAAAGCTCTATGGCAAATGTAATGTGGTATTTATTTGCATTACGGATTATAATAGGGTAGTTTTGCTCTAATATACATTAGCATAAGTACCTGTCATTGACGGGTACTTGAGTTTGTAGAAATAGTTAAAAGGTCAGAGCTTAAAATAAGCTGATCAGAACATACTGTATGAGACAAACTGGTTTAAACATCCTGCAGGAAGAATAAACATACATTGATCCGTCCATTCATCTTGGATTTGTCCATTCATACATTTTTCGGAGTAAGCCACGCTGTATCATGTATTCATTTGTATTTCGTGAGGATTTGGGCACTTTGTAGGTGCGTTACGGTCGTTTCAATGTGTGTACTGTATATACAATAAACTATTGCATTGATTGGCTCTTTTGAGTCATGCATATGGCCATGCCCACCACGAGGGAAAAGTGCCATATTTGTCCAAAAAAGCTGTGATTTAACTTCAGGCAAGCACAGAAGGATGGGCAAAGTTCCATTAAATTCTGCGTGATGTTTTGCGTGATGATATGACAAAATTGGCTGGACAGACGTACAGTACAGTTCTACGGACAGAAATTTTTTGGTTACTGGTTTCTGGTCTTTCAATGTATTAAACAGAAAGGTAGCATTAAAAGCGCTAGTTCTAACCAATGCACAGACAAAACCTTCTTTCTTTCTTTTCTTTTTTTTTGTTTAGTGATTTATGTTCTACATTTTACAACAATACTGGGAATTTCAAATCTATGAAATAACACATATGGAATTAGGCAATTATGTAACAGCAACAACAATAACTGTCAGGGGCGCTAGGGGGCGTGATGGATCCAAACGCAGAATTTAGACAGAGCGATCCCGAGTGATAATGGTGTGT
>JAQQZT010000018.1:1901146-1914494 GCA_030068275.1 Clarias platycephalus
AGTAGCAGATATACATCTCAATATCAACTGTTCAAAGGAGATTATTGTGTATGTTGGATAAACGCCTTCAGTATTGTTTTACAGTGTAGAAAGAAATAAAAATCAGGAATGTCCATGGAGTTAGAAAGAGATTCCAAACTTTTAAGCTGTAGTGTGTAGATCCATCCATCCATCTATCCATCTAGGAACCTCTGTAGTCCAACTAGTGACCATGGAGGCCAGTGGTGATCCTTGTATTTATTCCCATTTGTACAACCATTGTACGATCTCTGGTCAACAATTACACGCATATTCACACACTACGGGCAATCAGGGAATGCCAGTTAACCTAATCTGCATGTCTTTGTACTGTGGGAGGAAACCAGAGAACCCGGAGGAAACCCACCAAGCACAGGGAGAACATGCAAATTCCATGCACTCAGATCCGAGGCAGGAACCGAACCCAGGACCTGGAGGTGCTAGGCGACAGGATATCTAATTTTACATGTTTTGACTTGGATCTATGGTTGAAAAGTGAGCCAGAAATGAAATGAAAAGAAACAAAAAAATTGTAATTTGGTAGAAAGTTAAGTTGCTATAATTTAGGAGGTTGTAGAGAGTATGTTTCCTGTATTGGCACTACTACCGCAAAGTGTATAAAAGCCGCACACATGAATTTTCCGTGCAGCTAGATTTCAGTTAGAGTGTCTGGTATTATTGCAGTATGGAAATGGAGAACAAATGCCCCTGGACAGTGGACAAAGTGAAGTGTGTGATGGCACTTTGGAAGGATGCATCAGTACAGGCAAAGCTAGAGGGAATATACAGAAACAGGGCGATATATGAGGAAATACCATGCTGCATGCGAGCCTCTGGCATTGTTACCATGGCAGCCAATGCAGATAGGTCGACAGTGTGTCAGATTTGGGCTGCCAGTCTGAACAGAGCCAAATCCGATCTAATCACTTGTAAATAACAATGGTGACACTAAGGCTTAAAGATCAGATTTGTGAAACAGTCTGAACAAGGCCTAATGCACGGGAATTCAAGATCCAACAAAGACCCATGAGATTATATCATTATTCGGGTTTCTGATGGTTTTGAGCTAAAGTATTAATTAGGTTTTTTTTTTTACTTACATAATGCATTAATAACAACAAAAAAATCAATAATTAGGAATAGAGAACATCTCCATCACAGAGAGAGCCCTTAGCCTCGCTCATGGATGTCGCATTGCTAGCAGATGTTGAACTGAACAGAGTCGCTGATTGGCTGCAGATGGTGACAGATGGTGAAAAACCTTTTTTTTTTCTTTTCTGTGCAACATTTTGATCTGTGATTACTCCACACACTCTTGGGTAAGACTCAGTGTGTAGTTCTCTCAAGAGCTAGTTAATGCTTAGTTTAGGGTAAACATTACACCTGATGTACAGTAAGCGCTATCATCCATGAATGATGAC
Organism: Clarias platycephalus; assembly: GCA_030068275.1. Classification (NCBI taxonomy): domain Eukaryota; kingdom Metazoa; phylum Chordata; class Actinopteri; order Siluriformes; family Clariidae; genus Clarias; species Clarias platycephalus. The sequence goes on from JAQQZT010000018.1 coordinate 1,902,586, forward strand.
CATCTGTAAATTGGAATTTCTGTAGAAAAAAAAAACAGGTTCAGGAATGATCAGTAAAGTATTATATCATTATTTCAGCTTGCTTGATTTCCACACACTTTAGAGCTCCAAGATCTCACTCTATTTACTATTGACATTATTTTTAAATGTATTTCTAAATGTTTTCTGTCTGATATCCTTGTTCATGGTTGTCTGGATAAGCTCACTCACTCACTCTTCTATACCGTATTTATCTTCTATACCGCTTTATCCTGTATTTAGGGTCGCGGGGGGCCTGGAGCCTAACCCAGGAGGCTTAGGGCACGAGGCAGGGTACATCCTGGACAGGGTGCCAATCCATCGCAAGGCTCACACACACTCACACACTCATTCACACATTATGGGAAATTTGGGAACACCAATTAGCCTAATCTGCATATCTTTGGATTGTGGGATGAAACCGAAGTACCCGGAGGAAACCCACCAAGCACGGGGAGAACATGCAAACTCCATGCACACAGAGATGGGAATCGAGCCTGGCTCTGGATAAGCTGTTGCAGCTAATAACCTCAATTCTCTGAGTTTGGTTTTGTTTTTCACACTTGTAAATCATTCTTGGTGTACAGTATGTACAGTACCTCTTTTTCAAAGTTATGGTTTGGTGCGTTTTTGGAACGTTCTTGTGGTTTATTATAAATTAAAATTGGATACATATACTGTAGACTTGTAAAAAAAAAAAAAATATATATATATATATATATATAACACACACTAATAAAGACACCTTTCTTTCTTTGCTAAACATATTTTGGTATTTACTTACAGTAGGTACCACAAATAATAAAAATGGTTCTTTTGAATTAGACATAAACTGCTCTAAACTGCTCTGATAAAGTAGATACAAATACAAATAGATGCAACTGCAGTCTTCTCTGCATTGTTGCCGTCTCGAAAATTAATTATTGTCACAAATCTTCTCTCTAACAACAGAGGTAGTGGATAGCCACAACTTTATACAGTTTACATGACAAAATGTGCCGACAGACAGGAAATGTTTCTACCAACTACTTGAGAGTGCTGTAAGTTGCACATTTTGTATGGGTGCCATACGACCACCTTAAGAGAATTTTTACTCATATAGGCTGTAGGAAGGTCCTAAGGCAACCTTAAGGCGAACGATAGAAAAGTGAACTGTTTTTCTCAAGAATCTTACGAATTTAACGGCAGACGTACCAACTTCCTAAGGAGGCTGTAGAAAACTATGATTCCCGCTATGTTTGTCTACGAACTGGAGAGAGGGACACAAGGGAGATTTTTGCACAACTCAATGAAGGATCATTTGTTGAGCAGAGTACTGTAAATGGGGATTGTGTCTTTAGTGACATAAAATGCTTGTGTTCCTTCCCCGGTTACAAAGTGACTTTAAATCAACATGGCTATGCACAGCATCAGGAATAAGCAAAGTAGAACTTCTTACCTTTGACTGAGTTATACTGTATACACAGAACAACTAAATCTAAAACACAGACTAAACAGTGCGAATACAGTTTGAAAAAGGAAAATACACACTACTAATCCGAGTTAGCTGACTAGCATGTTGCTAACTACATAAGCATATACAGGTTCCCCGTTTTTCAGTCAAATGTGGCGATGGTGGGAACGACCCTGATAATTCCAACTGGAAATTAGTCCTTGGTTCAGTGATATATTTTAAATGAACTTGTTTATCTGATGTTTTAAACCTGGACAAGTTCCATAGCACTGAAGTCATGTCTGAAACGTTTGCTAGTGATATCAGGCAAGTGTACCCACGTTCCCATGGTTCTGTGCTGCTTAGTTAATTTTTTGATGCACACTTTAACCCTCTGATTCTGTTCGAAACAAATGTGACCCATCTTATTAAGACAGTTCTTCAAAATGTTTAAAAACACACACACACACACACACACACACACACACACACACACACACACACACACACACAAACACACACACACAAATAATGGTCATTGTTAGATGTTGTATTAGAGGTCAGTAGAAAGAATTTCATATAGTCAAAAAAGGAGCAAAATGTAAAGAACCCTATATCAAGGGAACGTAGGACCCTGTGAACAGCCGGATAACATGGATATCAGTGCTCAGCCATGTGCTCTCTTGCTGCGTTTTTTTGTTGTTGTTTGTTTTCTTTTTAATTATTTTCATTCTTTTTAATTTGTTTATGAGCAGCACATTCTGTAGGAGGCGTTTATCAGGTTCAAAAGGCTATTTTCCCTTCACTCCTTTCTTGGTTTACACCTTTTTACACTTTTTCACACTTTTAAATAGCATATTTGTCTTCAAGTAAATAAATAATAAACGTGCGTACTGTATATGAACATGTATAATCTTAATTAAAACATTTTGAAGATGGCATGTAAACGTTAATTAATGGAGGGAATCCCTCAACACTATTTATAGCTAAACTCTGTTCACAGTTCATCTGAACCCGAACGGTACAAATACCAATGCATGTCCCGTTACACCGCTAGTAAACATGTACAGTATAATAAATATATTCACCTCCAGTTACTTAATGGACTTTGTCTCTCAATAATAACTATGACCGCTAACGAAATTGTTTGATCGATTTACATCAAGTGCTTGTACTACTTCGTATACCTTTTGTTACCAGACTAAAGATTAGCAGTTGTTCATTTGTACAGATTGGAAAGCTAATTTAACACTCATCAGATAGAGCGATGACTTTGCACTTCCTTCCAGCACTTCATTTTCTTTATAATGTCTTCAAGAGGCCAGATAAGGCGGAATAAGATGAAACTACAATTATAAGCTTTTCTTCCACGTCAAACAATAAGGACTAATGTCGCGGCCCGGGAACTGAAGAAACCACTGATGTTAGATTCTACAGTAGAGGAATCGTTAGAGCCAATCGTTTATTTATTAATTTTTTCCGTCATAACTAATTTGGACAGAATTTGAAAAAAAAAATCAGTGATTAAAATGTCAATTGTCACTGAAATCGCTCTGGGAATGAACTGTCACATTTAGCCTCTTGTTAGCGCGAAAATAACGTTATCTCTGTGATGGTTAAAATGTCACACGATGGAAAATGAGAAATCTATAATTGTACTAAGGTACGAAGGTGCTTGTTAAAGGTTTCTTAACAACATCTGGAACAAATAAATGAGTAAGCAGATTCACAGAGTTGCAGAGTGATAACAAGGCGATGATATAACATCAATGTCATGAAATATCGTGTAATATTTTAATTTGTGTTCATTGCAGTATTGTAGATTTATAGTGCTTGTTGTTTGTTAGTAATTACATACTGCCAGAAAGCAGGTGGTGTGATAGTAAGATGATGTGCTTTCCTGTTTTTAACATTTAACATATTTTTTAAATACATTAAAAAAATTAAACATTTACTAAATATTGTGATACATATCATTGAAATGTCATCTCACCCCACCCCCAGTACCGAACGAGTAAGTGCGGTGGCCTAAAAGCGAAGTTCGCAGGCGACGTGCTGATGAATCGACTGGATGTGTGTAGTTACAGATGAGAGAGAGCGATAGCGCTGAGAGAAAAGATGGGCTTGAAGGAGGAGATAGATGAGATTTCACAGAGGCTCTGTGGGAGAGAATTCTGAATCCAGCCACAGAGGAAAGTCTAAATCTAGTAGCCGTGAGTGAGCTATATTCAAAACAGATGACCATAACAAATAATAAATGAAGAACGAGTTTATTCGGGTAACCTGGGGCTCGGACGTTTGTGGATCTGGACAGGATTTTGTGTTGCATGCTGTCGGAGATGGGTCAGCAGCGAGCGTGAATTAAAGAGCGGGTGAAATATGGACTGGAAATGTTTTGTGTGTGTGTATGTGTGAGGACTGTGTGGTTCTGAATTATGGATGTATTGCAGTCGAGAGAATGTTTTGGCTGAAGGGGAAAGAGAAAAAAAAAACGGCACAGTGATAATCGGGGTAGGAGGTTATGAAGGCGGGGACGAGAGTTGGAACTGAGTAATAGGAACAGATTTGCTGAATTGACTCGAAGGTGAGTCATGGGTCAAAAAACGTGTACATTTTCAGAAAGATTTAACAGTAGTCCTGTAAAAGATAAGATAAATAATAGTAATAATAATAATAGGAGATTTTATTCATAAAGTGTCTCTTCCAAAACCCAAGGCTACTTCAAAACTGAAAGAGCACACAGTATACAATGTGTGTGCCCTGTGATGGATTGGCACCCTGTCCAGGGTGTACCCCGCCTCATGCCATAAGTCTCCTGGGATAGGCTCCAGGCCCCCCACGACCCTGAATACAGGATAATGTGGTAAGAGTGAGTGAGTGATACAGTATACAAAGACTTTACACTGATCAGCTGTAACATTAACACAATAACTTTGATTATAATCTATAAACCAGTAAACTAGTGACAGGATAATGGGCATGCAAGGCTCACCTGTGAACATGGGGAGCAAATGCAATTCCGTCTTGTCCATCCAGAGAAAAACCAATACAGCACAATTCGCAAAAAAAAGTCAATACTGGTCATGATAGAAAGGTACCAGGACACCCAGTGAACCACAGTCCACCGTGCACGGGGCCCAGCAGGCAAAGAGCCCAAATTCCCAATTCGCAATCTGATCAAGCACCATCAAGTCCAGGATCAGCTGCCAACATCCTGCTGCCAGACACAGCACACCCCCAGAGATCTTGTGGAGTCATGGTCGAGGGGCCAAAGCTGCGCAGGTTACACAAGGGGAACCTACACCAAACTGGGCATGATGTTACATGCTGTAATATTTCATGAACCTTCAATTGCTTTGATGTACTGTAGGTAATCACAGTCTCACAGCGACAGGCTGACCGAACCCCAGCCCTCTGAACACCACACTGTTTCTACACAAACGCCACACAAAGTACACACAGACGCTATAAACTTTTTGACACGAGAACAATAAACTCATTTCTGTTACAGAATACCGATCCGATGGTGTACTCGGTCCAGCCTGATATAAGGACACAAGGCCTGCGGGAATCTCCTCTCCATTTCGAGCTTCTGGAGCCTCATCACAACTGACGTAACCACCTGACAAATGATCCGCAACATGACCAATTAAACTGAAAAAAAAAAAAAAAGATGTGATAAAGGAAAGAAAACAGCTGTAACAGTAAAGCCACACACAAAGCACAATCTTAAACATAAAACAGTGTAATAATTAAGGTAATTAACATACAGTACATAAAATGGTGGCCCAACGTATTGGGACAAAAGTGAAATTCAATGTTTTCATGACATTCTCAATTTTTTATAATAATGACAAATGCATAAAATAACAAAGTATTCTTATTGTCATTATTACAAAAAAATGTATGTAAAAGTATTATCAAAATTTTGTATGAATTTCTTTATTTCCTCAGGACTTGCAGGATCCAGCTGGGCACAGAGTCAGAAAGACAGCTCAACCATACGATTCCTTGACTGCTCCTGCCATCTTCACCATTGTCCAACAGTTTTCTATTGGGTTAAGGTTTGAAGAGGTCTCCATATTATCACATATCCAGGTTTTCACTAGTTTTTCAGTTCATTATTTCTTTTCAGTAGGCGTGAACTAATTAGTGACATCACCTGTTTTTTGCACAAGGAGAACTAAAATACATTATATTATTGTCGTAACTAAAGAGTGGTCCTGAAAGTCATGCAAAAGTGGGCAAAACTTTTATATGAACTGAGACAGGTGGTTCAAATTGCACATCTTGTACGAGCTTCCTTCACAAGACATGCATTCGCACCATCGCTGAACCCAACTTTTATTGCGTGGTTTGTTTTCAATGCTGTTTTTGCCTTCGTAAAACTCCAGAGTCCATCTGTGCACATTGCTCTTATCAACGGTGTCATCTCCGTAAGCGTTCTGTATCGTAGTCAGAGACAATCAAGTAAGACAAAGGGGATTTTCAACGAGGATTCGAGAGTTGGGTTCGATGGTCGTGAGAATGCATGGCTTGTGATGGAGAATGCGTTGAATCATACGTCCGTAAGCAGAAAGAGTTACTCTACCAACATGTGCAATTTGAACCACTTACCAGTTACTAAAATGGTATACCCATATTGTGTTTGTATTACTTTTAGTACAACCGTTGCATTGTTGCCTTTTAATTTAATTTCAGTTCAAAGTTCTTTCAATAATAATAATATAAATATTGTATTATTGTTTTAAAGAAATAATGTTGCTGATTTACATCCCTAATTAACCAATCAGAGGTGCTTTTTTATAGGTCTTTAGAGTAGTTGTATAAAATATAGAGGTACCGATTCATTACCTGCTGTTCTGACTAGAAATATGACAAGTGGCTTTCCTTTTTCTACAAATGTGTTATGACAAATACAAACAATTGCAGCTGGCTGCTTGGCACAAAAAATGCAAACAAAAGTTATAGTTTTCATCTCTCTTATATACGGACTGTACTGAGGGACTGAAACTACTGCAGCTGGATGTAAATGAAGCAACTGTGCCAAAAAAAAAAAAGTAAAAGATGCTGAAGGTAACCCTGGTTGATGTTTTTGTCTTCAATACACTTTTACGCACACACACACACACACACACACATACTGCTCTGTTCTGTTCGCATTGCTCATGCAGAGGGACTACCTAAAAATCAGCGACTTTTTGAAAAATGGCTAATTCACCAACAGTATCAGATGGTCGTGTAGTGCAGGTGGTCCGAAGTACACTGCCAGGGCTCCGCCGGCCTACGCTGCCGTGTCCAACAAGTTCAGCCAGCATGCCGAGTCTGCAGCGAAAAACCGGCTGCCCGGCACAGAAACCAGCCTCCAGCCTTCCCCATGACATTTACGCTCATCAATATTCAAATCGCAGCTTCTTTCCAAGATTTGCATTCGCATATTCTGTTTCAGCGTTTATTGACATTCCATTTTGGCATGTAAACGGGTTGCTAGGTGAAATGTGAGCGCAAGAGACAAAACGTGAGCTAGAGACGCTCTAGTAGTTCAAACACAGAAAAAAAAGTCACGTTTACTAATTCGAGCTAAGGCAGAGTCATTTCCATAGAGAACAGACTTTACTGTACGAGGAGAATCTAATTTTTTTCTAAATTCATAAAATGAACTTTTTTTTTTTTTAGCCTGCTGACATTTAGAGAAGTGTTATTCTGAGCTCCCGTGGCTAAATTAACCCCAGGAGGATAGCCTGGACTGCCACAGGTACAAACCTGCACAAAACCAAACTAAACATGAAATTTACTCAAATTAAACATGCTGATCAGAGATCAGACAAATCCTTTTGACGAGTTCATGTTTTTCTTGCGTCGAGGCGTCGTTAAATAATCGTGATCGGGTGTCGCTTTCAGTCGAGCCGCAATGTCACGGGCCTTAATGAGGTGCGCTGGCTGCGAGTGCCGGGGTTCACCGTGTCCCTCGGGGAGGCCGTTGCTGCTCACTTGCTACGGAAAAAACTTTTAATGAAGCTTCAGAAGTGTTTCGGTGAACTTATCGAGAGAGAGGGAGAGAGAGAGAGAGGGAGAGAGAGGTAAAAATAAAAGTGATGAAAGACACGGGGTGAAATCCTGCAAAGAAATATTTTATAAATGTAGTACTACTCACGTTTTTGTCATTATTTCATAATGCGTAATTTTCATTTCCATCACAGCGTGGATGAACTCTTGATTCTGTTGATACATTTTCTAGAACTGTAGTGCTGCTGCAAATCACACGTTCATATCCATTTGCTAACTCGTTTCTATAGCAACAGCTCAATCTCAGGGATGTGTACGCAAACAGGATAAAAAAAAGAACGCATGTTATCATGGTCATGATAAAAAGTTGTTAACTGGATATTTATGAAAGGAGTCTCCAGTGTTAGCTGGTTTGACTTTTAGTTTAATCAAAACAATAAACAGAAATATGCTGTGATGTTCTTTTGTGTATTTCTGGTGCCATATAAGAGGAATAAAACACTCAGAGACATGCAGTTACACCTCTGCTTCATCACCTATCACCCTATCATTGCTTATTTTCCCATAACGGCAATACATGGCATGTTTTATTCCTTATTTCCTGTTGTTAACTACGTGGTACCTCATAAATGGGTAATACGTGCACAAGGTCAGTGGGTTTACCTACAGTAATATCATGGCAATTCAGACTAAAATAAAGACTTCTGCAATTTCTAGCTAATTCACCAGATCTCATATCTTACATTTTAGTAAATGTGACATGTCCTGAAATACAAATCTGCCTTCAAAGCAACTTACAATAAAATTCTAACAAGCTTTCGAATGAACATCTACACATCACATTCAGTCCCTTAATTAGTGTTGTATAAATAAACATCACCAATATTTGTTTTTTTCTTTTTTTGTATAATTCTCAGTCGGTTATGAGAAAACTCATGAATACATTTATTAAAGGTTCTTTTTTTCTTTCAGCCATGCTCTGTAAATAGTGTCATTTTCCCAAGCCAATTCATGCCTCTTTTTTTGCATAATTATTATTTTTTTTTACTATTTATTTATTTGCTTTCTCTCTCTCTCTCTCTCTCTCTCTCTCTCTCTCTCTCTCATTCTTTATGAATCCTCAGTTGACCAGAATGTTATTATTATTATAATACCTTATTACAGGACAAAAATAGAAAAGTGCATTTACTGTATGTAATGTAAATGATTTAACCAATAAAGGATGGTAATTAAATGGTATGGAACAAATGTATTAAATAAGCCAAAAAGTATGTGTTTATGAACAAGTACATTACAGTGTGTACATTACATTATAATATTACAGAACTCTTCATGGAACAGAAATGTTAAAAAGTCTTTGTGATATATTGAGAAAATATTAAATAGAATGTAATAGGAGAAAGAGAAATAGAAAATTATATTTAAATTAAAATGTGTACACATTATTATTATAAGACTTAATAAAAAAGATACATATGTATTAATATTTACTTTTCCACCACAAGGGGATGGCAATAAAGCTTTTGTGAAAAATAAAAAAATAAATATTAGTTAGCTTACTGGAATTTTATTTAGCTTTTCCTACATGTCAGGATTCCACCAACTGATAAAAAAAAATAATAATAATAAATTTATGTTGACACTCTATGGCTGGTATTGTGTGCGGTTATGTTTGTTTGAGGTCCAGTGCCAATCTTAAGGACCAAGCCATAGGGCTTGGTCCTTAAGATTGGCACTGGGCTGACACAAATAGAGCTACAGCTCCCAAGCCTGGTCCAGGTTTCAGGCCGAGTCTCAGCCAACACCAATGCTACTGTAGGTCGCAGCTCAATCACAACTCCCTTGTCCAGTCCAAGTCTGTTAATACGCCAAGCTCTGCCACAGACCCCATGCCAAGCCCCGACAAAGCCCTCATGACCCATTTTACAGCCTCAGCTTTGGTGCATCTGACATTTAGTGGTGGGGAGAATGCCCTGATTCACCGTTAGGTGCATTGGACATCCCACCTTGAGGCTCTGAGTTTACATCAGGATTCCCTAGTGGAGCTCTACTGGTATTGCTTATGTATACAGGATATTTAAGTTACCACAGGCTTTACTTCCCAGCATCCCTTGTTTTGAATTCGGAGTTCAGTCTTGTTATGCTACTTCCTTATTGTTATCAGCTGTTTCTCATTAAGTTGTAATTAGTTGTCTGTTTAAGCTTATAAGTTTTGCCACTTTGTATATGGAACTGTTTTTATTCATGTTGTGTATGATTATGTAGTTACTGCTTTGAGCTACTGGGTCTCTCAGTTAGTTTTCAGTTTGTGTTCATGTACTGTATATGTTATTACTAATAGCATAGCCTGGCATATCCTCTGCATCATTAGTTTGTTTTGTTTTTAGCTAATAAAGCTTTTCATTTAATATTAAGCCTGGAATTTCTATTTCAGTCTAATCTCATCCATGAGAAAATAACAGACCATCAGAAGAACAGAAGTGACCCCCTGTAAATATGTGGGAAGGAAGTTGGGATCATGGAGTTTACAGTGGGAGCTGATTGGGCAGGCTCTCTCCTTGTAATCAGGAAGGATATGCCTGGCAACAAGGAGCATGCAAGGAAAGATAAGAAAGTGGCTCCTTGCATGGCACTCCAAAGAGAAACCAGCAGCAAGGAGAGCAGAGGTGTCCAAGGCAAAGAGGTGTCCAAGGCAAAGAGGTTTCTCATATAGGCGCGCAACGAGGGGCTGAATACACCAAGAGACATGGTGCACCAGTCAAGCTCTCATGCTCAGTCTTATTCCAGTGCCCAGATTAAGCACTAGCCTCTAGCCATAGCTAATCTGTTGCCCCAAGCTACATTAAAAACCCACAGATGTCATGCTATCAGGCAACCTAGGTTAAAAAATGCCATGAGGGCACAACTACATGGTTTCAAGAATGTTGTGAGGGCACCACTACCTGGCTTCAAGAACCTCATACTTGCTTGGCACACTACTGTAGCTTCTGCACAGCTTTTGCACACCCTAGCTTTGAAACTACTGTACAGTGTCTGCAAAACATCCCAGCTTCACTGAATTTATACTTCGAGTGCTCTGTAGCCTTCAGAAAACCATGCTCTTATCTCTAGCAAGTCTGATTAACATCATGCTTGCAAGACACTCCAGTTTGAAGGACATTGTGCTGGTGCTGCATCCAAGTTTTGAGGACCTTGTGTGCCTCACACAATTCCCATGTTAAGGTCAAGTTTGTTGTTCAGGGCAAGTCTTAGCCCAGTGTTGATTTTAAGTTCAAGCTTGGCCTTTGATTTCTGAACCCTAGCTATAGCTAAGTGCTGACCCAATGCCCATGCTCAGGCCCATTCCCTAGTTACATGCATGGCCTAAAACACATGCTAGGTACTGACTCAGTTACCATACCAAGTGCTAGACTTGTTCCAACTCCCTTGTCTCTGATTCACCATTAGGCACATTGGGAGTTGCACTTTACAAAAGACATTATGTTAGGAGTGTGTTACTGTTGGTACAACAAATGTTGCTGCATTTGCTGACTTTCACTTTTAAGCAGGCTAATTAATGCATGTGCACACAATCTGTGCTTTGTGTTCTGGTACACAATGTCCCATTGCCGCAAAATCCCCCCCCCCCCCCCTCTCTCTCTCTATCAACACAAAGATACACATACTGTACATAAATGACCTGCAACTGATCCACAGTTGTGTTACATGAAATCTGCTGGGTTCACTAGCCCCTCTCCATCTGCAGGCAACCCTCAACCATGCCACCATTGTCACAACACCTATCACTCCCATGGTGCCCCCATTTTTTTTTGGTGATGTCTGTCAGTGAAATCCTGATCTCTTTAAAATTAGTAACAAACCTCTTATAATAGCCAGGCCCCCTTTTAACCCCCTTTCTGGTCTCTGGCAGTCTGCAATGACAGCAGTTTTGTCAGTTTGGGCATGCACCTGCCTGTGAATCCCAGATACCATATTTCTACTCATCAAATTTGCTCCCTCACCCAAAAATGCACTTTTAATTGTTTTTTCCATTAGCCCCACCCACTTTAGCGATCTCAGGACAGCCAATCCACGATATCCAATCATTCCTATGAATTATTATATTATAGAGGTGGGTATCCGTTTCCACAGCATGTGGATTAAGGACTCTGTTCATAAGATGCTATAATGTCAGGCAGGATAGTTGTTCTTGAGCCTGTAGCAAATATACACTACTGTTCAAAAGTTTGGGGTCACTTTCTAACTCCATGATCGTTCCTGATTTTTATTTTCTTTCTACATTGTAAAGGAATGCTGAAGGCTTCCAAAAATGCATTAATCTCATTTGAACAGTTGATATTGAGATGTGTCTGCTGCTTCTGCTCTGTAAAGACTTAATAACGCCTCTAATCTGAGGTGCTGTTAATTGGTCATTTTTCAGGCTGATAACTCTAAATGAACTTCTCGTCTGCGG
>JAQQZT010000018.1:1928102-1948319 GCA_030068275.1 Clarias platycephalus
ACTCTTTTAGTGTTCATACAAATATTTACACATTAAGTTTACTGAAAGTAAAAATAGTTGAAAGTCAGAGGACGTTTGTTTTTTTGCTGAGTATATATATACATGGTCCATTCATATATTGCAATATATTAATAAATATAAACACTAGTTTCCTGTATATTGAAATGTATTATTTAATATATTATATTATATATTTACTATATTTTACAATATATTGCCATATTTTTTTCTGTAAGGCTGTAATCATATTTTTCATATAAAAACAATCAAAACAATTAAAACATTAACAAAGGCATAAATTAAGTAAAATATGAAACAAATAGACATTCACTTAAAGTTAATTTATGATTCCTCTTGGCACCGGCTGCTTAAACTGAAAGCGGCTCCCTTTTCTTTTTGCTATGGTCCTTGATAACACACACACCTACAGACACACACACACACCTACAGTACACACACACACACACACACACACACACACACACACACATATATTGTTCTGTTCTGACTGGTTCTAAATGCTTCAGGAACCGATTTGTACAATTTAATGTTCCAGGGTTTCCCCACACAAAAAAATGCTTAATCTAAATTCGGTTACAGTTACTTGTTCCAAAGCATTGGAACTGAAGACTCCTTCCATAAAACTTCAACATACTTTATAAAAAAAAATCCCTGCAAACCAGCCGTTATTATAGAAACAGTAAGACTCTCAGAGCTGCTGCTGTAGTAGATGATTCAGCACATTGTGAGCAATTCCAGAAAGCTGTAGTAATGTAGAGAGAGAGAGCTCGGAAATGAGGTTCATTTAGATCAAAGGTTCCCAACACTGGTCCCTGAGGACCCCCATGCTCTGCAGATGTTAGTGTATTTTTTCCAGATTCCAGCACACCTGATTAAACTAATCAGTTAATTAACAGCCTTTAGGGAATGTGTTTGGGAGCTTGTGATTTAGAGGAAAGGGGGGGAAAATGCAGGTGGAGGGGAATGAAAGCACGTTGCAGAAGAATGGAGTTAGTGAGAGAAGTGGTGGAGGCTGTGAAATGAAGTTCAGGGCTGGAGCTCACACACAGTGACAACAACAACAACAGCAGCAGCAGCGGTGGTGAAATGTTGCGAGTGTTCAAATCTGTATGAATGGCAGTGACAAACTAAAAGAAAAAAAATCTGTGTACTGTTCTTTATTTCTCTGCCTTACTCTCCACAAAGAACAACACTGCAAGAATGTTATACATACATACTGTATATATTATTTTTTCAGTGCATCTAAAAAAATATATATATCATGAGAACAATTAATTTCCCTTAATAATTTATTTTATTAAAAATTTATATATTCTAAATTCATTACATATAAAGTGAAAGTCCTTTAGTTTTACTTTCTATGATTATGGCACATATAAAATGGATTTACAATACAGAAATGTCACACTTCTGAAAAATTTGTTCATTTATGCACTCAGTACTTAGTTGGGGCTACTTTAGCACGGATTGCAGCCGGCATCGATGCGGCACAACATGGAGACGATCAGCCCGTGGCACTGCTGGATAACTTGTCACAAACTTGCGGAAGAGACGCATCTGTTAGTGGGAACTCTACACACAATCATTAACCAACACCACTTGGATTTGGATGGGAGTTATTGCCACATCCCCCATACAGTCCTGACCTCCACATGTTTGGGGCATTAAAGGAGTTCCTGGGAGGCCGGCGTTTCAGAGGGGAATCAGAAAGGCAGTCTGATCATGGCTCCAGCCTACTGAGAAATCTTTCTACCTTGATGGTGTCCAAGCACTAGTGAAACACTGGGATAAGTGCATTAGCGTAGCAGGGGATTATATAGAAAAATCTAAAGTCCCGGTTTGACTCGAATGCCCCTTTTGTATATAACCAGGATAACTGATTGTTTTAACAATAGATATGATGAAAATATCAAATAGAGTATGTCTCTGAAATCAAGATTTCATCAATCAATCAAGACAGAAAGTGCTTTCATCACACTGTCAGGGAAATTATATTAACTACAACAGCTCCCCAAATGGACAGATTTTATTTTATATATGCCTGTACATTCGAAACGATTTCACATTCCTACGTTCGCATTTTCACAGTAAGGTAAAATACTTTGCTCTAGGCAACAGGGTCAAAAACATCCAGATAAGCTAGTCGATATTTCATATTCTGAGAACAGAGAACGGAGGCCTTGAGGAAACAATCCATACAAAAAATATGAAAGATTTAATAAGGTGCTAGGGAGAAAAAAAGTGAGTGAGAGAGAGAAAGAGAGAGAGAGAGAGAGAGAGAGAGAGAGAGAGAGAGAGAGGTACTCTGCACCATCTATGGAGTTTTATCGTTTGAGGTCACGTCTTGTGCAGGACACACACAGTCATAATGAAAAAGAAGCCATATAGAGAGACTTTTAGTGCAAATGTACGTTTAATTTCACTAATTGACTGCACACGCATTCACGGTTTGTACGTAAGTGCAGCACTCGGGTGCGTAGATGGCTTCAAAGCTGCTGGAATGAATTTTTGATTTTTAATAGGACTAATGGACCTCAAGGCAAGCAACAAAAGCTCAGGAGAGGGGAAAAAAAATGCTTGTCCAGTAGTGAAATGTTTCACAAACCAAAAACTTTTTTTTTTCATTATGAATAAAGTTTTTATGAATAGACAGACTCAGATTTGAATAAAGTTATATTTTATTCTAATGGTGAATATTTGGTATAAAGCAAGGCTGAATAGTCTTGATCCATAGAATAGGGATCTACTGTATGATTGGATAGATTCCCTGATTGTTATCGCACAGTGTGGAACAAAATTGCACAAAGTTCCAGTCCTGATGGTGAATAAAAATATAATAAATAGAAGAGCACAAAAACAGAAGTAGTAGTTGCATTTGAAGATAGTGCATGTTTGTTGAATTGCAGTTTTCACAGATACAGTTGGGAATAAATATGTACTCCAGCACACTTGGCTCTGTAAAGTAACTGTAAGTGTGTAAGTGTATAGTTCAGATGTTCCAAGTGCCAGCATTTGGCAGTGTTCAGTTCTCGTATGGCTCTGGGGTAGAAGTTGTTCGGAAGACAGTTTTTCCCCTAGTAGCCCATGCCAGAGTGCAGCAGGTCAAACAGGTCAAACACATGATGTCCAGGGTGGGATGTGTCTTTCAGACTGTTGGCTGTGCTGCTACGGCAGCGAGAACTCAAAGCATCTTCCAGGAACGGCAGAGAGCAGATGATAATTCCCTGGGAGGTGTTGATGACCCTCTGAGCAGCTGGTGTACCATAGAGAACGACAGTACATCAGAACAATCTTAGTGGAGTTGTGGGAGTAGGACACCAGCAGCTTCTCATAGCTGCAAGCTGTTTTTTTTTTCTGAGTATCCTTACAATAGGAAGTAGTCACTGCTCTACTAGTCTGACTACTGCTGTGGTGTTCATGTTCGAAGAGAGATCATCAGTGATGTGCATAACCAAGAACCTGAAAGCAAGGATGCTGCTACACAGGCTTCATTGATGTATAATGGATTGGAGCCTTCAGTATACTTCCCAAAGTCTTAGTTCCTTTGTTTTTTTTGTGTTTTCTAAGCACTACACTGCTAGACTTTGGACATCATCCATGAAGGCAAATTTGATGATGGTGATCAAGGAAGTCCCTGATCCAGTGCCAGGTGAGCAGATGAAATCCAAGGTTGATAGGTTTTTGTGATTGGGATAATGGTGTTGAAGACAGAGGCTAAAAGTCGATGAAGAGAGTGGGTCAGTGCAGTGTGAAGCGCAGTGGGGATAGCATGTTCTTGAAACTGATTCTGTTTAGAACAGTTAGCTGAACTAAAGGATACAATCATATCATCTTTGCATGGAACATCAATTCTGATACACAAAGAAACGTTCAATGTTCTTGTATTGTTCTTGAAGCCATCATTTTGAGCATCTGCCGTACTTTATCCCATGGAACCAGACTTTTTGGGTGACTTCTGTATAAGAAATAATACACTTTATGTTGTGTCTTTACAGGAAAACAATAAATGAAAACTGGTTTATTGAAGCAATGTTTGTGGAGATGGATTTGATGTACTGGAAACCAGTGAGTTTGTTCCTGTTCTTATTTGCATTAGAGCAGCTGAAAAGTGTCATCTCCTCACCAGTCTTTCTTTCTTATTCTCAAAGAAAAAAAAAAAACATAAAATAAATGAAACAAAACATATTTCAGAAAACTTTACCATGTCAACAATTGTGTTTTTTTTTTTCCGCTTTAATACATAACATGCATTTTTACCTGAAACTAGAAACAAAAATAATTATAATATAATTAAAACATTGAACACCGAACATATTTGACTATGAATGGATAAAAATATAATGCATCATATTTAATAAAATGACATTTAATTATATATAAATTGTAGCTCTCTCCCATTTCTGACTGTTACAAAGCACTGACACTGGAGACTCCTTCCAGAAATGTTACTATACTGTAAATAGACACTTACAAAATATTGTTATTGTTACGAATTGAAATAAAATTATATTAGAAAAACATTAACTTGTTAAAATAAACTTAAATAAATATGTGTTGCAGCTACACTACTATCAGAGTCGCCCAATCAGAATCCAGAATTCAACACAATTTAACATTCATTGTGTTATGATAACTGTTACAAGAATAATTTTAGTGATTACTCAGGCACTACAAGATGACTGTTGAAAATAATAATAATAATAATAATAATATTTTTATTATTATTAAGGAATGCTGTGGCGTCACCAATATTCTCTGAGTTTTTTCTCAATATTCTCTGACATTTAATTTCACTTAAATTTTATTTGTGTGGTGGTTTTAACAATGGTCATTATCACAAAGCAGCTTTACAGAATAAAAAATATATATATATGAAAATGAATTTTAAATATGTGTAACTATCGGTGGCAAGAAAAACTCCCTGAGACGGCAATAAGAAGAAACCTTGAAAGGAACCAGACTCAACAGGGAAGCCGTCCTCATTTCGATGATATCAGACAGATATAGCAGGGATTGATCTGCAGTCACACTGTGCGCTTTGAGGCTGAAAGTTCAGTATAATGGGAAAGGTGTTTAAGTTAATATGGAGTCCACTTTCATTGTTGGAGATTCAGGTATGAAACTGTTTGTGTGAAATGAGACAGCTGCTTCAGTTACACTCCAAATCTTTATCGTACAGGTATACTACCGTGCGCGGCGTTATCACTGAGATGGTTGCTCTTGTACTTCATACATAAGCAGATTACTCCTTATCAGGATGAACCAGAATAGTGGAACTGGCATTTAGAGATTCCCAGAGCTCATGTTCTGCATGTGAAAGAAGAACACACAAATACAAGCCCCAACACACATACACACCTCTAACACATACACACACACTCCTGTAACACGTGCATACAAAATCCACTCATATCTTAAACTACATGACAGTTACACTTATAAAATAAAATGAAATAAATCCAAAAATAACACTCTGTTATGTTGTTCTAGAAAAACATTCAACTGCATCACTATTAACACCTTCAACTGAATCACTATTAACACCTTGAAGTTGATTATTGTCCTTGAAGGTTGTATTTCTATTATACTACACTCATCATCGTCTATACCACTTTATCCTGTATTCAGGGTTGCGGGGGGCCTGGAGCCTATACCAGGAGGCTTAGGGCATGAGGTGGAGTACACTTTGAACATGGTGCCAATCCATTACCCGGAGGAAACCCACCAAGCACGGGGAGAAGATGTAAACTCCATGCACACAGAGATGGGAATCGAGCCTGGCCGGGAATCGAACCCGGACCCTGAAGGTGCAAGGCGACAGTGCTAACCACTACACCACCGTGCCACCCAATTATAAAGTATTTTTTAAGAACATCACACCATATGTTATTTTAATTGTCTTTATTTATATTGTATCTAACAGTATAAATAAAATTATGTTTCGCTTTCAATCAGAGTTTGGTTCTGGCACATTACAGTGAGAGAGATATCCTACAGTAGACATGCGAGAGATATCCTACAATAGACATGCTCAAAAATCTGTAATATTGTCACTGACTAAACGACCATTATAGCAATTTATAAGCAGAGGTGGGAGGTAACTAAGTACATCCACTCCATTACTATACTTAATTAAAAATTTCATATATCTGTAATTGAGTAGTTTTATTAGTAGATACTTTTTACTTTTACTCCACTACATTGTACAGGAAATATTTGTACTTTTACTTAGCAACATTTCTGCTGCTGCTGCGTTACATAACCACAGCGGAGTGTAGTATTTGAAGCGGGAATTTTGCTGCCTGATGAGCATTATTTGTAATTGTGTTTCTTTTTTTTTTGTGACATGATTAATAACATTACAGGTCTCTGAAATCAGAAGTCAGGCTGGTTACAGACAACGATGAAAACAGTATACTCCGAACTAAAAATCTCCTCCATTCAAGTACAGGATTTGTGTAGTCTGCCCAACAAAGTTATACAAAGGTGGATTGTAATAATTTGATGATAGTTTGTAAACTTTATAGGTAACCGATGCATCTTCACCATGACATGAGTATACAACACGAATTGTGCAGTATTCTTTGCTTAGTATTGACATGAAGCATTCTTAAAAACCTATTGTACATCC
The DNA here is from genome assembly GCA_030068275.1 of Clarias platycephalus. Taxonomy (NCBI): domain Eukaryota; kingdom Metazoa; phylum Chordata; class Actinopteri; order Siluriformes; family Clariidae; genus Clarias; species Clarias platycephalus. The sequence continues at coordinate 1,934,755 of JAQQZT010000018.1, forward strand.
TTTGGAGCAAAATGACTAAAATAGCAACTAAAAGTCAACTCTGCATGCTAAACTATTAAAGAGTATGCTCTAATAGGCACTACACCTCTGTGGTGAGATTAATTACTACATTTTGCATTAACAGGCATTGCATGGTTATCCAGGTCACAGTTAGCAGGTCACCATAGGAAATCACAGCAGGTGTTGACAATTCATAACAAATAAGTTTACGACAGTCTGGTATGAGTTGGTCTTTAATGGAGTGGTAGGTGAACACATAGCTGTAAGTAAATCATACCATTCAGTAGGTGATGTTCAGCCAATTCATAGGTAAAAGAGTCATGTGACCAAATACCATCAATAAGGACTGTATATGTTGGGACGATCTAGCAATACGTCTTAGCTAAATTAGTTAAAATGACAGAGTTTTGTCCCTGTTGATGTTTGTCTCCCTTACACTACAGCACTGTTTAATTCTGATTTCCGATTAGTTTGAAGGTGTTGATTTGATTTCCCAGGTTTGTACTGTATACTGTACATACAGTAAATGCACTCGATCTAATACTCTACATCATATACAGTAAGTGACAGCTCACACAGAGAGACGCTTCATGTAAACAAACGTGTGTGTGTGTGTGTGTGTGTGTGTGTGTGTGTGTGTGTGTGTGATCGTTAATAAGGCCATGAGATATTTGTGTAACATTGACAGAAGGAGTCTCCAGTGTCAGTGTCTCCAGTGTCGGAGTGCATCCACGTACAGTACACCGGCAAAGACAATGTTCTTGACACCGAGGCTTGTTTTCTTTTAAGCTGAGATCTTTTATAAGGACGAGAGAGAGAGAGAGCCAGAAGCAATTTGGCGCGCACAATTGCTAGGTTTATGCCTGAACTATTAACCTCCTTCTTCTTAATAACATCCTGTTTCAGCAGGATTTATGTTTATGATGGATCGAGGTGCATTTTAAAAGGGATGCAAATGCGATGCTGACTTCAAAAGTGCGAGCTCTCGCCACGGACACCGATTCTATCCTCCGGTATATCTTTATATAAAAGAAAAATGTCATACAAATACCTCTGGATTTCAGCAGGCATTTGTTTAAGGATCACTCTCTCAGCTCCGAGCAGTTTTTGTCAGGATTAAAGCCATCGTCACAGAGGCAGCGCTTTCTCCCGCAGGATGTAGTGGACGTACAAAAGATGTAAGCAAGTGTATAATTTCGAACATAATGCGTAGCCAAGACTGAAAACCAGCACACAGACGCACAGCATGGCGTCTAATTCCCCCTACTAAGTTTTTTTTTTTCCCCTCTCCCTCATTTTCAACATTCTGCTTGTCAGGTGAAAGTAAATTGCGTGTGTCATTCATTAGCCAGTGAGAAGTGTGTGATGATTGCAGGAAATAAATGAAAAGTGAAAATGCATGCGCTTTATCTGATTACTGTGATTTACAGATCTCTGTGGGGAAAAAAAATAAAAAATCCAAAATAATTTTGTTTACAAGATGGTGCCGGGAAAAGCTGCTCATTAATTTCGTTTAACATTAAAAACTAGTTAGTCGACTAATTCATATGCAGTAATAAATGCTCCGGGAAAACGGTTTTCCTCAGCAACACATCATAAAGTGTTTTATTCTTCCATCTTATACCACAGCTATTAACAGATTTTTAGTTTATTAATAAATATCATACATTCCAGCTGATTATGGTTCCACTGCTGTTTTTACTTGTGTTATAGCAGCTATAAATGTTGCTTCCATCATCAGTCTCTCTTTTTCACGTTACAGAGAAACCGCAATACTCATCTATCCTGAAAACTAGAACCTGGACACTGGAGATTCCATCCATAACTGATCCATCCATCCATCTAGGAACACCTGTAGTGCAACTAGGGACCGGTGGCACCAATGGGGACTGTTGTATTTATTCCAATTTTTAGGACCGTGGTAGGACCTCACAATCCATACACACACTACGAGTGATTTTTGGGCTGTGGGAGGAAACCCACCAAGCATGGGCTGAACATGCAGACATCACGCACGCAGACCCCGAGATGGGAATCGAACCCGGATATTGGAGGGTAAGTACACCTACTACGCATGAATAAATAAACAAACAAACAAATTCAAATTCAAATTTTATTTGTCGTATGACTGTGTATGTGACAAATAAAATTTAAATTTGAATTTGAAATCATCCCTATAGAAATCTGCGTCCGAGTTGTTACCATGGAAACCTGTACAACATACAGTATTACAACGAGCGCATTAATATTAAAACCCGTGTCGCGTCAGAGCTGCTGTGGGAAAATGAATCTAACCTCTTCACTATCCTCTGAACATCTGTTTGAATCGTCAGCTTATCGAGAATCTCACCTGTTGCTACAAGTCGGCTAATTGGCCGTGAGGAATCTGGGCGAGTCGGGGCGAGACAGGGCGAGAATGTGAATCTGAGTCACTCACTGTTTAACAAGTTCCCTGAAACTAGAAGTTACTCTGAGCTGCTGCTGCTGCTGCTGCTAGTGCTAGTGCTGCTCAGGAGCGCTAATTGCCTGAAGAAGACGCTGTTAGAGGAGCATGAGTGATGGAAGCTGCATGCATAATTCAGCCAGAGATGGAGATGGAAAGAAGAGAGAGAAATATGAAGAAGGACCATGGTTAGCAGAAGTATGTGTGGGTATGTGAGTGTGTGTGTGTGTGTGTGTGTGTGAGAGAGAGAGAGAGAGAGAGAGAGAGAGAGAGAGAAAGAGAGAGAGAGAGAAAGAGAGAGAGAGAGTATGGCCTGAAAGGATGGCAGCGGCAGAGAAAAAAAAAAATGGCATAATCAATTTGGTCGGGGCGCCGCCGGGGCGAGATTATTAGCGTAGTAGACCGGAGGATGACGGCTGCTGAAAGACACACACGCGTCTTTTCTTTCAGCCCAAGATGTTTGATTAGCCGCCTGAGATTACTGAGGGCTTGGAAATCAAACTCCTACATAAAGCAAAAAGCAAAAAAAAAAAAAAAAAAAGGGATGTGAAATTCCCATCATATTACGATATGAAAGGAAGAAGGGAACGCTCCCTTGCACGTAGTCAAGAAGCGCGTGAGGCGTATTTGAACCCGAGCAAGCGAACGTTGCATGTTTAATGCGCAGCATCACAAGCGTCTGAGTCAGGCATCATGTTTATATTCCATAAAAATTATTCAAATCCACATCACTTTCCGGTGGAGGAGCTACTACTTTATTCATGGAGAGTGCGTGAAGATCACAGCCTGCTTTAGCAAATTTGTCACTGCGTCCGTTATTCTCTTTTCGCAAATTTCTGAGTCATTACTTAGTACAGCGAAGTCAGAAACTCAGGGCTGAATGGAGCAACCAGAACACGAATCGCACGGAACTCGAGATCTATGCGTTAAAAGCATAGTGCAAAAAGTACTATATACGCTCAATTATTTCTCTTCTAATCAATCAATTAGTAAGTTAATTAGTTAATTCATTTCATCCCTATAAATCTACAAATTTTAAAGAATTGAAATGATTTACATGTATCTCATTAAAGTGAATTACATGAACTACACTCATATTTTACAATTGACACAAAATATCAATTTAAATAATACATAATAAGTACATCAAAGTAATTCACACATGTTAAATGATTCTGAAGAAAATGATTCGAATGCTTTAAATGAAGTATACTAAAATGATTCACCTGAATCAGATGTAAATGATTCACCTGACGTAGATTTACATGAAGAACAACCAAACGATTTACACAAAATACATTGATAAATGATACACATTATATCCATACAAATAATTCACAAGAAATACATTTGAATAAATTCACATGATTCTTATGATTCACATGATTAAATTTTTTTGTATGCAAGTTTATTTTCACGTTTTTATGCTTATATATTTCACATATTTTGCATCTTCATGAAAAATAACTAACATAGTAACATATTTAGTTTAAAGGCAGAATTTGCAGTCAAGTTCAATACGTAGGTTGGATGAAAATAAATAATTGTAAATAATGATGTGTTTATGTTAAACTCTAATTACGCACAGTTCCGTACAGCTCAGTTATAAATCTTGACTCCCCTTCATTTTTTTGTATTAAATGAAATTCAATGATGTAGATTAAATGAAAGAACTGGCAACAAATGTTTTACTCTGACAGGCTGCACAGCACCCAAAGATACAATTAAAAATTGTATCGTTTATGTAGCAACCTCAGCAGCGACCTCATTTCCCCTCTCATCTGTTCTTGTCTGTATCAGCAGTGTACTAATCACCGGCCTGATCATCATCTGTCATCATCTGCACCTGTTAAAGTTAGATGTTGTTTTTTTTCTACACTTGAATGATTCATAGATCACTGTGTGGCTTAATAAACAAAAATCATTCCTTAAAAAGGAACTGCTCAAGTACTGGGATTGGACTGAAAATTAGAGCCAAAAACTTTATAAGAAAAGAATGAGAGCAAAAAACGTCCTTCAGAAAGCCGGGAGAGAGCTGTTCAAGACCACATTAAAAATACAAGAAGGTCTGCTGCTTTAGAAGCAAAATATGAAGAAATAAGGGGGTCAAGACTTTTGCACGATAATGTACAGTTTACAAACTGGGTTTATTGTAGTAACATAGACAGCTTGTCGACAAGGCCAAAATAGTTTTTTGTTATATGTACAGTAGTCCATGTGGTTTTCTTTCTACATACAGTATCTTTACACTCATTTAAAAGAACCACGTGACCAGAATAATAACGTAATTCATGTAAAATGGATAATGGAACTAAGTACCAGCACTGTCGCCTTGCACCTCCAGGGTCCAGGTTCTATTCCCGGGCCAGGCTCGATTCCCGTCTCTGTGTGCATGGAGTGTGCATGTTCTCCCCGTGATTCGTGGGTTTCCTCCTGGTACTCCGGTTTCCTCCCACAGTTCAAAGACCTGCAGATTAGGATGATTGGCGTTCCCAAATTGCCTGTAGTGTGTGAATGAGTGTGTGTGTGTGCGATGGACTGGCACCCTGTCCAAGGCGTACCCTGCTTTGTGCCCTAAGCCTCCTGGGACAGGCTCCGCCCCGCGACCCTGAATACAGGATTAAGCGGTAATGACGATAAGTAAGTGAGTGAGTGAAAACTAAGTACCAAGTACTGCACCTTCTAAGGCTCAGGATCCCCCTAAAAAATGCCTGAAAGTCGAGCAGTTTCTTCACAGGAGGGAGAGCCAGTGTCCTACTACAAATTCACTCAAAGCCCATGCTTGATCTTTTGTAGCTTTAAATGTCTTAGGTAATGATCCGGCAGTGTCTCTGAAACCTCTGGGATTTGAACCAACCAAAGTTCTGGTCAAAAGTTCAGATCTTTTGCGGCCTTGGTGGAGCTGAACTGCTTGTGTACTGCATGCGGCACACACAGAGACTCCCTCAAGTGGCAAATTGATAGCCTCGTCAGTGACTAACCCTCCGGATTAATGAAGCGAATCCGTGTTAGTCAATGGACCCTTAGACGACGCCCCTCTTGTTATGCATGCTGCATCATTTCCATTAATTATCTCTCACTGATCGGGCCTTAAATTGCTTGGCCTGGTGCTTCCTGTCTGTAGCAGCTCTCACACTACCATCCTCGCGGCTTTCCCGGAATACAAACATAGGGTTTTAGGCTACTTCCAAACCCGTTAGCTTGTTAATCTGAATCAAATCAGAGTCAAATTGTTTCTTTTGATTTATTTGATGTTCAGTTTCATTTCAAACAATCAGTCAATTAATCAATCAATAAATTAAGGAATATGGTCAGAAAAAAATTGAATCAAATCATAAAAATCTCCCACTGCGATGGATTGGCACCCTGTCCAGGGTGTACCCCGTCTCGGCCCCCGTGAAGTGGTACAAGGGGTATAGAAGATGTAGAACACTGAGTTGGCACTAAACAGATATTTAGATAATTAAATATAGGACAGCGGCCTTAGCACTGTTGCCTTGCACCTCCAAGGTCTGGGTTCGATTCCTGGCCAGGCTCGATTCCCGTCTCTGTGTGCATGGAGTTTGCATGTTCTCCCCGTGCTTGGTGGGTTTCCTCCGGTTTCCTCCCACAGTCCAAAGACATGCAGGTTAGGCTAATTGGCATTCCCAAATTTCCCGTAGTGTGTGAATGGGTGTGTCAGTGTGTATGTGTGTGTGCCTTGCGATGAATTGTCCAGGGTGTACCCAGCCTCATGCCCTAAGCCTCCTGGGACAGGCTGCAGGTCCCCGCCACCCTGAATACAGGATAAAGCGGTATAGAAGATGAGTGAGTGAAATATAAAACAATTCTAAAATATTTTGTGTATCACAGTTTTGGATCCAGTTTCCATAACGCATGTAACACAAACAATTTTATTCACTTTCTCCAGTTAAGTTGATTCAAAGCTGATTTGTCGCTTTCTCATGCCATCCACGCCCACTGCGTTTAGTCAGTTTAAACAGAACAGTGCCGTCTCTCCATCTTTACCTGCGGTTCTCCAGAACACAGATTAGAATGCAGCACTTGCTCTTGTGTCCGAGAACATCTGAGTGATGTGGTCTCACTTAATTTCCTGGTGAGAATGGGATTCAATCCTGATTTGACTCTCTTGCAGGAAGTGTTTTTTTTTTTAGCTCTTTTATACATAGTATTTTGAGAAACTGGGCCAAAGGACAGAGCTGTAGTGGTGCAAAAATTGCTATGCAAAATTTGGGGGATGGAAAAAAAAATGCTGGATGGAATATCCAGACGGAAACCCATAAAGCACTGGGAGAACATGCAAGCTCTACCCACACAGATCCAGAGGCGGGAATCGAACCCCCGACTCTGGAGGCGCACGGCGCCAGTGCAAAACGCTACACAACTATCCTGCCATAATTCTAAACTAATTATGTATTTATATATTTTCTTTTAAATTAAATCTGAAAGTCTTGTCTCCACTCACATCTTGAGTGTTTCATTTCGAATTCAAAGTGGTGGCAGAAGTCAAATGCCACAAAAACCTTTTCTTTGTTCCAAAATTTATGGGCGTATATGGGCGCGTACAGTTATTGTTTTTGTTTATTTGTGCTTTTGGATGAGTTGTGCGATTTGCTAAAAGCTTTATTTAGGTCCCCTGTTCAGCTCTGCATGCCACACCAAATCAAAAGCAAACAAATCAAAAGAATCGGTTTCTCTCTGACTTCAGGTACTGTATCAAACCCTCACATGTAAATAACCATGTTTTTTTTTTTTTTTTAATCAGGTTGCAGTTCTGCTTCAGAATGCCAAAATGTTCCTCCTCAAGCATTTTCACCCGCACTAATTCCCACCCTGTGCACACTAGATACTCCTGATCCACGCTCCAAAACCTCCGTCACGTACCGCGATTTAAACACAACTCTCAACAAGACTTTGGTTTCCAAGTCAAATGTGAAATTAGGCAACAGGCGAACGAGTGCACTCTCGAACAGCTAGCATGTGTCCCAGAGGCCATCTGGATTTATCTCCACCTCCCAGCGCTCGATGGCTTCAGCTCTGTGCCAAATGCGCTGGTAAAGCTGGCGCCGGATCGGTGCTTCAAGCCATAACAATCGGCGTAAGTACTAACAAAGCGTTTTGCATTCAAATTCACTTGCTTACAAATGCAAGCACGCATAACAAACGCCTACAAAAAAAAAAAAAACACACACACACACACACACACACACACTTGTTTGTGATTCTTTTCCATCACAGTTTAGCATTACAAATGCTAACGACTCGACCATGCAGATTAGGCATTGATTTAATTCAGAGCTAAGACTTCTGGCATCGAGTCATGACATTTGCATTTTATATTTCAGTGTTATTTTTGAACCTTGTACATTAATTTGCCCATGGGCTTTTTTTTCTGCATTATGACATTCAAAGTTGCGTTGGTAATTAAATCTTCCCTTGAAAAGAAAAGTTAATTACTGAATGTGGAGTAGGAATATCGGCGAGGTTCGTGCTTTAAAGAGCAAGAGGTGAGTTACTGTCAAGAAGGAAAAATATTTTAAGAAATATATTTCTATAATCTATAATGTGTTTCTCCATCATTAATTCCCAATACAAGTGCTGTAAAAGTTATTAAAGCTTGTGTAGAATTACAGTTACATTTATGGAAACATTATTTAATCATGTGTAAAAAAAAAAATCATACTATAAAAGTGAATTCAGAGGCGCCTTACAGTTCAGTGATGAATGTCAAATGTTATCTGGTTAGAATTGGATGTGATTTATTTATTTATTTATTTATTTTGCACTTTTTTTTTAATTATTGTTTTCAATTATGTTTTTTGGGGGGTTGATTATTTGCAATCAAAATACATAAAGTCTCGACTACGTAATCTGGCTGTATCACTTATTTTTTTTCAAAACTAGTGTTAGTATGCGTCGATGGCGGGGTAAAGAGTTTGTAGAAATAGTAAAAAAGGTTTAAGCTAAAAATAAGCTGATCAGCATCTGGCACATGATGGTCAGAGGTAGTTTAGTAGTAAAGGTATTGGACTATGGCTCAGAAGGCCTCAGGTTCAAATCCTCCGACCACCACATTGCCACTGTTGGGCCCTTGACCAAGGCGCTCAACTGCTCAGATGTACAGTATAATGAGACAAAAATGTATAAATGCCAAATACTGTAATGTAGTAAATAACTGCTCATAACTGCCCTTCTACTCAACATTCTGATTTAATTTGTGGTGCGAGGTTCAGTTTTCATAGCGTACGTGCTGTCGCACTGTCATGTCTGTGTATTGAGGTGTATTTTTTGGCTTGTAGGCAGTTTACAGTCACTTCTGTATCTTTTGCATATTCTGTGTATGCACGGTAAACTATTGCATTGATTGGCTCTGTTGAGTGACACATACAGTATAGCCATGCCCACCTCGAGGTAAACAGCGCTGTATTCATTCAAACAATGCAACATAACTGCTTATAACATCTCTTCTACTCAACATTAACTTCAGGTTTAATTTTAGCCAAATACCAAAGGACTGCCAAAGTTTCGTTAAATTCTGTCCAGCCAATTTTGCCTGCTGCTGTGACAAAATCTAGCTGGACAGACATACAGTCAGACAGACAGACATTTTTCTGAGACTGGTTTCTGGTCCTCCAAGTCAAGTCAAGTCGAATAGGCTTTTATTGTGATTTCAACCATATACAGTTCAGTACACAAACCAAAACAACATTCGAAAACTGTGAAACGAAACAACGTTCCTCCAGGTGCTACATACATACAACATAAATTCACAAAACTAACTAGCCAACTAAGAAACCCAATTAGCTGACTAGCTGAGACAAGACAGATTGACATTTTTTAATTAACAGAAAAAACTATCTAAGTCCTGAACAAATGAGACAACATAAAGTGCACATGCAAATTGAAACAACATGACACATTTCAATAATTCATGGTGGTGAGGTGATGAGTTACGGTAGTGGGAGCTGAAACAGTGAACATTCCTTGTAAGTAGAAGCGAAGATAGAAATTAGTTTTGTGCAAATAACAAATAATAAATATTGAGCGGAAGAGCAATGACAGTTGATATGAGCAATGTTAGATGGTTGTTGATCAGTGTGTTTGCACTCGTGTATTTATCAGTTCAGTCCCAATGTTTTGAGGTGATTGAGTTTATCTGAGTGAATGTGTGTGTGTGTGTGTGTGTGTGTGTGTGTGTGTGTGTGTGTTTATCAGTCCAGTCCGTTTTTGTTGAGGAGTCCGATGGCTTGTGGATGTGTGTGCCCGAATGCTTTGGGGCCTTTTTCCAGATGGCAGGAGGGTGAAGAATGTGTGTGATCGATCAGACACAATGTGCATGGATTTGCGAATGCAGCGTGTGGTGTAGATGTCTTCAAAAGACAGAGGAGAGACCCCGATGATCTTCTCGGCTGTCCTCACTATCTGCTGTAGGGTCTCGCGTTCTGAGATGGCACAAGTCGCAAACCAGACAGTACAGCTGCTCAGGATGCTGTCGATAATCCCTCTGTAGAAGATGGTCAGGATCAGTGGTGGAACCTGGGCCTTCCTCAGTTTTCTCAGGAAGAAGAGACGATGTTGGGCTTTCTTGTGCAATGAGCTGGTGTTGAGGGACCAGGTGAGGTTCTCCTCCAGGTGGACACTCAGGAATTTGGTGCTGTTGATGATCTCCAACATAGGAAATGTACAGTAAAGATGTCATTGAAAGAGCGAGTTCTGACCAATGTACAGACAAAACCTTTATTTTATCTATATGGATAACACTAATGTGATATGTACAGTAGAACATTATACAGTAAAAGGATTATTCGGTGTTAAAATCACACATGAAACAAACGAGTCACTCACAAAAGTGCAAAAGTGTGGAACAAATATTATGTACTGTAAATATTACAAGGAAATGCGCCTTGGTTTGAAAATAACCCCATGTGGGAAGGGAATCGTATTGAAATTAATATAAAACTATATTTTATAAAACCTCATAAATCATATTGAAAATTTAGTTTGAACTATATCACATGAAAATGGAATTCTGTGGAAATATTATCTGACAATCACATATAGAAATACATAAGGCACGTGGGGAAATAAAAATAAGTGATTAAATAAAATTATTTGAGAAAACAACACATGGAAAGATGAATGCTATTGTTGTTGTTGTTGGTGGTGGTGGTGGTGTTTTTGTCATTGTTGTTCCAGGTGCTGTAAGGGCTTGGCACAGCTAAAGACAAGACAATTATTTTAGAGAAAAAAAAATAGCATGTTGCAAAGCAAATGGATCATTTTGTGGAAGCTGGGAATTACATATCAAAACCATGTATTAACAAAAATCAGGGGTGGAAATAAATAAACTGTGTATAAAAATACTTGGATAATGGATCATGTTGGAGGGAAACAAGTAATGTCACGATGTGGCATGATTGGAAAAATATCACATTTAAACAGCGGATAATCTTTCAAAAAAAGTTAAAATCACGTGAAAAATAAATGTAAGTGTGTATAAAGGTAACATGCGAAGACATCTATAAAACCACAGTAATAATAATCGTGTTTATAACAAATTGTAAAAAAATTAATATATAATATGAAACTTGTCTAAAAATCATGTTGTTAGGAGAGACAATTTTTTCTTTTTTCTTTTTTTTTAACAGTGCTCTGAATAGAACCCGAGCGCAGAGTTGTAAATCTGACACTTCCATGACACTGCGGCTATATGTCTCGATGAACCACGTGTAGGACTTTTATCCGTTTATATTCATGCTAATGATTTGCCATCCTGAAGAAAACCCTCTAATCCTCCTGACAGGATTCTGGTGAGGCTGAGGTGAAGTGCCGCGGACACCCAGGTGAGGGGAGACGTCTCATTATGTGTGAAATGTCCTCGGTTTGGTGTCCAGGTTCTCCGAAAGGCTTCTGTGCACGAAGCGGCTAATTGACCGGGTTTTGCGTCTGGGAGCCTTTTGAGAGACACAATAAGAAGAGAAAAGGAACAACTGGGTGTAAACAAGTCAATATGCTGTCAGAGGAGTGTGTAGCTGTTTGTGTGTGTGAGTGTGTGTGTGTGTTAAGCACAAGGTATAATTGGTTGAGAAGTGCAGATGTCAAGCTTAAACAAGTCGGCTAACCGGGCCGCGGTAACAACAAGGTAGTACGACGGAATCAGCACAGGCGTCATCTACTGTAGAACCTACAGCATCAGATGGTCAGGTGAAAGTCAACTGAAGGTTAAACATGATTCCCGTGTGAATAACCAAATGAGTCAGTTGGGAAGAGTCATCTTAAGTCTTTTTTCAATTTATTTATTTTTGGTAAACATTGGTTAGCAAATACGTTTTTAAGTATTACAAACTATTTAGTGATTTTTATATAAATAATAATTTTTTTGTATTTTTCTTATCAAATGTACTTACTTTTGCATGTTTTTTTGCAAACAATGCTTACTTATTATACTTTTCATTTAATTAAATTTAGCCTTTATTTAACCAGGTAAATCACTGTTCAGTGATGCCCCGGCCATTAATTATACACTATATAACATGAATGTACAGTATATTTACACAACAAACCAGAAATCTGTAAAGAAATCATTAAAGCTTTAATATACTTTAGATATAATTATCAGTACTAAAATGATAACCAAACTAAGAGAATTTAAAACAATCACAAAAATCAGTGGTATTTTCTTGATCTTCCAAAGTAATCAGCTCTGATCATTTCAGTTCCTCGTGTATATCATTCCGAGTCAATGGTTGGAAAGCTTATTTAATTCAGTTTGAATTCTAGGAACAAACATCTAGTCTATAGAACATGTAGACTAGTGTGAGAATGCAAATTGTACTGATTTTTATATTTTGCAATATCCATCAATCCAACCTTGGAACCTCTGTAGTCCAACTAGGGACTGTGGAGGCCAATGGCGACCATTGTCTTTAATCCCTTTTTCAGTCAACATGCACTGTTTTGGGACAATTTGGGAACACCAATATTTTTGGCACTTGTGTGTGCCCTGCGATGGATTAGCACCCTGTCTAGGGTGAACCCCCCCCGGTGACTCCATCAGATGCTTTTTATATATTTAAACATCATTCTTACACACATGATATATTTAATGTCACGGGACTCACACACCTTTCTTTTTTCTACCCATGATCCTTTAACACAATTCTCTGATTCTCATGTTTGCTTAAACATTATTGGTTTGTTTCCCCTTGTGTGCATGTCTGTTTAACTCCCGTTTTCTACTAGATTGTATTTGTCAGATCTGATTTTCTCACACAGATGTTAGTTTATTAAACCTGCACGATGAAACACACGTTTCTTTGTTTTTACACACATTACTCATGTAATCACACGTGACCTGTGTGTCATTTTTCCTGTAAATATTATTACCAGGGACTCATAGATTTTTATCTTGTTCAGGAAGAATGAGATATTTTTACCTAAACATGTAATAGTCACACATTGATTTATAGAATATTGGAGTAAACAGGTTAGCACTGTCGCCTTGCACCTCCAGGGTCCGGGTTCAATTCCCGGCCAGGCTCGATTCCCGTCTCTGTCTGGGATAGGCTCCAGGTCCCCGCGATCCTGAATACAAGATAAAGCGGTATAGAAGATGAGTGAGTGAGAGTGGAGTAAAGAGAGCAGGCAGGAAACCCCGGACTGTGATTGGAGGTGTGTGTGTTCATGTTTGCGTGTGTGTGTGTGCTATAATATTCCGTCTCTTGTGAGGATAATTGTGTCCCTGCAGTGAGCAAAATTGGTGATGAAATCCAGCAGATAAAGCTGAATTAATTCCTATCGAGTAGGCACACCTTGTTTACTCCAATTTCACCTAATTCACATTCAATTTGCTCTGATTATTATATAATTTTTCACACCTGGGCAGGGTCGCCACGCTGACATGTTTTTGGAAGCGTACAAATGCGTCTCCATCTGCAGGACCAGTGTTACGATGCTGTCCAGAAGAGAACATCATGGCATGAGAATGAGAACTAACAACTGCGAATGAGACCACAACTTCCTAACTGGCAGACCACAGGCAGTACGGATGGGCGGTCATGTCTCAGCCTCCCTCACTCTCAGCACTGGAGCCCCCCAGGGTTGTGTTCTGAGCCCCCTGCTG
>JAQQZT010000018.1:1970562-1981394 GCA_030068275.1 Clarias platycephalus
CCCCCCCCCCCCCCCCCCCCCCCCCCCCCGTAATGGGAGAGTGAGAAAAAGTGAAGTGACTTCATTTCAATCGGCCATCAAGAAATAATTATTTTCAACAAAAACACATGTCATGAAATCACTGACACCCCTGCATTTAATACTTTCTACAACCTTCCTTTTGCCAGTAAAACAGCACTGAGTCATCTCCTCTAGCATTGCATAAGATTGGAGATGACAGAGCAGGGCATCTGAGACCGTTCCTCTTCACAGAATCTTTCGAGATCATCCAGGGTCAGGGTCCTAGTGTAGTGCACCTGTCTTGTGCCCTCTCCTCTTCAGCTCACCCCACAGGTTTTTAATAGGGTTCAGGTCAGGGCCCTGAGATGACCACAGCAGAAGCTTGATTCTGTGCACAGCTGACCATTTTTGTGTTGATTTGGACACATGCTTCAGATCACGGCCCTGTTGGAAGATCCGATAACGCAGATTTAGCTTCCTGGCAAAGGGCTGCCGGATTTCTATCATTTTTGCCCTAATAGTTCATGGAGTGCAGTGATGATGCCATGTACCAAACAAGGTTTTTCATGGCCTTTAGATGAAAAGCAGTCCCACAATATCACTGCATTTTGCAATTTCTTTTAGCCATCCATCCAGCTTTTTACACCAAACCTACCTTTATTGTTTATTGACAAAATTATATTTCCTTCTTCAAACAGGAGAACACAGTTCCAGGCCAGGTTGTAGGAGTTGTTTCACAAAGTACGGGTGCTTATGCAGATAAATAATGAATCACACTGTGTTGTGCAGTTATAGGAAGATAATCAAGCTTAATGCGGTGTGATGAATGAGAGTTACGGTTACACGTATCACCCTAAAGATATTACTTTCCTATAATAGCACATATAATAGCTACGGCGCAGCAACGTGCCAAAGATTACAATGTTATGTATTTGTTAAAGGAGAACACCTCATACATTTTATCCACTTAGTGTATCAATCTGTACATTGTCTAGACCGCTTATACTGTTTACACACACACACACACACACACACACATACACAGTTTTGCACTACAGCAAATTTTGAAACAACAGGCAGCCTACACCATACAGTATGTCTGTGGACTTCTGGAGGAAACTGGACTACGTGGAGGAAACTCACCAAGCATGGGAAAACATACAAACTCTACATACACAGACAGATTCAAAGGCAAAAAGACCTGAACCTTTGACCCTGAACGTACCACCAAGTTGCCACTGTTGAGCCCTTAAGCAAGATCATTCACCGTCAAATGATCAGATGTATAATGCGATAAATTAATCTGATATAAAATAAAATTTTATTTACAAATAACCTCCAACTGATGGGCAGCACCTCCAGGGTAGGGGTTTGAGGCCCGCCTCGGTCTGTGTGCATGAAGTTTTCATGTTCTCCACGTGCTTGGTGGGTTTGCTCCGGGTACTCCAGCAGAGGTCATGCAAACTAGGCTAATTGGCATTCCCAATTTGCTCGTAGTGTGTGTAAATGACAATTGCACATCTAACTGGTACAAGACCTTTTAACCTTTAAAGTAACTGCCACAGAAACGTTGGCTATATCTTCAGGGTGGGGAGTAGCCATCGCCTGATGTGCTGGATTACATGTGGACTGACCTCTAATTCCAAATTCCATAAAATTCAACTGACTGGATGAGGTTATGGCTACCAATCAGGCAAGGCAAGGGATAACCCATCAAGTATGGGGAGAAAATGCGAACTCTACACACACAGACAGATCAAAAGGCAAAAAGACCTGAATCCTTGACTACCAACAAGTTGCCACTGTTGAGACCTCGAGCAAGGTCCTTAACCCTAGCATGGGGAGAACATGCAAACTCTAAGCACACAGATGGGAATCGAACCCAGACCCTGGTGGTGCAAGGCAACAGTGCTAACCACTAAGCGACTGTACTGTACCACCACATTGGGTTGAGTGGTGTCCCCAAATTGGCCAAAGTGTTGCATTTGCATTTC
The DNA here is from genome assembly GCA_030068275.1 of Clarias platycephalus. Classification (NCBI taxonomy): domain Eukaryota; kingdom Metazoa; phylum Chordata; class Actinopteri; order Siluriformes; family Clariidae; genus Clarias; species Clarias platycephalus. The sequence goes on from JAQQZT010000018.1 coordinate 1,972,557, forward strand.
TCGAAATGTAGAAGTTTAATGCTTTTAAAATTAGGCATATTGTGGTTTTCGAATAAAAACATTTTGTTATAGATGACTTTGTGTCAGAGAATATTATTGTGCCAAAATAAATACAAGGACAAAAATGGTGTTTATCTCGTTTTGCTGTAAAATTGTTCGTGTTTTATTTTTTACTTGCAAGAAAGGTTCAACCTGTGTTTATTCTCTACAGGAGCAACTTTTTTTTTTTTTTTCACCCCCTAATGGAAAACTTGAAATTGCTAAAAAAAAATCTCCAAAATTATGTTCTAATTATCTCAAGATGGGAAATATTTTCCTGCAGTACAGAGTCATATGAGGTCTGTGCATCTATGATAAGTGTAATACATATGCTGTGATGATTATTTGTGCTTGTGATTCTGCAGAGGCGGAGGTGAAAATATGCTCATTGCTCTGCTCTCGTCTCTCAGAGGCACAGAGGCAGATTGTAGCGACTTGCTCATTCTCTCTCTCTCTCTCTCTCTCTCTCTCTCTCTTTCTGTTCACTGTAACAGAAGTTTAATTAAGTCTGCCAGCTGCAAAAAAAGTCAATTAACATATTGTGTCTGAATGAGTTATTAGATTTTGCCTGAGACTCTCAGGTGGGCAGGTAGGTTGAGTAGAGTCACGCACGTTAGCGAGGCAGCTCGGGGGCACCATTAAATTAAACAGCCTCTGATAATGTTCACTCACTCACTTCTCTCTCTCTCTCTCTCTCTCTCTCTCTTTCTTTCTTTCTCATGTTCTTTGCCACCAAAAGTTCGACTGCATAATGAACTTGAAATCAGTCACGTGATTCATTGCTCGTTGTGGCATTTGGGAAATCTGATGCTGGAGTGACTTTAGAATGTTTAGAATCCTTCTTCATCCTCCCTCCTGGAAGATTCACATGATCATCACCCTTGGTATGATTCCAAGGGATTTCAGACACTATCTGTGTTTCACACGTTTCTCGCATTGAGTGCAACGTTTTTACTTCTGCATATGATTTTTGCACAAATGATTCACATCAGTTAGACATTAGATTCTTTTTCTCCCTTTATTTTTTATGTGTTTCATTTCATATGATTCACATGGATTTCCGGTGCTTCCCGTGCTCTGTTTCACATGTATCACACATTTTTTGCACAATTCCTCTGGATCTTTAGACATGATTAATTATTTCCCATGTGATTCATCGCTCTTTTTTGTGATCTTTTATATATGATTCATTTACTTTCACATGATTTGTTTATTTCCATATTTGTTTTTCAAAATTTCATTTAGTATTATGCACAAGTTATTCCCCTTACAATTAATTATGACTTTTCATGCAGTTATTTTACATGCAGTTATTTTCATGAACTTTTCACATGTGATTTCTTTCAAGTTTTTATATGTGAATTTCTTATCTGATTCATTTTTCAAAAGGTTTACACATGTTTAATGTATGTGTGCATGAATCATGTGCTCTAATGTAATTTTTAAAAAATAATATGTGAAGTAATTTTGACACTGTTTATTCTCATGCATTTTTTCAAACTTCATTTAGCTTTTTTCACAATTTGTTTTCTACTTACAATAAAGAAATATATCCCTTTTATTTTCATGTGATTTTTCTGAATATGAATAATTTGTTTCACATACAATGCGGTGCTAGACTTTTTGCATGTCAATTTTTCATTATAATTTTTTTTTTATATGGGAGTTTCCTACCAGTCATTTTTCTGCATGGTTTATACACATTTCACATATTTTAATGTATTAATATATTTTATTTCAAAAATAAGTTTAACACATGATTTGTTCATTTCCGTGTGGTTTTTATTTCAAGTTACAAATATTAGCGTGTCTAGCACTTAACGTGCAGTTTGAAACTCTTAGCTAGCTAATGAAATAATCTTGGGATTGAGGCGCCTGCAGAGGGATACGAGTCTATGATGGCTCGCTTTCACAAAGAAAAACAAAACAATGTTTTAAATAGCTGACTGAATTAGAAAAAATCCATTTCACACACTTCATGTGTCAGAGTGTCAGATGGAGATGAGCTCCTGATCATGAGTTAATCATCCGGCAGAATTAATCATCGACCCTGCTCTATGAACTGCGTTAGATCCAAGAGACTGGATTCTGTGATGGTAAGTAGTTACACTGCCATGCTGTAACGCCATGCTGTACCGCTATAATTAAAAACCTTTTCATCATCTTAACCTGAATTTTACTCAAATTTCATCTGCTAGTTTCAACATCCCATGATTTCAAAATGAGCTGCTGATATTGTGGGCGTGGCCATCTCTGTGCCAGTTTTCCAGTGCCTTGCAAAAGTATTCATACCCCTTGGTATGAATATTGTTTTTCACATTACAAACACAAATGTCAACATCAGCCATGTAAAACTGCAAACGAGACTTCTTATGACTTTCTTTCACTTCTTACCGCTTTTCCGTAAATACTTAAAATGACTAATACAGTAGTTGTCCTGTGGGCAGATTCTCCCACCTGAGCTGTGGATCTCTGAAGCTTCTCCAGAGTTCCCATGGGGCTCTTGGCTGCTTCTCCGATTAATGCTCTCCTCTCCCAGCCTGTCAGTTTAGGTGGACGCCCATGTCTTGGTAGGTTTCCATTTTCAGATGATTTCTGATTGAACAGCATGAGAACATCCGTGAGATGTTCAATGCTTGAGATTTTTTAATTTTTTTATAACCAGACCCTTTTTTAAACTTCTCCACAACTTCATCCCTGACCTGTCTGGCGTGTTCCTTGGGCTTCATGATCCTGTTTGTTCCCTCATGTGCTCTAACAAACCTCTGAGGGCATCACAGAACAGCTGTATTTATACTGAGATTAAATTACACACAGGTGGACTCTATTTACTGATTAGCAGAGGTGGGTAGAGTAGCCAAAAAATGTACTCAAGTAAGAGTCGCCGTACTTCAAAATAATATCACTCAAGTAGAAGTAGTCATCCAAAATATTACTCAAGTAAGAGTAAAAAAAGTATTCTGTGAGAAGATACTCAAGTACTGAGTAACTGTTCCAGCATAATGTCTGATTTTTTTTTTTTTTTTAGAAATTATGTAAGCAGTCAGACAAAATGATAAAATAATGTACAAATTGCAACATTTCCAAATAATAAAATTAAACTGAAGACAAATCTCCCCCCACCCCACCCCCTTCTGTGTGGTCATGTGACTACATGTGGTTATTGGTTTTGCAGCTGATTGGTCAAAAGTCATGTGATTATTGTTGCTACATCTGATTGGTGAAACAGTCACGTGGTACGTTGATCCACCGGCTGCATTTCCGGTGCTGTAACGAGTCGAATGTAGCCGAATGTAGCGGAGTAAGAGTAGCGTTTCTTCTTCACAAATCTACTCAAGTAAAAGTAAAAAGTATGGTGTGGTAAAACATTTTTTTTTCAAAAAGTTACTTAAGTAAATGTAACGGAGTAAATGTAACTCGTTACTACCCACCTCGGGCTGATTAGTGACTTTTGAAGCCAATTGGTTCCACTGGATTTTAGTTAGGAGTGAAGGGGGCTGAATAAAAACAGATTTTTATTTATAGAAAAAATTTGAAACCATACATAATTTTCCTTCCACTTGGTGCTGGTCTGTCACATGAAACCCCAATGAAATACATTAAGAAAGTTCAAGGGGGATGAATACTTTTGCAAGGCAATGCAGATTTTAAATTACGCACAAACCCAAGGTTCTATTCATCTGTAACATGCTAAGCTTCATTTTAAGATCAACAAAAAAATAACTATACACACGTCTGCCAATTACAAGATAAAACTGAACCAAAATTAGTTTAAAAAGTTTATCTTTTGAAAAATAGTAAATGGGAACTAATAACAAGTAGGAATGCTGTGCACAGGAAGTGAAGAAATCGACTTCCTGCTTCACAGCAAAATGCCTAATTAGTCAAGAATTTAGATAATTCAAGTAAAAATATTGTCAATGGATAAAATGTCAGTCTGATTGGTGGTCAGAGGTGGTTGATTTGAGAGTGGGCGGAGCTGGTCAGAGTCATAAACTGTATAAGAACAGGACAAACCTCTGTGATGTCACCTGTAGGATTACAGATGATACCGAGCGGATTTGAAGCTGAGCTGCGGGAGCTCTGGTCATCACCATCCTGTCAGGAGCTGACTCCGCCTAAACCCATGGTTAATCCATAATGGGTGGAACAAACATATCCTGGTTTTTGGATGGAACACGTCTACCTGCCTCAGTTACCACAAGCTACTGTAGCTACTTTAGCTTTCAAACAGCTAAAATGCCCAACGTTAATTTCTACAATAACGTTACTTTGCATTTGATTGAACTCATTCCTGTAGCAACTCCTACATCTCTTGTTCCAGGTAGCTAAAGTGATGTGTAGTGGTTTGACACCTGCAATATACAGTACAGTAGCTGTCACTCAAATCAGCCACGCCCTTAATTATGCATATATACTTTTTTCTGGCTCAATATAATGGTGTCCTGCAAATGTGTTTGTTTCTGTTGTAGGGTTGGTCGTTTTAACATGATGAGGCTCTATGATGATTGACCCACTTTTGGAGCCAAGTGGTCATTTAAGGAACTGCATGTTTTGGCACGTTTTTTGGACACATTTTTCAGAACCGGAGGTTGCCTCTTGGTGAGAATTAATTCGGGGTGTGCAGGTGTGCCAAACATGCTACTGCAGAACCGACACCAAGGCTACTCCCAGGGCCACTAAGAACTACCTCTCCATACAAACACACATACACACACACACGCTCCGCTTCTCCTGATTACTTACCCAGTCCGTGAGCATTACCACACCACTCACACTCACACAGTGTGTAAGGACTTTAATTCACTCTCCGCGCCGCGACGTAATGTTCTGTGTTTTCTCTGCCAGCTCATTGCCGAGCCGTTCTTACTGTTGTTTGTTATTCTGGTTATCGATCCTGTTCCTGTCCCTGGGTTCAGAGTCTGTTCTCTTTTTGACTGCGTGGTGTGCTGATCCAACGACCTCTGCTTGTTTCTTGACTTTGGTTTTGTTTGTGAGGATGGTTAGGTCGAGGTAATTTCAGTCGACCTGTGGGTGTGTGTTTGTCAGTGGCTGCATGACAGCGGAGTTGATGGAATTGATTAGAGTTTATTTGGGAGTGTGTGTGGGAGTTCACATATGAAAGTGAAAATAATTAATGTTAATGTTTCGTTTTTAATGTTTCATCTATTCGCTTATTTTTATATTTTTGAAGCTGCAATTTATGAAAAAAAAAAGTACCCTCCAATGAGCTGCATTTTTAATAAACAAACAAATAAATAAATAAATTGTCCTCCAACAATAAATAAACTAAAATAAACAAATTCACCCTTTTCTTATTGTGATTTAGTTTTTTTTAACCCGCCCTTAATATTGGTCCTCACCTCAATATTGTTGCTTCTATCTATCTATCTATCTATCTATCTATCTATCTATCTATCTATCTATCTATCTATCTATCTATCTATCTATCTATCGTTTATTATATATTTATATTCTTTATTGAGCCCCGCCCTTCACTTTACTGCTATTTAAACACGCATCCATCTGTCATCCGAGGATGGATAATATGCCGATTGCAGCCAATTGCTCAATAACATGTTTGTTCGTGTATGTGTGTGTGTGTGTGTGTGTGTGTGTGTGTGTGTGTGTGTGTGTGTGTGTGTGTAATCCACTGCTCTTCCACATGGGGACAGTGTTGTGCAGGCCCTCCCTCCCTCTCTCTGTGTGGAGGAGCCAGGGGTCTGGTGGCCATTTCTGACCAAACCTGTGATAGAATTGAGACAGATAGAGAACACGCACTCGGATTATACAAGCTGTGTTAAAACATGAAAGCCGAACTGAAACACTGAAATTTGTATTTAATTTTATTTATTGTGTAAAAAAGTGCCATTTAAACGTGTGTTTCATTATTATTTAAAAGACGTAAAAAATATATGGAGCTCCTTGTGATATTTAATGAAAGATAATAAACCAATATCAATTTTATTTTGAATATTTTATTCTGTACAGTCACTTTGTTTTTCACACTGAAGCAAAAGCTTTGCCCAAAGAAAAGCAAGAATAGAAAAAGAAAGTGTTTGCGAGCTGCTGAAAAAGGGGTTTATACTGTAAAATCCTGGTATAGTGGGGTGTCAAAACCTTTTTTACAAATTACAAAGTTTCCAGAGATATGCCAGGTTGTGATTATATCGGTTTCATTTACTCACTCACTCATCTTCTATACCGCTTTATCCTGTATTCAGGGTCACCGGGGTGGAGCCTATCCCAGGAGACTTAGGGCACGACGCGGGGTACACCCTGGACAGGGTGCCAATCCATCACAGGGCACACACACACATACATACCTAAACACACACACACACACACACACACACACATTCACACACTACGGGCAATTTGGGAACGCCAACTAGCCTAACCTGCATATCTTTGGACTGTGGGAGGAAACCAGAGTACCCGGAGGAAACCCACCAAGCACAAGGAGAACAAGCAAACTCCATGCACACAGACGCCAAGGCGGAAAGGCATCTTGGACCCTGGAGGTGGCGAACCCGGACCGTGACCACTAAGCCACCATATACCTGTATATAATTCATTTTTTCCTAATTAAATTAATCGAACCAAAACTTTTGCACATTGCATTACTATTATTATTGCTTTTTTTTTTTCATTCTGTACTCATTTTTAATTATTACCCTGGGTGTATTGACATTGAATAATAAAATGTAAAATGCAAGAATCATTTGATAAAGCCATTACTGGAGACACTAATGATTTGATAAATGACGCTATAAAGAGGCAATTAAAAAGCGATAAACTATTTGATAAATAATACAAAGACAATTTCCCTAATACGAGTCTATAAAATAATTACAAAAAAACAAGCAGAGTGCTGGATTTATCAGTTGCTTCATTATTCTGTCTTCTGCCTAGTCGTTTAGTATTTTATTAATCCCTGGCTCTGTGCGTCTGCGCGCTCCCCGATGACTGACGTGCTGCTATATTTCTTCCGTTTTTTTTTACTCTTCTTCCCAAGGGACTGGAGCTAAACTCACCGAAGCGTCAGACGTGCGTCACGTAAAGCAGGGCTTTTAAAATGATTTAAAACTTCGGTTCTTGACGTGTGGTGCGGCTCGTCCATGATGATCAGCTTCATCACTGCCACCGTCCTCAAACACACACACACACAGACACACACACACATACACTCACAGACACACACAGACACACACACACATGCTGTGCGTTCACCCTGAGATGTGTACGAGGTGCCAACAGACCCAGGTGTGTGTGTGAGTGTGTTAAGTGGCTGTGAGATGGACTTCATCTCCTACTGAGCTGATGAAGGACGATGGCAGGATGACCAGCTAACATCTATCACACACACACACACACACACACACACACACACACACACACACAAAAGATTTAAAAAAAAGGTCTCCTTCATAGCTTTGAGTAAAAATGATTCTTTTAGAAAAGGTCAGAGGTCATGGACAGCATGATACAGGAAGTGTGGGTTTAGAGTTAGGTGTAAGGTTCTCCATCATGTCGCATGTGTACTGGACCGTCGCAATGCAATTCTTCTTTCATTACCCGGGCGCATATCGCTATGGCAACACCTTTTTCATTAAACAGGACATTTGTCTAAATTTTGATGTAAAACTACAGTAATCTCAATGAAAGCTCAATAATTTTACACATTACACATTATACACATTATTTTTATACTGTATGATTGAACTTTCTAGCAGATTACTATACTTGTAACTACTGTATAACGCGGTGGCCAAAAGTATTGGAACGAAAGTGAAATCCTAGCGTCTACAGGGTGGCAATCCATCAAAGGGCACGGGCACACACACACACACGCTCATTCACACACTACAGGAAATTTGGGAACGCCAATAAGCCTAATCTGCATGTCGTTGGACTGTGGGAGGAAACCGGAGAACCCGGAGAAAACCCAGCAAATACAGGAAGAACATGCAAACTCCATGCACATGGACCCAAAGCGAGAACTGAACCCAGACCAGGTGGTGCAAGACGACAGCGCTAACCGCTAAACCTCCATGCCACCCAATGACATTCTCATTAAAATAATAATAGTAATAATAAAATGAAAGACAATCAAGATAATTGGAATAATGTTATATTTTATGTACAACACACAATATTTAATCTGAAGTCCTTTATTCTTCAGAGTATTCTGAAGTCACGAAGACGTCTGCGGTACTCTGGTGTCACATCAAAGTCCATGCCTGCTGGATCATTTCCTGGGGTTTGTGTACAGAAGTTTTCTCCAGGTTTCTTGATTGCTCCTGTCTTCTTCATCGTTGAACAACAGTTTTCTATTGGCTTTAGGTCTGGAGGTGACCCAGACCATGGCTCCAGAAACTCAACTCCATTGTCACATAGCCAGTTTTTTATGTTTCTTATTTTTATAATTAGCACAACTCTTCAGCCAGATACAGTAGAGTAGGCTCGAACTCATTAGTTATATCACCTGCTTTGTGCACAGGCAGAACTATAATATATGACATACAGAATGTTCTTTTAATACGTTTGGCCACCACGGTACTGTATATAAATTATGTAATCCCTACTATACATTCTGTACGTTAGACCATCCATAGGCATTTGTAGACTTTTCCGCTATACTGTATACTGAACATCACAGTGTTACCCGAATAACTCAAGCGTCATGGTCTGCTCATCACTCTCAGTGTTAGATATTATGCCATTTTACACACACACACACACACACACACACACACACACACACACACACACACACACACACACACACACACACAC
>JAQQZT010000018.1:1986645-1997786 GCA_030068275.1 Clarias platycephalus
TTGGTTGATTAGATAATTGCATTAATGAGAAATTGAACAGGTGTTCCTAATAATCCTTTAGGTGAGTGTATAAATAATCTTTGGTTTAACCTCAGTGTGATCATTTATCTATGCAGTAACTACTTTCATAATTGCATAATTGCATGAAAGTAAAGAAAGTTACATGTTTCAGCTGTACAAACTGCAAATTACTGCTAATAGTCACACATTAAGCCACACTTCATAATCAACCCTGATAATAAATTATTGGTCCTAGGTAAAATCTGATATAAATAATAGTGATGGGAAGTTTGGATCATTAATTAGTCATTTATTGACTAGGTTCTTTGAATCTCGTTCATCATAATTAATGAATTTTTTTGGTGTCATTTAGTTCATTTCGTTCTTTTGATCAGAAATAAAATTACATGTTACATTTTCAGTAAACACACCCCAACACTTCTACATACACAAATTTTGGCTACAGTTCCAGTAATGAAAATATTACAAAGCAGCTAAGTACATATTTTGATAAACAGAATGAGCAGCTCACCTCTCATATCTTCTGGTCCGAATTGTTCGTTCTTTTGTCACGTGACTCTCATAGACGCTACATCCTGTACATTACACAGGAAACAGAATTGAGCGGTTCTTCTCATGAGTCTTCTAGTCCTAGTCGCGTTTATGGTAGTTACGCGACAAAAGAACGAACGATTCGAACCAAAAGATTCAAAGGTAACTACTCATTTCAGGATTTGCGATGCTTTGCGTTCCCAGTAGAAAATGAACGAATCACTCTCTGAGACTACTCGTTCTTCTGAGTCACGTCAAAGATTCAAAAGAACCAATCGTTTATGAACGACTTATCACTACTAGATATCTTCATTCATATGTAATATCATCTGTAACATTTCTGCTAATTTTGAAATATTGAGCTTAGAAAATTAAATATACACTTCATTAGTTATCTTTTTTTCATAGTCTATGTTAACCTATGTTACAATCAAAAGTCCCAGTTTGACTTGAACACCACTAGTGTTTATGATTTTTTTTACAGAACTACATCAGTGACATGCCCATCATCCTGCTCTTCTCATTTCCTATTAATCACTCTCTTACACAACATGTCTGCATGACTATTTAAGTTCTAGACTTTCAGCATCTCACCAATGAGCTTTTATAGAAGAGATGTTTAAGAGATGTTTTTTTTTTTTTGTCATTTGTGCTTGATTATCACGTGTAGGCTGAACACCTCCTGCCTCAAGTCCACACTTATTCATGCTAATGGTTCTTATTTGCAAGATTTGTGTTGTTTTGTTTGCACTTTGCATAGAAAATGATCTGCACTCGCCTCGCGCTCCATCTCCATTCCATGACACATCTCTATAATATATACACATATTTTCCCTTTATTTGCACATTTTTCATCTCTTATAGTTCTGCATCTTTTGCCAAGGGCACGCCTCGCACGCTATAATAATCCACCCTGACCCGACCTGAAGGAAGAGACATGAGTTGTGTTACAGGAATGTTTTATTGTTTATTACACAGATTTGTGCAGTGTGATGTTCCTGCGCTTGCCACAAAGCACTAAAGCCCTAAAGCCCCAAAGCTTGATGAAGCCGATGGAGTTTATGGCGTTTAAACAAAACATCAAAAAGATCACTTCCTGCCATGAGAACGCACAGGAAACTGCGGCCTTCACGCAGCAGCATCTTTCAACATAACGTTGTTTTTTTAACTCTAGTAAACCACAAAACTCACAAGCGGCATCAGACATCTGATTGTGTTCATGGAAAATGTACATTAATTTATCTTCATATATTAATTCATGAAGTCTATATTAAAAAGAAAAAAAATATATCCTAAACCTCTCCTATGAAATACTGACAATGACAATATTATTAATGATTAAATAAAATGATGAAGTATTAATTCATGAATGAAATAACAAGTAGGTAATTAAATAATCATTTTAATAAAAATACATAAAAAAAATTTCTAAACAAGAGGAGTTTACATAAACACCAATAAAATATAAAACATTTCTTCAAGAAAAAACATAAAGAAAGAAAAAATCAAAAAGAAATCTTTTACCGAATATGAAGGCAAATACAGAAATAAATAAAAACATTGTGAAATAATTTTATGGAAAAAGAAAAAAAAAGGAACTGTCCATAAATGTATAAAGAATTTCAGGAGAAAAGTGTCAGTCCTCAATATTACTTAATCATTATTTTGCTTAGAGAATTACTGAAGTCTTTTAATAAATGTAGTGAAACAAACAACAAAACAAAGAAATAAATAAAATATTGAAAAAGAAGAAAAACTAAAGGTCAGAAAAACAGAAAGACTGCTAATAATTGTAATTATATTACTAATGAACTGCATCACCTTCCTATACATTTTTGAAACTTGTGATTAATTCATTATTTTTGCATTTTCACACCAGCTCATAAATTGTTTCAATAAATGTGGTTAAATAATTAAAATTAAAAAGAAGAAGAAGGAGAAGAACAATATGAAGTTCATTTTCTAATGATAATGAACGATAAACTGCAGCATCAGTTTCCTACAGACTTGGAAACGTGTTAATAATAACTGATTATTTTTGCATGAACTCCAGCCCGTGAGGTGTTTTAATAAGTTTAGTCGAATAAATTAATAAACAGAATTCCTGTAAGGCAGAGTGGGAGTAGGAGATTTCTCTACATGCCAAAGCTAACAACAAGCTGCGAGTTCGAGATCACATACTTCACATCTAATTATTTGGTCAGAGCTGTGAGCTGCGGAATCACAGCCGGGTTCGGCTGCAGAGGTCACGGCCGGTCCAGAGGCCATGGCTAAGGGCGGGAAACGCTGCCTCCACTTTCATTAACCGGTTTGGAGGCAAACATGTAATCATCCTGCAGTTCGTGTCCTGACAGTGTGAAACACTCCTCTGCTGCACAATTACACAATCCTCTCTATACTGTATATACACTGTAGGTGAGGATCCTGTACACACACACACACACACACACACACACACACACACATAGACAGAGCATTAAGTATTTAACACAATACCATCAACTGTCAAGAACAAATTAACATTACTTCCAGATGTTTTTTATTTTATTTTATAAAAGTAAGATTTACTTTTTTTTAAATTATGTTTGACCAACTTTGAGTAAATATAATTGTATTCATATGTCTGGACAGTACATTGTAGACATGCTCATACTTCCGATGCGAGTAAATTAACAAATACTGTGAGCAAACTAAACAATGTAAATTAATCAAAGCATTAAATCAAATAATATATCATAATTTCCTTTGGGATCAATAAGGTATCTATCTATAAAAAAATCCTTAATCTTAACTAAAATTACAAGTGATACTCAAGTCAAAGTGGGACTTGTGATTGTACAGAATAACAGAACACAGTTCTGAGAGTTTAAACTCTCGCTTCATTTCTCTTTATAATCCCCTGCTACACTTATTCCAGTGTTTCACTAGTGCTCTCAGTACGCCAGAGCCATCGGACTGATTCACGTCTGAAACCTCGGCCTCCCAGGAACTCCTTTAATGTGAAAATGGCTTGGTGTGAGATCAGGACTGTATAACTCCCAACTGAGTTTCTGTAAAGTTCGCTGAATGTTCACGGGAACGATTGCAGTGGGCTCCGACCGGGATCGTTATTCACGGTCATACAGTACGGCCTTCTTTAAAACATTTGCACCATTCAAATGTTTTACTGCTGCTAAGCATCTTCTGTAAATGTCAATCGCTTTGACGGCTACATACACCTTGTAAAATACAAAACTTTAAACAAAGAACATATTTTATACAACTGGCTGAGGTTATATAGTTCACCTTAGAACTCTTTTTCTACTTTTTTCAAAAATCACTGTTTGGCTTTAAAAGAAAAATCCTTTCTTTAGTTTATCATGTGTAACTAAAAAGTTCTATGTTGGATTAACACAGTTCAGTAAAAAAAAAAAAAAAAAAAAAAACAGTGGAAACATTTCTAAAGAACTAGTGTTTTTTCATGAAAATATTCTTCTTAATTTCCTACTCAGAGCCGCTATAGAAAATCCAAAACTTACCGTAATGAGCATACACTAGATCTAGGCAAAAAGGCTAAAAGGTTTGCTTTACCACGTTTGTTTGTGTAACCTTTGTCACATAAAAAAAAAACTGCTCTTTTTATCTGATACACAGTATTACTTACTAGACTATGTGGATGGACAAACCCGCAGAACTCTTTAGGGAAGGATAACTCTCCAGGCGTACACCACTTTAAGAGATCTGGGAAAGGTTTCCCTGGATTTGTCTCTCTGGGGGAACTCTTAGAGGTTTCTTTTTAAAAACGTTTTAAAGAACTCCCATGTGGGTTATAGATTGTAATCGTTTAACAGATTTAATAAGACTCTAAGTGGAACACTGGGTCAGGAGTAAAACTTGAGAGTTTATTTGAAAGTGATTATTTCATCAAACATGATTCATAATTACTTCATTATTAAATCAGTACAAAAAAACACTTCTGATTTCCAAACATTATTACAGCACATAAAGTGAAAGACCACTTTCAGACAAAAAATAAAAATAAAGATTTTGCTGGATGAAAAAAGAAGCAGGTGCGACAAAGTCCTTAGAAGGACTGTGACTGGATCTGCAGGATGTTCAGAAAAACTAAGCAGCTAATTTCCTTTTAAAACTGCACAAATTGTACCTGTGGGCAATACTAAGTACCCCCTTACTGCTTCCACAGGATTTAAGAGGGTAAGTTACAGCCAGGTGCCGCTAATCATCAGCCCTTGATTAACTGATCATCAGCAGGTGTGCAGACCTCTATAAAAGCAGAATTTTTGGCAGTTTGCTGGTCTGGAGCATTTGAGTGTGTGTCTTAGTGAAGCAATTCTTGTTGCACATCAATCTGAAAAGGGTTATAAAACCATTTCCAAACTATTTGGAGTTCAGTGTTCTTCAGTGAGTAAGATTATTCACAAGTGAAAAGTATTCACCACAGTGACATGCCAATCTTCCTAGGAATAACGTTCCAGCACATTCACCCTAAGATCACATGCTCAGAGAGAGAAAAAAAAAAAAAAAAAAAAAGAACCCAAGAGTTAATATTTGCTTGGATGGGTCACCAGGAGAAACCTCTTCTCTCTAGAAAGAACATGGTGGTACTGCATCTGAACAAAGCACAAGGTTTCTGGAACAATTTTATGGATAGTTGTTTGGCCCTAATGCCCAGTGCCATGATTAGCGAAACCCAAACATCATTTCAGCAGAAACACCTCATACCCACTGTCAAGCACGGCGGTGGAGGGGTGATGATTTGGGCATGTTTTTAGCAGCTACTGGACCTGGGCACCTTGCATCATTGAGTCGACCATGAACTCCACTGTATCCCAGAGTATTCTAGATAGATAGATAGATTACTTTATTAATTCCAAAGGGAAATTGTATCGTTACAGCAGTCAGTTCACATACTGTAATATATACAACAGCAAACAAGAATTGCAATGGGGAAAAAAGGTTACAATTAAGGTGCATTAAATGTAATCTATTTGATCTAGAGGCAAATATGAGACCATCTATCTGACAGCTAAAGCTTGGTTGAAGTTGGGTCATTTAAGAAAATCTACATCAAAATGGCTGAAGTCTAGTAGGTAAGTCCGATCCTAGAGAGATGCTGTCCTACAGATTTCAGCTCCATCCTGAAAAAAAAACTCACCTGCCTGTAGCCCCAGTAACCCTAAGGACCATGATTAGCTTCTTCAGGTATGTTTAATTAGGGTTGGAGCTGAACTCTGCAGAAATTTGACTCTCTAGGACCGAACGAGCCTACCCCTGAACCAGTCAAAGTCCTGACCTCAAACCAATATACTGTAAATGCTGTAGTGGGACCTGAAGTGAGCTGTGCATCAGAGAACGCTCAAAGACCTCAATGAACTGAAGCAATGAAGCTCACTTTATTCTTTGTTCTGGTTCCAACTGTGGATTCCTTTTGTAAAGAAGAATGGACCAAAACAATGGGAGAGACTAATAAATTCATATAGGAAACAATTACTTTAATTTATTGTTGCTAATGGTAAATTTACAAGTTATTCAATCATGGGGAGTTCTTCATATTAGCAGCATGTTTTTTGTTTTTTTCACTTTTTAAGCTTTTTTTGTTAAATAAATAATGCCACGGTGAAAAAAAGTTACCTGTTGTTGTTCGTCTGAGGTTGTATTTACCTAATCCTGAAACCCGGTACAATCAAATAATTTTTACACAAAAAAATTAACATAGAATCAAAAGAAGGGGCGCTAACTTTTACATATAACTGTATTGTATATATGCAGCACATGGCTGTTTTTTTTTTTCCCCTTCCATCCTGGACATCATTATGTGCCAAAGGGACTAAGAAATGAGCCGAGCTCCTGCGTTTCTCCTCTACAAAAGGAATCCGCAGTTGGAACCAGAACAAAGAATAAAGTGAGCTTCATGGCTAATTATTTCTTGCAAATTAGAAATTAAATAAATATCTCAGCGTTGATAAAGTAGGCCAGTGCTTTTTCATGTTTTATTGCCCGTTCTATGCATCGAGCCATAGAGTTTCAAGGGCTTTACATTACTTTGCATTCATTTCATTTGCATGCAGGACTTACAGTGGTGGGGGGGGGGCGACGAAACAAAGGCTTGTCTTGTTTACTCCAGCTGCTTACCAGTGTCACATGAATAGGAAGTCCTTGAAATACAAAAAAAAAAAAAAAAAAAATCACCACATCCTACAGTACGTCCCTACGGATGAGTTGCTTTAAAGAGTTGATTCACTTTAAATTATTGTTCTTTTAATTAATAGCTCTTCTACCGTGGAATATCAGGCTAGAGTATGCAAACAAGTCCCTGAGAGCTGCTGTTATAGGACATTAATCAACACCGTCTGAGAGATCAGAATCCCGAATCCAGCGGCACCGTGCCACAAGGCATTATTATGCACGCCCAGTCTGAAGCGGAGTTGCAGTACTTTAGCACATGGCTCATAAAACAGTTAATTTTATTTTTGCACCACACGTACAACATTCTATTATGTCCTACGCACGAGCCTAAGATCTCACTGATGACTTCTGACAGCTATGCGAGAACTCTTCAGATTACGTGGCGAGCGTTCGCATTATGCCGTGCATATTTTATCTCGCACGTGCAGCTCACGAGCGAGGACTATAATTTGCTCTCTTTGAAGTAATTGATATTAACACGAGTGTAATCTTCATTTTCATGTGGTTGAGATGATGTGTCAGGTTTGGAAAGGTGTCTCCATGAGACTAATTGAAAAGATGCTAAAAATAGCGCGGGCCGGAACAGAACCGCGGAATCATGATGACAAACTGAGAAGACATCACAGATAAAGAAAAAAAAAAAATAAAGTTATGGGTATCAGTATGTAAAAAGTTTCTCCTGTTAATTTAGTGCAGCATAAAAAAATTAAACAGATTGAAACAGTGTGTTGCAGCAGTGGATGCTTAAAAAGGCACGGGAAAATAATCTCATTCTCTATATCTGTTATTTTTTTGTTCGTGATTTTCATAATTTTTTTAAATGTGTTTTTTAAATAATATCCATTAATGTTATATTAAATTATTATTATTATTATTGTTGTTGTTGTTGTTGATATTATTATTATTATTATTATTATTATTATTATTATTATTGTTGTTGATATTATTATTATTATTATTATTAATAATATCGTTGTTGTTGTTGATATTATTAATAATAATAATATAATTGTTGTTGATATTATTATTATTTATTATTATCATCATTGTTGTTGTTGATATTATTATTATTATTATTATTATTATTATTATTATTATTAATATTTTGTAAGAATCTCCCTTAAAATTACATTTTAACTAATGAAAAGTATGTTTTACTAACCATCTAAAATTATTACAAGATGATTTCTGTTTTTTTCTTTAGTTAAATTGTATAGATAATGTTTGCTACAAATCATGTTAAGATCATACAGATCTGGTCTTTAAAAATGCACGTTTTCAGAAAAGGGATCCTGCGACTTGCCGCGGCTGGCCGCGGCAAGCTGTGAAAATGCCCTTCATTACCTGTAGGCGGCAGTCGTGTTTCAGTCTGAAGTATTGTGTGTCTACTGAAGCCGAAAATGTGTTGTGTCTCTTAGGCGCCCATTGACAGCAAGTGACAGAGCTCATAAACGTGTCAAGCTCAAACTGATATGTATTTATTCTTCATTTTTTTTCTCTCCTTCAATGATGGTACTTCTTTGACTGCGCTTTCTCCATTCAGAATTATTAGTATTAGTAGTAGTTCTCCGAATTTATTATTGTTATTATTCTTATTCTTATTGTAACGCACCCGCGCTTGCTGTGGGAATCATTGTTATTTGTGGTCTTAACCATATAAAATAATCACCTTTAGCATTTTAAATGTATGCCGTAGCTAACAGAAATGCGCAAAAATACACAAATCCTGTACTTGCGTAAAAGGAGAGACTCCATAGGGCAAATATTACTCAAGTAAGAGTAGAAGTCGTCTATTTACCCGAGTTAGTGAAAGTACAAAAGTACTGCGTCAAAATGCCAAGGTAATTCAATCACTCAAAGCGGCTAAAAGAAAGAACTTTCATTAAATCTTCTCCCATACGAGGATGGAATCGCAACATAATCAAGACAACGTGTTTCGTCGAACACAACTCCAGACTACACGCGCAGCTCTGTTATTTCTTCAGGCACGCCGGCCACTTCTTATGCCGTTCTTTTAAAATCAATAGTAATTCTGATTCGGCGGCGTGCAATCTCATTGCCGCACGCCCTCTTCGTGAACCGTATCTGATCGCGCTGATGATTATTGTTTATGATTCCAAATTACGTGTTTAATTTCCCCATGCTGCAAGAACTTTCATTGTCTATCTATGAACAATAGCAGCTTAGCGAGCATGACAATGATCCTCGCATGGATCTTTAGCACAGTATGAAAACTTCCGTGTGTGTGTGTGTGTGTGTGTGTGATTATTTGTATTACAAGGTTATGTGAAAAAAACCCATGAAGGTGCACTAAATTTGTCCCCTTTCTCCACACTGCCACATGGACAAAAACAGTAATTACGCATAAGGAAATCCCGGACACCATTTTATCTCAGAGCTGTTTTCCACTGTATTGGACTGTGAACTCTGAGCATTCTCCAAAATAAGGATTTTTCTCCACCAGGACAGCCATTTTCTATCATCGCGCTCCCAGTGAGAACGACTCGTTTTCCTGGACCTAACATGCAAACACACACAATATACTGGACTTTAGACATTTTATACATTGACTTATCAACTGAAAATATTGTAAATATTGGTATCTGGTGCACTGCAGTGTCTATTTCTTGCACAATACACATGAGCTACTTCCATGATTAAACCGGAAGTAGAACCATGGTCCGTTAGTATCTGCGGAAATTCATAACTTGAATGTCCGTAAGTCAGGGACTACCTGTACTAAAGTACAGAGACATGAAATATGGACTTAAGTGCAGTAAAAAAGCACATATGCTCAGGTGTCTCCCACCTCTGGTTGCTAAAAATGTCCGAGCATTGTGGAACCACGGCAAACAACAATTTTAAAGCAATGAATCAATTCATCGCCAAACTCCTCAGAGTACGACCTGAGCTCAACATTAACAAGGAGGCAAAGTCACATATTTTTTCATATTGAAAGATTTTATTAAGGTAGAAATGGGGGGGCTCGTCCTCATAATCACCACTGCACTCCAAAGCATCCTTTTTTTTTTGTTGTTTTTTTGTTTTTATAAGAATGGAAGATTCAAGATTCAAAAGATTAAAGTTCTTTGAATCTTGAATCCTCCATCCTCAAACAAGCTATCAGTCTGTAAAGTAGCATGGTGGAGTCACAGACGCAATTTAATGGTCTTTATTTTTACAGTTAGGAGATTGTTCAAGTTAAGATGAAGAAAACGATGAAGAGACTTAGATTTTTTTCATGAGGTCTAAATTTAAGATGTTGTAAGTATTTTTCTTACATACTGTACATACAGTATACTTCAGAAATTGAAACAGTATACACTAAGTACTGTATACTGTATTTCAATTTCTGAAGTATTCTGTATATACAGTATGTCAAAATAACACTTAGAAGTACAACTTCAGAAGTACTGTACTGTCCTGTTTGTTACCTTGATGGCATACTGTATCAAGGCTTATACTGTACAGTACGTCACGTAGCATCACATGCTTTTTATACGTACTGTATGTTCCTTATGACCAGCTGAATGCCAAGCCTTCCTGTAATATTAGATAAAATGGCGCATTTCCACAGCTGTCAGAATCACTCCTAACTACAGTTTATATCATTTCTGACTTCATCTCCCATGCCAAGAGACAATAGCTCGTTATCTGTCTGGGTTTCCACAGCAAAGCAATTTCAATCGCTTTCATCTGCGTCGAAATGCCAAGGTAATTCAATCACTCGAAGGCGGCTAAGAGAAAGGACTTTCATTAAATCTTCTCCCATACGAGGATGGAATCGCAACATAATCAAGACAACGTGTTTCGTCGAACACAACTCCAGACTACACGCGCAGCTCTGTTATTTCTTCAGGCACGCCGGCCACTTCTTATGCCGTTCTTTTAAAATCAATAGTAATTCTGATTCGGCGGCGTGCAATCTCATTGCCGCACGCCCTCTTCGTGAACCGTATCTGATCGCGCTGATGATTATTGTTTATGATTCCAAATTACGTGTTTAATTTCCCCATGCTGCAAGAACTTTCATTGTCTATCTATGAACAATAGCAGCTTAGCGAGCATGACAATGATCCTCGCATGGATCTTTAGCACAGTATGAAAACTTCCGTGTGTGTGTGTGTGTGTGTGTGTTAGTTGTATTATTTGTATTACAAGGTTATGTGAAAAAAAACATGAAGGTGCGCTTCAACATGTTATGTCCTAAGACTGCACGTGGGAACGCATCACGTGAATAATATGAACACATGAAAAGGAGAGAACAACGTGGGACAATAAAACATCTGAACAAAATGTGAACATTTAAATTGACCATATTTATGTAACAGTTAGTTGTTATTTTAAGACACAGAGGTCAGCCTTTCTGTAATAGTTCTTGCAAGAACAGTATTGTCAAGTGC
>JAQQZT010000018.1:2026957-2038405 GCA_030068275.1 Clarias platycephalus
TTCTAATTAATATCTATTGGTGCAGGTGTTTGTTTACATTGAGACAGTAGCGCATTAGTAGCTTATTTTAAAGTAGAGTCTTGTAGCGTTTACTTTGTAGCAGTCAACGGTAAAGCTTTAAGTTTTCCCATATTTCCAGAAGATTGTTTTTGTGTATAGTGTGTTGTCTTGTTTCATGGCTGTTCTCCAACACATCCACAAACACTAAAGCATAGCATTTACAGTAGCATAGCTAAAAATGCTAGCTTTATAAAAAAATAAAATCGTTCAGGAGGAATTAAACTTTTCAAGATGTTCTCCCCTTTATTACACACACTAAAGAATCCAAGCACATCTCTCCATAAACAAACTGTAAGAGTTTGCTCAAGCTACAGTAACAAAATTCAGCTAACACCCGATTCGACATTGACTCACAGAGCCAGTCTCAAGCCTTAGCACTTTCTAGAGGGGGAAAAAAAAAACTGTTTTATACTGTAACTGCCCAAATCATATTTTTTTTCCTTCTGACTTCCTACCCTGTGGAGTGAATTTCATTATCTCCAAAGCAGCGTGGGGGAACCTGTGTGTAACCAAGTGTGACCGCCGCGCACCCAAAAGTGTGAATGCACTTCCTTCGCCTCGGCCGATAAGAAATTAACCGGCTGCTAAGGGGGTGGAGGAAGTAGTGATGGTTGTGGGTGCTTATGTGCGAGGCCTAGATTGAGATCAGAAGTGGACGAAGGAAAAGAAATTGCTGATGATTCGTGATAAAGCCGCACTGATGGGAGCTGCTTAGCGCCCTTCTTTTTCTGATCTGAATCAGAGGGCAGGACTGAGAGCGGCCAGGACGACGGCTTATCGATGCCTGCTGGAGAAGAAAAGAGAAGCAGAGATACAGCGCTGTCTCTGGATGATGGGTGATAAAACAGCAGGGCGCAGGGCAGTTCTGCAGATTATTTATTTATTTATTTATTCTTTGCATCCGCGCACTGCCCGCCTACGGTGCGCTAATTGAGTTTCGTCGATGCCGTTAGAGATTCTCTTTGTGATTAAAGTGAACACGTTCCTCTGGTACTAAACAAGATTAGGAACGTTGCAGGAGCACACACGGAGCATGTGGGTTTTTATTGGTTTTATTTATTTATTTATTTATTTATTTATTTATTTGAACAATATTGTCAGCATGCAGATCTAATTTTCGGTACCTTTCCAGCGAGCATGCCGCTCGGCAATTCCTCACGCATAGATTAATGCGAATGAAGTGCTTCCTTTTAATTTTAATTCATCTCCATACAGAAGCAAACGACACTCAAGGGCTCAGGACGGACAAAAATACGAGCGAGTGTTTGAAACAAGCTTTGATTGCTAACTAACTGTCATCAATTAATGTGATTTCTTCAACAATGTTCAGAATTTGTTAGAATCTGTATTTACAAAGCTGATCTTATTTATCTACAGTAGTTAATAACAGAGTAACATGAACTTTTCCAGTTGCTTAAGTGTTTACACTATATTGCCAAAAGTATTCACTCACCTACAGTAGCACCTACGCATGCAGAGTGCTTCTAAAAACATTTGTGAAAGAATGGGTCGCTCTCAGGAGCTCCGTGAATTCCAGTGTGGAACCGCGATAGGACGTCGCCTGTGCCATAAGTCCAGTCGTGAAATTTCCTCTCTACTACAGTATATATTCAACTGTTGATGTGGGGTTGTTTTTCAGGAATTTTCGCCTCGGCTGCTTAGTTCCAGTGAAAGGAACTCTTAATGCTTCTTCAGCATAGCAGGACATTTTGGACAATTTCATGCTCCAAACTTTGTGGGAACAGTTTGGGGACGGGCCCTTTCAGTTCCAACATGACTGCGCACCAGTGCACAAAGCAAAGGCAAATAAAGACATGGATGAGCGAGTTTGGTGTAGAAGAACTTGAGTCTTGACCTCAACCCGATAGAAAACCTTCGGGATGAATTAGAGCGGAGACTGTGAGCCATGCCTTCTCGTGTCTGACGTCACAAATGCGCTTCTGGAGAAGAACGGTCAAAAATTCCAATTTTGGTGCTGTTTTACCCCCTCTGATGGAAATATGCTACTGCAAGCTACTTTGCTGTTCTGTTTTACCCGACATTTCAGACGGACCTTTGGCCATTACTACTTTTAGCCGCAGTGACAGGAGATGTATCTGTGGAGGCATACAGTATACTGTATGATGTGCTAGAAGAGCAGCATCCAGTGATTGTTTGTAATCTGTGGGTGTACCTGGTATCAAACGTCCTCAATCACAGACCGAGGAAAAGTTCAAAGTCAACCATCAGGTGTGAAATTCATCAACGCTTACAGTTTTCTGGGATTCTCACGGGCCAGAAGTATTGGAGCATTCAGGAAAAAGGTTCAACAGTGCTCATTCCAGTGAGAAGCTTATTGAAGAGCTGAAGACTAAACTTCGGATTAAACACAGAGGACCGCTATCTGAGGGCGTTGTGATCTTGCATGATGATGCACGTCCACATACGTCTGCACACACTGTCGACACTCTGAGGTGTTAAAGCGTCCTCACTATAGTCCTGATCTCACTTCATCAGACTTTCACCTGTTTGGTCACCTGAAAGCAGAACTACAAGGACGAAGATTCACTTCTGATGAAGAACTGAAGACAGCGGTGCATTCGTGTCTCACAGCTAAAACATATTTTAATGAATTGATTTGAAATGCAAAGAGATTATGTTGAAAATTATGAATCTGTCTTCTCTAAAAGTTAATTTAAATAAATTCTACCGCCAGAGTGCATTACTTCTTTTGCATCCATTTGTGTGTCAAATTACTATTTACTGTATATCTGTGTTTTTAATTTAAAACAAGTGAGCTCAAAACTTCATTATGGATTTGAGTTGTGTCTTCTGGCATGGACATGGCAGTGATTTAACCACATCTAGTGCACTCTGTAGTCAGACCAAAGACCATTTTGCTCTAAAGGCTATCTCTATCTTTTCTATGTTCTAGTGTACTATGTAGGGTGCACTTAAACTTAAGGTAAGCTGATGCAAAAAAAGTAAAAACTGTGTATCCTAGTGAACTATGTAGAGAACTGGGATGGAGTTGCATACTGTGCAATTAAGACAATGCCAGTCAAATGTACAATAAATCAGTTAGCACCACCTGTGCACTATGTAGGGTGCACTTAGACTGAGACTGAGTCTAAGCCAAATCAAATTCTATAAGCTAATGCCTTTTACAGAGTGCACTAGCATTACATTGGTTGGCTTTAAATCAAGGCTCAGTTTATGACGTGCTTTATTGTGACATGAGGTCACACTCCTCCAGCCTGTACCCTAGTGCACTACATCGTAGTAGGTGATACAGGTAAGAGCAGATATATTTACACTGTCATGACGGTGTGTTCCTGAGTATTGGGGCTGACTTTAAGGCGAGGACTCACATTAAGAAACATGGCCTCCTCCGGCCCACCCTGAGGCTTCAGCTTCACCTTGTCAGTCTGCGTAAAAAAGCAGAAGCTCCACCTGTCTGAAAAGGTTTGTGTATAACACCACAGAGTCTGTTTAATATTAATAGCATGATAAAGAGGTAATTAAATGCGAGCACGCATCAATTAGCACACTATTATCTCACTAAAAAGTTCATATTAACATAGCGCTCCTTCGCAAACAAATCCGGGAGTAGAAGTGCACTTATCACTTACAACTCTTCAGCTGGAGCTCAGAGAAACCTCGCTATCAGACCCGCACCTGACACCAGGGCTGTGTAATGGAGCAACACACACACACAAACACAAACACACTTCAGTATGACAAACACGCTGCATCTCAATCAGAATGGATTGAGTCACATTGAGGCGATGCCAAAATCCATCAGGCTACATCCTAGTGCACTACATAGTGTACACTTAGTTTGTGATTCAGCCTAACCTGTAAGTGACATCCACACTGCATAGTGTGCAACTGAATCGGCACTCGGCTAATGCAAAATTAATCCATTCACTTGAACGGAAGCTAGAAGCTCGTCCTCTAGTGCACTATGTAGTGTGCACTAAACAAGTCATGTCCTAACATTACATAGAGTAAAATTAGACTTAGCCAATATAAAATGCACTATGATATTCAGTATAAATGAATTGTGGCTCTGCCAAATCAAGTGCCCTAGTTCTTTATGTAGTGTACAGTAAATGCTACATCCATACTGTAGGGTGCTTTGATTATGATCTATCAGTGCATAGGGTGTAATCAGTAATGGCTCAGCCTATCAGCTTGTGCCCTAGTGCACTATTAACGTTATATCAAAGCATAGCTGATGTGACATAAATCTGCTTGTGCCCTAGTGTGCTATCTAGTGTGTAGGGTGCACTTACAGTAGATAGAGAGAGGGGTGCTGGATGAAGATTAAACCGATGAATTTTTTTTAACTAGTGCCTTCATGGTTTGCACTACAGTATAGAGGAATTATTTTAGTTCACTACACACGTTGGATTTAAATTGAGTCCCAATGTTAAGTGATGCAGAATTTATCACTGTATGACATTTTTTTTACTGTACTCTGACTCAGCCCTTGATGGATCCATCATCTCATACCCGAGTACGGTGGATGAAGCAATTTTGGACAATTTTTGATTGTCTAAAAAGAGTGCAGGCCAGCGGACAGGAGTGTGTGAGTGTCGGTGTGTGAATGTGCGTGTGTGTGTCAGCGAGGTAAAGGGCCTGATGTATGAGGGGCCATCTGGAGTGTGTGATGTAGGTGGCGTCTGCGAGGGCCGATAAGGACCGGTCCGTCCCGACAGCTCTCTCTCCCTCTCTCTTTCTCTTTCCCCCCAGATGCCATATTTTAAACACACTCCAGCATCTGCAGTGATTTATGGTGCCTCGTGAGGCTGCCGCTCAGCGCCACAGCACAAACTCATTATGGCTGGTTTATTTTAAACAAGCATTGGGCCGCCGAATATTGAATCCGAAACACGAAAGAGGGACGGTTTCCATGGCAGAACCCGCAGCGGCCCAGCGCCTAATTTAACATTCACATGTAAATGAATTTCGCATTTCCACTTTTCAATTCGAGAGCTCCCCATGAGGCCAGGAAATGGTAACACAGACGGGTGGGGTGGCGATGATGAGCACACATCCACAACGGAATTCAATTAATCAGAGAACGGTATTGTATTATAAGCACAAACAACCGTAACACATGGAATCCCACACCTAGCGTCAATACACACACTACCGTAACTCTTGGAGGAGCACAGCCGCTATGAAAACGATATTAATGCACACACTACCGTAACTCATGGATGAGCTCATCCACTGTACAAACTTTATTACAAACACAAACTACCATAACTCATGGTGTCGCACATTCACTGTTTAAACTTTATTACAAACACAAAGTACCATAATTCATGGTGTAGCACACCTGTTGTAAAGAATTATATTAAAACACAAACTACCGTAACTCATGAAGTATCACAGCAGTGTACAAACTTTATTACTTACTCAACTTATAGAGTAGCACATCCACTGTTCAAATAATATTACAAACTCAAACTACCATAACTCATGGTGTAGCACACCTCTTGTAAAGACTTGTATTAAAACCCATACAAACTACATCATAAACACAAACTACCGTAACTCATGGAGATGCACGCCCACTATGAAAATCATATTAAAGCACAAACTACCTTAATTCTTGGAGTATCACACCCACTGGACAAACAATATTACAAACACAAGCTACTGTACAATAACTCATGGAGGATCCCACTGCAAAAAAATATATTAAAGACACAAACTACAGTAATTCATAAAGTAGCACACCCATTATATAAACGATATTATGAACACAAACTACCGTAATTCATTAAGTAGCACGCCCATTCTATCTATTCTATTCTATTCTATTCTAACAGTATTACAAACATAAACTACCATAACTCATGCAGCAGCACATGTAATAAATTATATTAAAAACAAACCTGTGAAAAGACTATTAAACTACCAGATTTAGCTATTAAACTACCAAAAAGACAAAACTACTACAATGCCTAGAGTTACATACTTATAGTAAAGAAGACACCTATTACAAGTACAGACTACTGTATTGTATCTGCTGTTAAAATGCTACTACTGTAAAATCACAATCAACCTTAAAAATTAAAACAACAAGACTGGAACTCCTATAAAATACTAATAAGCACACAAACTACGCTATATCCTGGAGTACCTTACCAGGATACATTTCTTGAGGACATGCGGTGTGCCAGAGCCAACCACTACCCCCCACCCCCACCCCCTCCCAATACACACACACACACACACTCACACTCACACTCCAGACTACTCTAATCACATATTTATGGTTCATGTTGCGTTTAGTCGTTGTGTGTCAGTACACGAGTCTCACTCGGGCCTCAGGTGAGTTTGTTCAGCGGCTCGCCGTGGAAACCGGAGCGTTCGTGTATGAATACCTGGAACCGTCTCCCCTCTGGAGTCTGTCACATATTAATACAGCAGAGAAATTTGCATTTTAAATGCTTCCCATTATCTTCGCATAAACAAGGCAGTTCAGCGATAAACACAAAACACATTAGTGGGAAATGGAGTAGACCTTTTCTTTGCCTCCATTCCCAGGGATGCTTCCCCACTGCGGATGGAGCAGCACCAGGAAGAAGAGGAGGATGAGGAGAAGGAGGAAGAGGAAGAGGATCGGAGGGATGTCTTTAAATACCACACACTCCATATCGACTCCCTGCCTTGTTTTAAAAACCACACTTACTGTACAGCAACATGGATTTATCCACTACACCTATTTAATATCTGAAACGCAGGATTAGCGTAGATATCTTCATGTTTATGAAAATGAATTATGAAATCCCAACTTATGTCCTAGTGCACTACAGTAGGTAGGGTGCTTGCTTTGTGTCCTAGTGACCCAGTGCACTATCTATCACTGTCAGCCAGCTCCTCATGACCTAGTGCACTTCACAGAGAAAACCTAGAGAAGGTTGTTGTATGCTGTATGCCTTATGATGATGGGTGAGCGTGTGTGTGTGTGTGTGTGTGTGTGGGGGGGGGGGGGTGATGGGGGGCGGAGCTTGCGTCTAGACATCATTCATGCTCAAATCTGTGCTTCTGCATGGACAAACCTGAGCTTCAGTTTCTCTCACAGAGATCCTCCCTGTAGCCTGGTGGAATATCGATAATCCCTCATGTTGACGCTATTTCCACCGCTAAGCAAGCCTAGGCTTACTTAAGTACCCATGCTAAGTTTGTCGCTTCGCAAATCCTGAATTCGGTTCCCCTTCAGGCCCTGTTGACCGAGCCGAGCCAAGCCGAGACATAAGAGCAGAGCTAAAAATAGTTTGAGTCGACCATTGAGCCTAGACAGAATCATCTGGATAAAGTCTGCCAAGGTTTCTTTTTCTTTTCAAACATACTGAGAGTTTCCCTCTCCTCACCGCTGTCGCATCTTCAGGGATAAACATCTACATCTGGATTTCCATGAATCTGCATTGTAAGAGTGTGTCTTGATAAAAAAAAAAAAAAAAAAAATGAATTGTAAATGAATCAAATCATTAAACCACCATGTTTTCATGATTTCGTCAAAGCGAAAGTATTTTACTTTATAAAGCTGCCACTTGAGTGCCACCTGGATGGAAAGCCCTCACACACACGGTATACGTGTCCTAGGTAGAGATGTTTTTTTATTTTTAATTGAAAATGATTAATGTTGTAATATGATATCTGTATGATATGAGAATATTCGCATTCACACGAATCGCCGCTCAAGTGTTCCACTCACACTCCATCTGCAGACTTCCAGGCATTTTAATGGGGCTGGAGATGCATGGAAAGACTGGCTGCCCGTTTCCTGACCCTCGCTATTCATCCCGCACCACGTCTCCCCTCCCACATGTATCTCATACCCTGTATTTAAAAAAAAAAAACTCAGTTTTGAAGTGTTAGCCAAATATTTGCTTTAGGAGAAAGTCCTCCTTACGCCGCTGTCTCCAGTTACACTGAGTGTGCGGATGAGAACGTGCCGGTGCAGTTTCTGTGCAGTGTATTAATGGGGCTGTCACAACAGACTGTAACGTATCTTTAAACCAAATCGGCAAAAGTGCGCTAATCTAAACTTTCTGAAATGAAAATGGTTCAAATATGTCTTGTGGATGTTAGTCCAAATGTCGTACATGTTTATGTAGTAATTCTCGACGTCCGCAGACATTTATGATGTTTATGTCATCATTTATCTTTCATCGCCTCGTGATGGTGTTCGGTCTGACAGGCAAATTATCACGGTTGATGCTTTTAACTGGAAGGTTACAAAAATAAGCATTAACGGGCTACTACTCTATTAGGAACATATGTGGAATGGATTCCTAATCTTCGTCGTGAAGGCCGTTTATTGGCAGTTAACCATTGAGGCTGGCCAGCAAGACAAGAAGAGAGCAGATCGGATGATTTCTCACCCCGAGTCTGTCCTGGAAAGAGCAGGATTGAGGGGTATTAGTGCATTTTTAGACTTAATCCACTCTCCCAAGCGCAATGTCCCTGGTTTCAGGCGTATCTCGGATATGTAGGTCAAACTACACCGACTAGCAAGTCTCCAACTCCAAGCTGCAGGTGAGAGCCGAGAACGTATAATTATAGCAGACCCACAAGGTGATTATTTATAGGAGTGGGAAGAGAATCCACAGGGGAAGTCAGAGGAAATGGAATGGGGAGGAGGCTAAGCTGCACGTCCCCGAGGTCGGTCTGGGTTTTAATCCCCCACGGTAGGTGAAAGCATAATTTTTTTAAAGGGTTTTTAATCAGAACGTAGACAACACATGCCACATGCCACTCATGAGGACGCCGGGCGGTCTCTGGTGACGTCAGGCCACCCGGAGGGTCCTAATGGCCAAGGCCGTGGGTGGGGGGGACGCTTTCAAGACTCTTTGTGTGGATGTCTGATGGAGTTCATCTGGAGGTGGACGAGAATTCTAAATATTTATAGACTCGAATATAGAATGGAAAATTATATGATTATAAAGCACAGTAAGACGTAACTCACCTAACCGCTGTGATTTTCAGTAATTGCCCCAGCTGTTCATTTCCCTCCCTCCCGCTCACTCTCTCTCTCTCTCTCTCTCTCTCTCTCTCTCTCTCTCTATCTATCTCTCAGCACTCCTTTTTAAGCACTGATATACTGAAACATTTGACATTTGTCAACCTCTCCCCGGATTTTTTTACATCACTCACGATCTCAGACAAGGAACTTTTATACATTGGGCTCGGACCTGATTCTCCGTTCTGCGGCCGAAACAAAGAACATCTGTGAAAGTTTTTCCGTCAATGTCTTCCTCCGTAATCTACAAGCTATAGACATGAAAGTCCGCTCTCTAGGTCTACTAATAATTGACCTTTGACCTGAACATGTGCTGGACCCTTGTTGGCCTGACACATGATCTTGAGTGCCGGATCTGGCTGACCCCACTGCTGCCCGGCTAATTAAGCCTCAAACTAGTGGTCTGTTCAGCTGCTTTTAACATCGAGAACATGGTCTACAGGGCAGGAGGTCGGGGAGGACGAGTTTAATGAGAACACCAGCCGTAATGAGGGCAAGTGTATGCTTTTATATCGTATTATGGTGATCCTGAGGAGCTTGGCCTTTGGTTCGATCTGGAATGTGTAAGCATGGATTTTTGAGTTCACTAAAACACTCTATAGTCTTGTTATGGAAAAATTATTCATTAGAAAGTAGAGTTCCTGTTACTGCACTGAAGACAATGGGTTTATTCCTCTTTTGATGTAATCTCCAATGGTTACTACAATTTCTGAAAAACAAATAAAACAGACGAACTTAGATGTTTCAGAATGTCATGCGATACTCGCTTACTTTAGGAAATG
Organism: Clarias platycephalus; assembly: GCA_030068275.1. Lineage (NCBI taxonomy): Eukaryota > Metazoa > Chordata > Actinopteri > Siluriformes > Clariidae > Clarias > Clarias platycephalus. Next base: position 2,036,825 of record JAQQZT010000018.1, read on the forward strand.
GATGTAGAGTTTTAGGCACTACCCTGTTTTCGATGGTACTTTTGCGGAACCTCGACAGTAGCCGCTTTATTTTATTTATGTATTGTTTCCGGTTGAGATTAATGGGTGGGTGGAATAAATCAGCCTGGTTTGGTTTCGGATTACAGACTCGATTTTGCTCAGTCGTGTAGAAGATGTAATTTCCTATTAACACTTTTGTTTGTGTGTTGAAAGGTACCATCGTTACGAACCTGGATGTTGTGTGCTCACACTAGCACAAGCCAGGCGAGATCTGAGAAGAAAAAAAAAAAAAAAAAAAGAAAGTCGTTTAAAGTTTAATGGCATTTAAACTTTGGTGCATTGCAGCCTAAATAATAAAACAGTCACTACTGTTTCTCCACTTTTACCTCATTACTCACCACACGTCTGGCAAACCTTAAAGCTCCAAGCTACGTGCAGAATGCTATTTTTGGGAGCCGGAAACATAATGCACAAAATCAGCCACTGTGAACCTCCTATTCCTCCATCATTGCACGTTCTGCACATTTAGGCTCGTACAGTTTTTTCATACATAAAGCATTTACTACAGAATCTGGCCTAATTGTTCCTCTAGAATATCTGGATCATAGTGTTTGCAAAAGGCTTTACCCACTTTACACTTTAATCCCACTCATCTTGATTGGATAATTATTGCTTCATAACAATAATTTTTTGATTAAATACTTGTGATCTAAAATCACAAATTTTGCCCACTGGTGAGTTCTTGAAAGAAAAAAAGAAGAAGAAAAAAAAAAAAGGGAAAGGTCTAATTTACAGCTGAACATGATAATAGCTCACTAATTATACAATAAAATGCCAGTTTAAAGTATAATACCGTTTTATGATTTCGCTCAGAATCACTACAGCAGTGAAGCGCTAAAGGCAAAGTTAAAGTGAAATATGGTGACGCTACATAAAGGTACAATTTGGTACAGTACAGTAAGGCCACAGATAACAGCGGTACGTTAACAGTATCCTAATAGGTTCTACAGATCCCTACTGTTATACATGAGATAACTGACATAGCTGCTATTAAAATAACTCTATATTACCTGAAAATAAGAGTTATTAAGAGTGAAATAAGAGTGAAAGTCATTCGTCTCACTGTTCAATAATTGCAGATGATGCTTCCTATTTTTTTTTTTTTAAGTAGTCCATTAATTATAGGAAATGCACAAGGGAAGTGAAGTTCAAGTCAACTGGGATTGAAAAGTGATTGACATTTACAGAAGACTTCAGGCACAGTTCAGTGATCCAATCCTCTTAAAGAAGGCTGCGCATTCGTGAATGATGATAATGCCAGTCGAGGTTTGAGACGCCTGATCCTTGAAAAACAACACCACTAACTTATTCAATTCAATTCAATTTTATTTGTATAGCGCTTTTAACTATTGACATTGTGGCAAAGCAGCTTGACACAATCAAAAGAATTATTTAAGTTTGTATAAGATATGAATGTGTACAGTAGGAATCAAAATGATAAGACTGTGGCAAGGAAAAACTCCCTGAGATGGTAATAGGAAGAAACCTTGAGAGGAACCAGACTCAACAGGGAACCCATCC
>JAQQZT010000018.1:2038721-2049429 GCA_030068275.1 Clarias platycephalus
AACCAGAAGCAGGACACCAGGACGAGTCAGACAGGTCCATGGGGCAGAGGGGGTCTGGATCACTGGCAGCTCAGGAGAGACATGTATAGCTCGACAGAGAGACAGGGAAAGAGAAAGAGAGAGAGAGAGGAGAAGAAAAGGAGAGATGGCAGTTAGGTATGGTCACAGTCAAACAATGCATAATGTGAATGTACTTAACGTATGGAAGAAACGCATCTGTCTGTGTGAACTGTACACACGATCATTCACCGACACCACTTGCACATTTCAGGAACTCGGCTAGGAGTTATTGCCACGTCCCCCCTACAGTCCTGACCTCGCTCCAAGACATTTCCACATGTCAAAGGAGTTCCTGGGAGGCTGGTGTTTCCAATCATGGCTCCGGCGTACTGAGAAAACTTTCTACCTTGATGGTATCCAAGAACTAGTGAAACACTGGGATAAGTGCATTAGTGTGATAAAGGGAGCTTTTACTCTCAGAACTGTCTTATTTTATTCTGCACAATCAAAATTCCTGCTTTGACTTGAACACCCCTCATACTTACAGATTATTACAACAATGCAATATGACACATTTAAGCTTGAAATGTAAAACACTGTGCTGGAGCGTGACCATCGAGCCAACATGGGTTCCCCTCACTTTCCTGAGTAACAGGACAGAGAACCTGTGTGAATCATGTGTATTATGTGATTCAGTCATGACTCGTATGCTGCGCCGGACTTCAGTGCAATACGGTATTTACTGTTTTTAAGTAATTTTTTTTTTCTCCTCCCTCTTGTCTAATTTATTACTCTTTTAAAACAATGGTAAACAACTGTTACCAAGATAAAGCAATTTCGCTCTTGGATTAATAAATCTCTTTGACACTTGAATCTTAAAAAGGAAGGAGTCTCCAGTTCTGAAGTTCATGGCTGAAGTCCTCAAGCTTTAATCTGGATGATTTTTGTAGAGATAAAGTGCTTGGATGACTAAATATTTACCGTAATAACAACTGCTTAATGGTTTAATGGCTGAACTCGGCGCTGGGAACAACTGTATACTTTAAAACATCGTGCCGCTGAGTGAAATAAGAGAAAAGTAAATATCCGAGCGTTGTGAGTGATAAAAAGCACCCAACTGTGATTTGGACCAAATTTTTCCTTTTTAATATTGAAATGTATTCCAGTCGCAGAGCCAAGCAGCACTACTTGAACTTCATCAAGCTTTTGGGTGTGTTGTTGTCTTATCATGCAATGATGATTTTTTGTTTGTTTTGTTTTTGTTCTGTTTTTTTTATTGCTTTTTCTCTTAAATGAATGATTTCTGATGTACGAGTGCAGGAATGACATGACAGCTGTTTTTCTTTCCTTTTTTCCTGTGGAACGGACCCCGACAACGCTTAATAAGGCTGGACCTCCTGCTGGGGCGAGTGTACGATGGGCTCGCTGATGCCCTGGAGGAATTGATATTTACTTGACATTTCTTTATTCATGTCATTTTATGCTATGTAAATCCTGTAACATTTGTATGGGCGTACATGTGCGTGTGTGTGTTTTTTTTTTTTTTTTTTTTTAGAAATTAATAATAACATAGATTATGCTAAGCAACATTCATATTTATTTAATAACGTCATGCTGAGTGGTGAAAGGTCAGAACATCAGCAACTATGAATTGTAAATGATTTGTTGAACACTGCATTCGCACAGGTTTTTATTCAGCACTGAGACAAACCGAGAAGTACGAATTTTTATCAGGATTGACATGATTATCTGGTCAAATATATAAATGCAAATAGAACCTAGAAATCTAGCATTTAGAAGAGTACACTGTCAGAAGATTAGTTAGGTAAGTAATTATTTAAAACATTAGTGATGCAAATGAAAAGTTTCGAAAATAAAATACTCAAATTACTTTCCAAAAATTATGTGCATTTGTTAATATGCAAAAAAAATTTTTTGTAGAGAGATGTTTATTTAGCATTTTATTTGGGCAATGCCTTTTCCTTCTTCCATTCCAAGTGGGTTACTTTGCAGGTGCCTTCTGTAAGAGCTTCATTATAACCCTTACAATAACATTTGAAAAATATAGCATATATTTTTATAAACATAAAAGAGATGGAAGGAAAAATCAAATTCAGTGATGAATTGTAATTCTTTTATGTCGCAATTCTTGTATCGTCATGTATTGGCCCTTCTTACAGCTGGAAGTGGGAAGCAAGTGAACCTGTTTTCCTGAATTTTATATGTTGAAAGCAGAGAAAATGGCCAAGCGTAAGGATTTGAATGAATATGACATGGGATAAATTGTGATGGCTAGATGGATGACCGGATCAGAGCAACTCCAACACTGCAGCTCTTGTGGGATGTTCCCGTCTGCAGTGGTACCAAGAACATACCAGAAGTGATCCATGGAAGGAAAATCTGTAAACTGGCGACAGTGTCATCTCCGGCCGAGGGTAACATGGGGAGTGAAGGCTGGCCCGTGTAGTCCGATCCAATAGAAGCGCTAGTGTAGCTGAAAATTGTTGAAAAGGTTAACACTGGTTCTGATAGAAAGCAATCAGAACACACAGTACATCACTGTTAAGGTGGCAAATGTTGACCTGATCAATATTAGGCAGGTGGTTATAATGTCATGGCTGATCAGTGTATACTGTAGTTGTGGGTACATTATGGACAGGTACAGCTACTGTAGATAACTTCAACAGGTTAACACCTCGTGATCTTATCTACTGAATGATAAATTTATTCCACTAATGCAGATTAAAAAATTGAGACGTTTTGTCGATAAGCCCTGGGGTCTAGTGGACATATGATACCTACAGGAGGATCCTGAACCTGGGATGGAATGGATCAAGACGGGACTTTTCTGTTTTTGGATTTCTACATTTTTATAGTTTAGTGTTAAGTAGATTTAAACTTTTAGATTTAGATTAATATTTGAATATTTGACCTTGAATTGTGTTATCTATATTATCTATATTTTAATCAGGTCTAAACATATTCAGGTGGAAAGTAAACACATTTTGAAGCTTTGGCGAGGACATGGATGAGCTTGAAGTGGTTTAATAAGGTTAATTATCTGAACTGATATTTTAGCACACTAGAACTGCATTAAGAACCACCGGGATCTCCGCACCTCAGCATGAACTGCATTGTACACTAATTAGCACGAGAGAAATTTCCAGCTGAACGGAAACAAGATCCAGAGAGATCCGAATCCAGGAGTAATGGCTGGTAACCGTACACCTGCTATGGATTCACCTCACTTTGGAAGCATTCGATTGATTATTAAAATGCGGCACAGATGGAAGGCAATGTGTGTGTGTGTGTGTGCGTGCGCGCGTGTGTGGTTTTGTGTGTGTGTGTGTGTGTAATTGAGCTACATCAAAGCCAGCGTGTAAAAGGGTGTTGCGGTCCTGGTTAAAACCCAGCGAGAGATCGCTCCGAGGCGCCAGGCCACTCCCGCGTCCACTGAGAGACAGAAAAGCCGCATTGATTTTAAATAATGTTCCCAGTGAGTCATCCAGGAGGGCATTTATCAAAGCCATCAAAGTGCCGAGCTCATGTTCAGCCTTCTTTTCCAACTCGGAGAGGGGTCAATAGCTGCATTTCGGGATCCGTGCACCACAAGGCCAATTCCTGTCCAACAACAAAGAGCCGTAATGCTGCTAGAAGGTAATGAAACACGTTTTATTTTTGGATGCATGACCGGAACAGCACCGAGCAGCACCTTGGTTCCTGTTAGTCCTGAGGCACAGGGCAGGCTCTTAATCCACCCCGCTACTCATGAACTTACCGTGAATGCATGGAGCCCCTCCCACACCTGCCCAGCCCTGCCCTGGAACACAAATAAAAACATGCATGTACAGTATTACTACATTAAACATCCATTGTGTTTGAGTTTGGTGACTTTCTAGTGTGTTTTTTCATTGTTTTTTTTTCTTTTTATTGACACTGTCAGGCACTGTCCATATTTACAGTAATATGAAAAAATAAAAAAAACAACGATTTTCTGAAGACATTCGAGCACCAGCTCACACAAAAAAAATACAATTTTGCGTCCCTGAAAACAAATTGAAGATGGATACAAACCATTGGATAAAACATGCTGTAAGTGCTAAAAAGTGTCTCACCTCTGTGAAAAAGTGAATTTTCCGATCACATAACACCATTTTTCATAATACTTACAGTAATGCTTCTTATCTCCCGATCCAAGCTTCTCTATTTGTAAATATGCAACACAATTATATTTTCATCTGTTAATAGGAAACAGATTTGCTAAATACAATTTCATGATCCTTTTATGTCCGTAGTGTGTGTAACTTTTCTGAATTAAAATCTTTTAATGATCTTAACTGTCATTCAGATGAAACTTGGCCAATTTACATTTCACATGAAAAGACAAACATGAAAAAGATGTATTATTCTAAAAATTAAAAATTGTTAACATATTGCAACATGAATTCAACATGGTTACAGACACTACAGATTTTTTGCTTTTTAAGCTTTTTTTCCAAAAACAATTTAAGTAACAATTAGTATCAATACTCATACAGGAATATGAATCATTTTCACTTTAAATGATTATTGTTTGAAGTGAGACAGTATAAAGCTAAAAAACGTAAATTTTTGTGGCTCATATAAAATCATCTCTCTAAAACGGCTGAAGTACAGTACAGTAGCTACTTCACATTTTTAGAGTAGCGAGATTGGACCCTTCCATGTTGCATAAACTACAGATATATATCAGCAGCAATACTGTGTTTTGGCTGTTTGTTTTTCATATTGCGAAAAGAAACACAAAAATCTGGAAAAAGAGAACTAAGGCTATGGCTAGGCTACATACAGGCTCAGTGCTAATGCTAATAGTCTAGCTAAAGCAGTACACAGAAACAGAAACAAGAAAAACAAAAGCACATCAGAAACTTTCTAAGAGGGGAAACAAAACAGACGAAGGGAAACCCAGTGACTGAAACATGGAGAAACTCGTCAAACTCAACAAGGTGAATACAGCTAAGCACATGTGACTGTGGTGAAGTGTACAGTATGCTGGGAAGAAAAAATCAGAGTAAGAAAACCCGAGGAAAAAGCGCCCTGGGAAGTGGATACATTTTTCAGTTTTCAGACGTTGTTTGTATGCTGATGGAGGAAAATAAAACCCTATTGTTGTTGATTTTTTTTAAAAATCTGCTTTTTAAAATATTATCATATCCCAGGATATATACTTGAGGTACACCCTAGGCAGAGCACCAGTTCATTACAGGGCACACAAGCACAATTTGGAATCGCCAGTTAGCCTAATCTGCATGTCTTTGGACGGTGGGAGAAAACCGAAGTACATGGCGGAAACCCACTAAGCACAAGGAGAATAGAAACTCCATGCACAAAGACCTCGAGAGGGGAATCGAACCCTCGACCCTGGAGATGCAAGGCAGCAGTGTTATTTTCAACTATTAATATTTAATATTTAACATTTCAACAATTAAAAATGTATTGTTGCTGCGCTACACAATTTTGACCCAAAGTATGACCTTAACAGCAGTTCCACCACAATGTCAGTTTATCAGTACTTGTGATGTCAGTTTTTTTTTCTCCATAACTCCAGCCCAAAATGAAACAGTCTTTGGTTTGTTGTCATTATTAGTAGGAGTAGTAGTATTTCTTTTACACTGAGATTATTTTTAAAAAATCATAAATTCATCCAGTATCCTAGATAGAACCTATTTGACCTCCAACTGGTGCGAAAATCCAACCCAGTACACACAAGACTTCCAAACGTGTTTCAGATTCTCAGTGTTCATTGGTTGATGTTTGATGTACAACACACACTGCATGGCCAAAATAAAGTCACACAATATAAGATTTCATTCAAGCACCTTTGACCTAGTTTTGATTACAGCACGCACTGTAGTGTCCAGTTCATGTGTGAAAATACTTCTTCATGGTATCTCTTTTTTTTGAGTCTTGGGTTAGAGTTCTGAGGCTATCAGAGAAGAAAATATATCATAAATTAATAAACCTCTATAGATGTGATAACCTGGTGATTCAGTACATTCAGGTGGTCAGCTGGTTTCATTTTATTGCCCCATAACGTTGCTGAGTCTAGACCTGAGCAACTGATCAACTCCAGATCATAACACTGTCTCCAGAGGCTTGTACAGTGGACACTATGCATGATGGGAGCATCGCTTCATGCGCTTCTCTTCTTACCCTGACACGCCCATTGCTCTGGAATACGATCAATCTGGACTCATCAGGTCACATGACCTATTTCCATCGCTCCAATATCCAGTCTTTATGCTCCCTATAGCAAACTGTAAACTGTGAGTTTTTTTTTCTGATGAGTCTCACTAACATCTGATTTTCTTATGGAAACACAGACTTATGTTTAGTCCCAATCCTGTGAGTTCTTATCACACTGTGTGCATATGTGTGTGTGCGTGTGTGTGTGCGTGTGTGTATGGAAATGCTCTTACTTTCATTTTTAAACGCAGCTCTGGTTTTTGCTGTTGATTTTCTTTTACCATGCCACTGCACCAAGCTTTTAAATGATCTCTATTCATGATTTTTTTCGACCACATTGCTCCACGAAGGTGACGGACGGTTCAGCAAAATCCTTGCCGGTTTAGATATATGTTGATGGCTTCTTAAACCCATTCCAGTCATTTCAAATCTCCTTAGTTGTTTTCTTTGCCTGATGCATGACAATAATTTGACTCTTCTGAAATGAGTGGCCAGGGTCTCTGGGTGATTGACCAGTGCTTCTGTCCTGAGGCACTGTGGTTATTTGCTTAACTGATGGCACAATTATTCAAATTTATTATAAAAAAAACACATTCCATTAGTGGTAAAGACACTAGCGTTCTGTGACTGCAGGTGGCCTTATTCTATTCAAATTTCATGATGATTTCCAAGACCACAGGAATATAAAATGTTCTTTCATCAAAGACGTTGTTTCTTCCTTTTTTTTAAGACCAATCACAGGCATGATCATGTGACGATTGTTTATATAGAATTCTCGACATGAAGAGCCAGGTCTTTACATGCAGCCTGTTTGCTTTACAGTTACGTCATCTTCTTTATCGAATTCATGAAGTAAGCTGAGGCCTGAAGGCATCATGTATGATGATGATGAAACACCTGATAAGAGGCTCAGCTGCAGCAATCAGGTCACACAAACCCACTTGCCCTTACGTTTAGATGAACCGGAGCTCCTGGCAAACCGTGAGGCAGGTGAGTGCAAATGTGTCCCGAGTTAATGGAGCTTGAGGTGCATGTTGCTGTCTCTCTGAAAATCGGGTTAAATTAACCATATGACATGAGCATTTGTGAGAAGTGCTCAGCGAGAGACGATAGCAAGCGCTTGGAGGAAAATTACGGATTCCGGTGATGATGTGTGTATTTGTAACATTTTCTAAAAAAATAAAATAAAATAAAACAAAATATTGCAAATAAAATTTTCATTAAAAACAACATTTTCAAGTTCCTTTCAATATTCATAAATTGTTGCCACCTTTAAACAAATATAAGCTTTAAAAAGGTTTTAAAGTCTGAAACATTAAAGATTTATGAGCAAGGGATTAGTCCTGAATATTGTCCGTGGAGTAGTGCTTTGTTACACACTACAGGAACACTCAGATCTGCTTTATTAAATCCGAGGACGCCAATAATTTTGGTTTGTTTTCTTTCTGAAAATTTATTAAAATAAAACTGGGTGTATTTAACAACTTAAATAATCACACCTTGTTTTGTTTATTTCATATGTTTTTGTTCTTAAATTGTGCCAATATATATATATTTTTTTTTTGTATGAGTGATGGGTGAGTCAAAAATGATCCGTAAACTTTGGCTTTGGCTGCTTTCTGTTCAAGGCTCCTGTCTCCGAAGTCACTGCCATGCTGGTGTGCACGTGATACAGGAGTTTATTTGTAACTGCGGTGTAAGCAAAAATGGACGCCTCATGTGTGATATGCACAAAAGAAGAGCAGTCTGCAGCGATTTTTTTTTTTTTTTTGTGGTCTGAGGATGTACCTGGTTCCAAAACAACTCATGGGAGAGTGCAAACAGAATAGAATTTGGATATCTGCAAACAATATTCTGAGTGATACTCTAAGGAAAGTAAAAGTTTCTTAAATAGAATCATTACCGGTGATGAGACACGATTCATCACTACGATCCTGACAGTAGTCAGACATACGGCAGTAGGAGTATGGAACGGAAACATCCTCAATCACAGACCGAGAAAAAGTTCAAAAGTCGACCATCAGCTGGAAAATTCATCAACGCTTACAGTTCCCTCTCAAAAGCTACTCTCGATGGTGCGTGAAAACGCTATGGGAAACGTCTCTTTGTTGCCCGGTTGTGAAGCATGTGTGTGTCATACGCGCCAAAAACTTTGGCTTATATAACCTCGGTCAGGTGACGTCATCTGATAAGGTGCACCTACAAGTTATAAATAGGACTGAACCGGAAACATCCTCAGGTCTTTTTGTCTTCAAGAACCGCATTGTGTGTGTGCGTGTGTGCAAGCACTTTTTCAAAGCAAAAAGAAAGCAAAAATAGAAAGTGTCTTATTACTCACCAGAAAGATGGTAGATTTAGACAGGAGATGCCTCCGGATAAAAGATATCTCGCTTAGGGCGATCTCCACGCTTTCTGCTTTCAGTGTTTGGGGGAAGAGCACGCTATCCTCGGGCTTGAAGGAGCATGTGAGTATTGCGATCTTCTCCCTATTAAAGTCCCTCGCGCTCGGCTTGCCTTTTTAAAAATGAAACCGCAGCGCATTCCTCGCGTGCAGATCTGGCGGAAGCGTGAGATGGAATCTTCCTTTTCTCTCGCTCTCTTGCCGGATCATGAGCCTTTACCATCCCTTCTCAAGCGCGCTCTGGCGCTTTTTGTGAAGGGGCGGAAGAAACTTTCTCTCTCGCTTCCGCGGAGATGGAAACTTTCACTTCAGAGTGCTCCTCTAGCGATGAGCGAGCGTATCATAGGAGTTATTAGAGGTGGTAACACACGCGGTCGAACGCTTACACCTCGATTCGCCGTTAAAATAAAATTTAAATCCCCCAAACGCTCAAAGTTAGACGACAAAGTAGTTTTTGTCGGGGCCTCAATGATGGCCCCTCCCCTTCTTTGGCGACCTTCATGAAGAGTTAATTCATTCATGGAATAAGCCATATTCATCCCGTGTTTTTGTGCTATTGACATTGATTTGTTCCAATGCCGTTGATGCGAAAGCGCGGTTTTATATGATGATGCCCCAGATTGAAGAAACGCTTGCGGGCTATCTCTCTCCTGGGAGCTCATCCTCCCTGAAAAAGTCCACACTCCCCACCAAGCCGTGTAGACTAACATCTTCGATGGTGGCAAAAGCTTTTCAGGCAGCTGGTCAGGCTGACGTGACTGAGATCCAGACTGACCTACTGAGAGATCTGGGTCTATCGACGACACAGCGTTTGCTGAGCTACGCCGAGCCACAGATTTATTTCTTCGTGCCACCAAGCAGACGGCCCGTGCTATCGGCCGTTTTATGGCTGCCATGGTCGCCACGGAGAGACAGCTGTGGCTTAACCTCACGGGCATCAAGGACAGGGATCGCGCTTTCCTCCTTGATGCCCCCATCTCGCCTTCTGGCCTTTTTGGCAACACCGTAAACACTGCCGCCACTAGGTTTCGGAAGGCGAAGCTCTACGAGCAGGCCTTTATGAAGTTTTTTCCCCCGCCGTGCTCAGGGGTCGGGACTGTCGGCCACCCAGTCCTGACCAGGTCCAGTTCTCGTCAGGCGTGAAGCACAAAAGGAGAGTGTGGCGAGCCCAGCACCCCCTCGTAAAGATTGGGGCGGGACTCGTCGCGCTTCTCAGTCTGCCTCAAGGTGGCCAGACCTGAGGAGCATCATCTCCTCTAAAATGGAGTCCTGAGGCTTACGAGCCCAGGACCATGGGGGTGTCTCCCCCCCGGCGAGGGGCGTGTAAAAATTCCAATAAGGAATACAAACTCCTTCCTGGCACCCTCAGGAGGCCGTGGTTCAAGTGAAATGTGAAATGTTAGGTGTTCAGTTCCTTCCTGCCATGTTTCAGGATGCCGAACATCTAACACCCCCCCGCATCTAGCTGAAGTGTCAAAACTTGTGCCCCTTTTTGAGAAGATGACAGCGGGGAACCTACTGCCAGGTATGTCTCTTTAGGTACAAAGCACTGTGGAGATTACAGACTTTGCTGGAAAAAGGGGCCATAGAACATGCTCCCCTGCCAGACAGAGAATCAGGCTATTGTAGTCAGTATTTCTTGTTTTTCAAGAGACATGGGGGGTTGCGTCCAATTTTACATTTTTGTGGGCTGAATATCAAAAAGTTGACAGCCAAAATGATTGTTTCTCAAATCCAACCAGAGCTTTGGTTTGTGATAATCGACCTGAAGGACGTATATTTTCATATAGAAATATTGCCACAACACAGGAAGTTCCTGAGGTTCGCTTTCGGCGGCAAAGCCTACCAGTATCGGGTCCTTCCATTTGGCCTAGCCATGTCACCCCGCACATACTGTATATAAAATGTACGGATGCAGCCCTGGCTCTATGATTCCAGGGCATCTGTATCCTGAATTACATAGACGACTGGGTGATTCTGGCTCAGTCTTAGCAGCTAACGCTTCGACATCGAGATGTCATCCTAGCTCACTTCGATTCTTAGGATTGAGACTCAACGCCACGAAAAGCGTTCTCTTTCCTG
>JAQQZT010000018.1:2098704-2117025 GCA_030068275.1 Clarias platycephalus
CTGTATATAGTTAGTTTAAGACAACTTTTTATACATTTTACTTATATCCAAAAAGCACAATCCTGTCTGTCTTGAAGTGCTCTGATTCCATCGTAAACCATAATCATGATTGTAATTGTGTTTGTATGTGTGAGTGAGAACAGAGTTAGAGAGAGAGAGAGAGACTCATGATTAGAGCCATGCTACATTTAACAAACCGACTGAACGTTGCCTAGCAATAGTCACTTCTCGTTTGCATGAAGTTTAAAAATGTAATACTTTTTTCCCCCACTCTTATCACACCTCTTGCACACACACACACACACACACACTCTCGCACAATACTCCAAATAATATGCCTCGTATCAAAAGGTTAATCTTTCAAATCTTATCAGAGCCAGCGAAGACTCTGAGTTATAACTCATGAATTCACTACACGGCCTGGAGAAATTATTCCACACTGCACAGTGTAGTGCACATTACGGTCGTTGTTTTCACACAGCTGGATAGTGTTCCACGTTCTGCATTTCCGTATAATCTGTACTGTATATATTGCACGAGAAACCACTTTGTCCTCGTGCTTTATTCGGACGAGTCGACCTCACTCCGGGCAGAAGGAGCTTCTGTTTCGTTCGACACAACACTTTCAATTATGTATTGTAATAAAAGTAGGACTTGGGCTGTAACCGCAGCAGATGTGCTCCAAGTCAGAGGATGGGCAGGTGTCTCAAACGGCAAAAAAAAAGATCATTAAAAACTGTATATTACAGTACATTCGATTTGTTAGTCCATGGCATTTCCAGTATAGGATCGAGTGATATTTTTTCGACGCTGCTAACAACCGCACCTGGAAGGCATTTTTGTTCAATCAAACCTTATTTTCAGTGATCATTATAATCACCTCTGATAACAATGCGTAGCTGTTTCCTTCATAGCGTTTCCATTAGCATTTCCTTTCACCTTTCTGTATCCTCTATAGGTTTCATTAGACACATTTCAGTCCTTTTGCTCCATTGCAGCAACCTCCATCCAGACAGAAGTCGTTTTTTTCCCCCCTTCTCTGAAATATCCCAGGGTTCCAGTGGCTGCTTGACGAGAAAGGGAAGGATGACATGAGGCAATGCGGCATATCCGGCCTAATCTTCCGGGTGATGATCCTATTGGAGGGAAGAGGAAACGGAGAGAAAAGGCTTTCTCTTTCCTCCCTCATGCTTGTAGACTTTCTATCAAATGTAATGTGTTTTTTTCCTCTCTGTCTCTCTAGCACTATTCCCTCTCTTTCCTTGATTGTTAACCCCGGCTTGAGGGAGGAAGGGGGGGTGGAGGGATTGTGTATGTGTGTGTGTGTGTGTGTTGTATGCTGTTGAGTACAGCATCCTGTACAATTCCGCTAAGCAAAATCCATCGCGGTTCCATCAGATGTTATCTGCGGCGGCATTTCAAGGCACTTCACAGAGGAAGATGCAGAAATCCGAGGATTAAAAAGATCCGACTTTTGGTTCCGTTAATAATGTGCGGGAACGTCTAATGCGGCTTGTTTGTTTGTTCGTTTAAGCGAGTCGGCGCCGCTCCTTTGTCGGCGTTTAGTTCTCAGTTCAACATCATAGGTTTGACTCTTTTTTCTTTTTTTTTTCCCCAACGCAAGCAGTTTTAAATGATTAAAGAAGCTGAAAAAAATATGATTTGTTCGTTCTTTGAAGGTTTGAATCCCTGAACAGTGAAAGCGAGTCACAAACACAGTAAACAGCATCGTGGCCTCTGGTAATTGGCTCATTACTCAAAAAGAAAAGGCATTAAAAAGGATCAGGTGAACCACGCAAACTGCGCGACGGCTGAGCTGCCGAGGATTTCCTTTAAATCTGACAACCGTTCTATTTACCTAAACTGTTTTGAAAAGTGAAGTGCTTTTTTACCTTTTTTTTTTTTTTTTAGATTTCCTAACGTTGCGTCAAGAGTGTAGATTGCTTACTGTTGCGTCAAGTTGTTAGATTGCATAACATTTGTGTCGAACTTGTCAAACGTTGCATCTCTTGTAGGAGCGAGCCGTGACAACTGCATTCATATTGCGATTTTTGAAGATGTTACGCCATTCAGCCACGCCGCGTCATTATTTCTACCGACCGCAGGACGATTTCTCAGCATTTAAACTCACTACATGTCAGGATTCAGTAGAGGAGAGCTGCTGTTGCAGAATTCTTCGTCTGTACACGAACAGAGTGTTCTAGTTTAACATAAAATCTCTTCAGCTCTGACTAGTCCACTAAGCCAGGTTTATACTTCATTAGAAGTTCTTCTACAGGAAGGTTTGAACTCTAACACTAATCTCTATCACTGGAACTCAATTTCTGAACAAACCAACTAATATTTAATAATACTGATAACGCTGATTTGATTCTCTACTCGTGTTAACGCAATTGTGTTGATGCAATCAGCCATACGTACTGTACATGAGCGAGCATGTGTGTTTGTGGGGCATTTGATGTACAATTAGCCACACCCACACGACAAACTCACAAAACACTTTTTACATGTTTTTAGGTTGCTGTAACTTTTATCATAACTGAACAATTAAACCGAATTTTAAAAATGTGAAAGTTGGAGGGGGTCTGAGTGTGTGTGTGTGTGTGTGTGTGTGTGTGGCAGGTGGAGCCTTGAGCAGAGAGACAAAATGGAACTTTAACCTCTCTAATGAGACTTGCTTTTTCTTTACACACGCGCTGTACACACACGCATACAGACACAAAATAAAATATGTTTTGCACACACACACACACGTGGTCACAGTGTTATAGTAAACAGTACACGCGTGCATGGATGTTGATTATATCAGTGAGAGACGAGCACTAAGACCCAGCAGGGGAGACGATTACCCACAATTCCGCAGCACAAGAGAGAGAAAAAACATTGGCTCAGTTGTGATCATGTGACGCTCTGCGTTAAAACAAGAAGCACAAGCGTGATACATGATACTCAGTACTCGTAAACCAAGACTTGCTCGTTTTCCAAGTCAAAATTTATAAAAAAAAAAAAATTTGCTCGTCTTGCGGAACACTCGCAAACCGCGTTACTTGCAATCGCGAGGTTCCTCTGTACTGGGTCACTTAGTCCGTATGTTTATATGACATGTGAAGTTGTTCTCAGAATCAGACTAGGACACTCAGACAATGTGGTTGTGAGTCAACTTACTTCTGCACGTATAATTCAGTCGGTCTCAGCAATCGGCCTAGACACTCTACACATGCTATAATAGCGCAAAAAGCCGCTAATAATATGTTGGTGTCGTCTGCCTTCGGGCAGCACCATTGCATCTGGTTTATACAAAAAGTAAGGCTTACAGCATACTGTACGTACGAAATATACAGCGCTATAAAGTTGCCCATGTTTTTATCACTCAACATGCTACCAGTTTACTGCTACCCAACTTGTTTGTCGAGTGTTACAGGTCAACCGGGAATACGGTATTAACAATGTCTTTCAAATCATTGTTAGTGTTTCAGTGAGTCAAAGTATCAGTCAGTGTTTTAGTGAATCAGTCAGTCATTGTTTCAATAAGTCAGTCAGTGTGTCAGTCAGTCAGCCACTCATTCAGTGTGTCAGTCAGTCAGTGTGTCAGTCAGTCAGTGAGTCAGCCACTCAGTCAGTGTTTCAGTGAATCAGTGTCAATATGTCAGTCAGTCAGTCAGTGAGTCAGTCAGTGAATCTGTCAGTCAGTATTTCAGGGAATTAGTCAATCAGTGTGTTAGCGAGTTAGTCAGTCAGTGTTTAAGGGAGTCAGTGTGTCTCATGTATGTCAATGTATCAGTCAGTGTTTCAGTGAGTCAATTACTCAGTGTGTCCATGTTAAGTGAGTCAGTCATTCAATGTGTCGGTCAGTGTGTGTGTCATTAAGTCAACATGTCAGTCAGAGAGTCATTGAGTCAGTCAATCACTTACTGAGTCATTACGTAAATTAATATCAGTCAATGATCAGGTATTTAGTCACAACATCAGTTAGTCAATCAGTGATTCATGTAGGGAGCCAGTGAGTCAGTAAGTTTTTAAAGGCTGTTGTACAGGACGTACTGTTGAATTTTATCTTGAGAATCCAACATAAATTATGTTAGAACCTCAGATAGACTTTTATTGCAACTACAAATGGCATGGTGAATATTTCACTATTTCTGCATCAATACTGCGTGTGCTGTGAGCTATTTATTTTGAAAATCAGATTCTGGTCCTGTTTCTGTATCTGCTAATAATCTCCAATAAGAGGAAGACACAGACCCGAGTAAATAAGAATGGTTTATTCATGAGCCGCAGCATCTAAACAGAACATTAGTACAACAGCCATGACCAGACGTAGCTAACACGTGGAGCGGTGTGTACAGGCGGAGGTTCACGGTGTGTGTGATGCATCTCAACTGGGCCAAGTTTCTCTTATAACAATAGCGATGACTTTGAGCTGTCAGCACCTTTTTCCTGCGTTTAACTCCCAAGGTGTGCGTTACTCTTTGACGCCCTCGCTGTGTGTGTGTGTGTGTGTGTATGTGTGTGTAGCTGCCTCGTAGCCTTCCTTTCGCTTCCAATTCCCATTCGCGTTTGTGAATAGTCTGGTGTTGCTGTGAGTAAAAAAAACACACACACACACACACACACACACACACACACACACACACACACACACACACACACATTTTACAAAAACCTTGAACTGCTGACAGGTTCTGAGTCAATCTGAAATCTCAGCTTTTGTCCCGGGGAAGGTCTGACAGCATAGAATTTAGATTTTTCTTTTTCTCCGTTTTTATTTTTTGCATTTTGTCGGCTTACATTTTGAGTCTTTTGTATTACAATGTAAAACATACCAGGATAAACAAGAGTTCAAGGGTAGTCGATAAAAGTGTCACTTTTACCAAAGAGACATGAAATGAAGTTTTATTTATAACGTATAGATTTTTTAATATTTTTTTTTTACTGGACCACATATCTGAAACAAAAATGCAAAAGTCGAACTAATAAAATGTTTTGAGTGCAGGAATGCACCAAAACCGGAATGTATAGTAGTCATACATTGGAGTTGAACTTTACACTGGGGTTTTGCAAAAAGCGAAATACTTGGAATGTGGCTTAGATATATCGGTGCCCTTGGGGTCAGGTTAGGTTGGTGCAAGCATTTTTATAAAAGTACATTTACTTTGTTTCTGGACTTAAGTACATTTTTCACATATCTGTCCCCAGTGGACATTTGAGGAATTGCACGTTTTGTCGCTTGATTGCTGGACTCATTTTTTAGAACCAGTGGTTGCCCTTGATTTAAACAAAAAGAAATTCTGACTGGAGAACAGTTCGTGATAAAGTGGACCTAACACCGTCAATGCAACGCAAACGCAACAGCTTTGTCCACACAAGACATGTATCTTACGTTTATTACACAGAAAGTGACAACATGCAAACACCTGTGATAGCAGTTTATTTATTTCCTGTATTGTGGCTCAATATTTAATAAGAACTTTCCCTATTTACAAATGAAACATTTAATGTATACAGTACATGTAACATGGACAGGTGGTGAGGCTTGACGTTTAAAAGTAAAAATATCATTAAATTCTGTTCATTCTTAAGTAAAATGACACAACTTCTATTACTTTTGTATTTCAGAGCTAGATGAGATACAAACTTTTTTTTGTTTTAGACTTTAATATTTTTATAAGCAACTACTTTCTTACTTTTACTTAACTTAAACCTTCACTTGGGTTCCTTTAACTTTTAGTGCATTTAAGTCAAGTATTTCCTTTGGTTAAATAAATTATTTGCACTTATTTGAACCACTTCTTGTGGTCTCACATGGCTCATTTCCTGATTGTTCAGCTTCGACAGAGTCACTTCCTTTTGCCCCTCTTGATTTTGCTTGGTATCTTGACCCTATACTACACAGTGTGTTTAGACCCCTCCCACTCTGCTAATGAAGGTCTTTTCTTACACGCGTCTTTGTAGAGAGGCGTATTTTTAGTATTTAGTATTGTATTTATATAGTAATAGTATTTTTAGACGTCATTCTTGATATAATACTGCAGGGAAAGGGTCAGTCCACATACTAGCAGGCACGTCAGAGTGACGAATACTTCCCACCTCTGGAGAGGTAGCTGTTTTTTCAGTGGTAGCTTCTTACAGGGTTGGGGTTTTTATTCTATATTATTATAGCTGACTGTGTAGTGTGTGTGTGTGTGTGTGTGTGTGTGTGTGTGGGCGCGATGCATGGCACCCTGTCCAGGCAGTACCCCGCCTCGTCCCCTGGGATGGGCTCCAGGCTCCTTTTTCAGATTTTTTGTAATCTATTCAACAGTATTTAATTTCTATTAATAATAAAGGGTAGAAATTGATATATTATTAGTTTACAAATGAATAATAACACATTTATTATTAGTATAAGAGCAGTTATTTTTGTGCGCCCTGCTGTATTGTAATATGTTTTTCTCATAGACCACCCCAAAAAAATAATTTATTTTTTTATTTTATTTTATTTTTTCTATTGATTTCAGGAAGAACGGGGCATTTAGATTTCTTGCTGCTTTCACAAATGGGGAAGTAAAAAGCAGGGACAATCAGTGCCAATCCACAGCGGACCCTTTTACACATACAGAGACACGCAACTATTATGTGTGTGTGTGTGTGTGTGTGTGTGTGTGTGTTGAGTGAAATCGATTGTGATGTCCATTCAGGGCCCTGCTTCTGGCCAATTTAAGCAAGTGATCAATGCCTCTCGCCACATCTATTGATGCAACATGACTTGCAAAAATGATGAAAAATGAAAAACGCTCTTTTTGGGCCAGACACGTTCTCGTACTAAAATATCCCGGCTGAAACTCCATGAGCGAGGCAAAAGGGAAGCGTGTTTTTGCGCCATGGTTTAAAGGGAGGACAGAGACGCTGCGATACAGGAGGGAAGTCGTTGCTGTTATCTCGGCTTAACACAGAAAACCTCTGGTGCACTTTCATCGTTCTTTCGCTCGCCAGCCTCCGTCTCTTATCTCAACATGAGGAGCTGGAGCAGGCGAGAGAACATGGCCTGGTGTGTCCTTTTATCAAACACTTCTCAGGTAAAAAGCAGACAAGTCAAGCAAAGAGAGCTTTTTGATATCACGCAGGACTGCGCAAGCTCGACCGGAATCAGATTTTTTTTTTCCTTTCGTGATAAAATGATTAGGTATTCTTATACCGCTGTGTTCTATCTCATCACCCTGACAGCATCTCTGTCTTCTGTCAGCGGGTATTGATGCACTCACAACTTCGTAAGCCAATTTCCTAAAAGTTGACCAAACAAAATATGTGTGGAGGCTTGGGAAAACCCGTCAAGTGACAGTGTGGGAAAAAGAAATTGACTTTTGTTTTAAATATTTAGATTCTATCTAGCATCTCATGGAAAAATTCTGACCAGCAGTTTGTGTTCTTGGATGCTTTTCCTTCATATTTCAGATGATCTGATCTGATATGATATATGATATACATCTCAATACTTAGTGTATGATAAGATACAAAAACAGCACAATTAATAAAGTTACTGATTCGATTCAATACAACACAGAATGTACTGTTTTTAATTCAGCCACTGATGATTTGATTCAGCACTCATCTGATTCAGTTTATCCATCAATACAAATCAATTGAGCCAAGCGTTTGATTCAGCCATTGATATGATTTGATTTGATTTGGTTTGATTTAGCACTGATATCCTTCAATTCAGCACTAATATGATTAAATTTAGAACTCATAACATTCAGTTCAGCATTGAAACATTTTGGTTGATATCTTCCTTGATATGATATCTAAATCAATATCCAAATCAATACAATTTAATCCAGGAATGATAAGATTAGATTGAGCACTGATACGATTTAACTTAGTGCTAATATGGTTTGATTCAGTGCAGATACAAAACAATTTAGCCCCTGATATGATTTGATTATTAACTAAGATGATTCAGATCAGTTTCAATGCATATATGATCCATTACCACACCTGATATATGACAATTCAACTTACACAAAGTTTACAAAGTACAATTTGATTCAGCACTGAAATGATTCAATTCAGCATTGATATAATTAGATTCAGCTTTCATATGATGCAATTCAAAACTGATGTGACTTGATTCAGTATTTATGTGTTTTGATTAAGCATTGATATGATTCAATTCAGCACTGCTATGATTAAATCTGGCACTGATGTGATTAGATTCAAAACTGAAATTATTCGAATCAGAATTTATATGGTTTGACTCAGCATTCATGCGATTTGTTTCAGTTTTGATATGATTAGACCAGCAATGGTATGATTAGATTCATTTTTTTTTTTTAAATTAAGTCAACACTGATATATTGCAATTCAGCACTGATATAGTTAGATTCAGCAGTGGTATGATTTAGTTCAGCACTAAACATTTTGGTTATTTATGGATATTATTAAATTCAGCATTGATTTTATTTGATTCGGCACTGGCATGACCCAATTCATCAAATCATGATTTGATTCAGAACTTTTATGATTTAAGTCAATATGATTTAGTTAATTTCAATCTAACATGCACTGTTTTATCCTAAACAGTAACAATTTCACCACTGTCTTTATTTTGTCTGGGAATTGAGCCTACATTTATTATCTTCTGTATATTACATTAATTATCTTCACAAAGCTTCATCTTTTTAGTCAAATTTGACTCAGAAAGAGTCAGAATTGTTAATGGGAGCAGTGAAAAACATTTTCTGTAACCTTAGGAGCACACATTCTAGCAATTAAAAGATACCAGATAGATTTGTTTGTTTGTTTTTTCTGTCTACTAGCCGGGTCTGGTTAGTAAAGTAGCAGATATTAAACCAATAATTAAGAAACCTGACCTCAACCTCTGTCAGCTGTCCAATTACAGACCGATATTAAACCTACCCTTTATCACTAAGGTCCTGGAAAAGATAGTAGTGCAGCAGCTATGTTCAAATCTACATAGAAATAGCATAAACGAACTGTATCAGTCAGAATTTAGGTCTCATCACAGCACAGAAACAGCACTTGTTAAAGTAGTCAATGATCTCCTGCTGGCCTCTAATCAGGGTTGCATCACTATGCTTGAGTTAATCGACCTCAGTGCAGCCTTTGACACCATTGATCATAGTATTCTCCTTCACAGATTGGAAAATGTAGTAGGAAGTAAGGGTACAGCCTTCTCCTGGCTCAGATCCTATTTGGCCGATCGTTATCAGTTTGTTGATTTAAATGGTGACCATTCTGCATATTCTCAAGTGGAGTTTGGTGTTCCACAGGGTTCAGTTACAGGCCCACTGCTTTTGTCTATTTACATGCTTGCTCTGGGCAACATAATTCATAAGCATGGTATTAGTTTTCATTGTTATGCTGATGACACACAGTTATATGTCTCAGCAAAACCAGATAAAAAATAAAACAGCTTAATAAAGTTGAACAATGTGTGAAAGACATAAGAGACTGGATGTTAATTAACTTCCTTCTGCTAAATCTTGACAAGACAGAAGCTTTTGTCATATGACCACATGCAGCTTAAAGCAAGCTTTTTGATCACACTGTACCTTTAGATGGCCTTTCTGTTCTATCAAGTGCAACAGTGAAAGATCTCGGTGTGATTATAGATTTCCGTCTTTCATCTGAAGCTCATGTAGATAATATTACCAGGATAGCATTCTTTCACCTCAGAAATATGGCCAGGTTAAGGAATATACAGTATTGTCACTAAACAATACAGAAAAACTAGTTCATGCTTTTATCACCTCTAGGTTGGATTATTGTAATGCCTTACTGTCTGGTTGTTCAACTAGGTGCATAAATAAGCTTTAGTTAGTTAAGAATGCAGCAGCGAGAGTCCTCACGAGAACTATAAAATATGAGCACATCATCCCTATCTTATCCACACTTCATTGGCTCCCTGTGAAATAATTAAAATATTAGTTTTGACATATAACGCATTAAATAGTCTCATGCCACAGTATCTGAGTGAACTGCTAGTGTCTTACGATCCGCCACGCGCACTTCGATCATAGGATGCAGGCTGTCAGTACCACGTATTATGAAAACTACAGCTGGGGCGGAGCTTTTTCTTACAAAGCCCCAAAGTTATGGGATAGCCTTTTAATTAATGTTCAGGACTCAGACACAGTTCAGTGTTTAGGCGTAAAACCTATTTATTTAGTTAAGCATTTTTGTAAATAGATTTGCCTTAGGTAAAGGAGCAGATCTTGGGGACTCATGGACGTGTAGAGTATTACGGTAATCTGGTATGTCAAATTAAAATCAAATTCAATCAATTCATATTCAAATTTTATTTGTCACATACACAGTCATACACAGTACGATATGCAGTGAAATACTTATATGACCGCCCGTGACCTTAAAAATTTAAAAACAATTAACAAGAAATAATAAATAAATAAATAGCTGAAACTATGAGAAAATAGAACAAAATTTTAAAAGTTTCCAAAAATATATCAAAAATACATATATAAGAAATATAAAAACCTATCTGTACAAAATACAAAATAGAAGTTTTATGGAAATAAAAATGGAAATAAATTGAAATGTCCAAAAAGTGTGCAAATGTGCATGTATGTGCAAATGTGCAATGTCCAGAAATGGAAATGTCCAGAAAGTGTGCAAATGAGCATGTATGTGCGAATGTGCAATGTCTATGAGTGCCCGGTCTACAGTGTACTGGGGTATGTGCATCAGTGCATGAGTGAACAGATGAATAATGTCCATAAATGTCCATTTCTGTGCGATTGATGCTGTTTAGATGCTGTCTTCCCCACTCAGGTTTGTTGACAGTGATGTGATTGGTCATTTTACATCCTATTTCCTTCTCATGTCTGTGTTTCCTTCTGACTCTCTCTTTTAGTCATGATGTCATAGTTAGTCCTGCCGGAATCCCTCCTTTCACTCTAAACTAAATATACATTCACTTTATACTGTACATTATGTGACTGTGACCATGCCTAACTCTTATCTCTCCTTCTCTTATGCTTTCTCCTCCGTCCTCTTCTCTCTCAGACAGGTTCTGCCCTCTGGACCTGTCTGAATCGTCCTGGTGTCCCGCTTCTGGTTGGAGATCTTGTTCCATGGATGCTCCGTGTGGTCTGCCTGGGATGCGTGTGGTGACTGGGGACGGTTCCACTTTACCACGAAGACACTCTTGGCCTCGCTTGATGCAGACAGCTGTTCTCTGAGGACTTGTGACTGCAGTCACTCGATAGTTCAGGAGTGGAGTTTCCTACAGTCTACCTGACCCTCCAATAACGAACTGGACTCCACATTAACTTAAAGACATCAACTGTTATATTGAACTTCCAGCTGCCTAACACTCAGTATGACTGCAGATCAATCCATGCTATCTATTATCACCCAAATGAGGATGGGTTCCCTGTTGAGTCTGGTTCCTCTCAAGATTTCTTCCTATTGCTATCTCAGAACGTTTTTCCCTCAGTACTGTCACCCTCTGCTTGCTCAACAGGGACGATCTGATCATTTTGATTCATACACATTCACATTTCATACAAACTTCCATAATTCCTTTCGATTATGCTGCTTTGCGACAATGACAATTGTTAAAAACGCTATACAAATAAAATTGAATGGAATTGAATTGGTTAAAATAATTTTAGAATTTCAGGTTTTAATTGTTTTGTTTTCAGTTTGAAGCGGATGTTGGCTCATAAGCCACGATGGCAGACATTTTAGAGACATTCTGTTCTTTTTTTGTAAACTCTTTTCAAGATTTTTAAATTAGAACAGGTGGTTAAAAACTACAGCAATGAAACATGCACATACTCCTTGCTAGTCCTCTGATGTTGATGCTAAATCTACCAAATCCCACACTAGTCGAAGTTCAGTTCCAATGGAGGTGTATAACATTCACCTTCGCGCTTAAGGTCACAGCTGAAATTCCAGGCAGAGCCGTGAGCTTTTTTTTAAAAAACCTCCCAGTTCCCTGTAATTGTCAGGCAGGAGCTCTCTGT
Source organism: Clarias platycephalus (assembly GCA_030068275.1). Lineage (NCBI taxonomy): Eukaryota > Metazoa > Chordata > Actinopteri > Siluriformes > Clariidae > Clarias > Clarias platycephalus. The sequence continues at coordinate 2,110,692 of JAQQZT010000018.1, forward strand.
CTCACCCACCTCAAGGTCATATGCGTTTAGCTTTCCACTGTGAGCATTCGCACAGCGGTGGCCTCCTCCACACGGCCTGTTTGCTCTGCAGTTATGGCGTCCGCTATTAGCGGGAGAGCTACTAATAAACATTCTCGCGCTATTGCTTTGGGTAACGGATATGTCAGTCATGCCAAGGTAATAACACACTGAGTGGCTGACTGGGGGATGCCAAGTGCGTTTGACCATCGCCCATCTGTTGTATCGGGCCTAATGGATCTCCTACGTGCTTTTAGCGGAAGAATTGAAAACTTTCTTGTTTTTCTTTTATTAAAGTGTTTTTTACAGCGTTTTATTAAAAAGGGTTTTTATGGCATCCATCTGCTTTGGAATGAATAATTAGCAACAGAGCTTAAGCACTGGATATAAAAATTAAATAAATAAATAAATAAATAAGAGAAAAGAATGTGCAAAGGTCTATTAGGTATTTGACAGAACTGAAACACACATTCGCGAAATCATAATTTATTCCAAAACCTTGTTTCCATCAGGCTTCATCATCCAACCTTGCACCTCAGACAATTCCTTTTCCTGCTATATTTAGGAATTTTCATTTCTCCTGTTCCCAATGAGGTTTTCCCAAAAAAAAAAAATCTAAAATTGGAAACTAATTAAAAGCACATGTAGAGCTCAGGCCCGTCCTCGCCTTAAAATCTGACACAAGCGCTGTTCAAATTAATAAATGTAGTCCACGTGTAACAAACCAGCGTTCTTTTAAGAAGAGTGATCAATATTGTATCTGACATCAAAAAGAGGGAGATGATCCTGTCTGATGAATTTTACTTTATAAAGCCCTGTTCGGACGGGATTATTTCACCCCGTAACAACATTATTACATGTCTCGTCTGAAAGGAAACTCTCACATATGAAAGGCAATTAAATGAAACGTCTGGTGAGAAAGAGTGACCTTGCATCTCACATGATCAAAGAGTTTTATATCCATTCCTCATTTAAGATATATTTATGATTAGATTTTCTATTCATAACATTATAATGTAGTTTACATCAATAAAAAAAATGATTACATCTCATTTTATCTAATTTCCTGTTTCTGGAAAATTTTATTCAGGTATGCGCGCTAAATCTTTCAGAACCACTGACGTGTCGAACCCGATGGGAATGACATCATCACTTGGTCTGTAATATTCTCAGGAGAGGAGGTTAAAACTCAGTGACATGATTGAACTGGAAATGTGTGGAATTACCCGCTGTTCCTGTGTAAATGTAATCCTGTCCCAGGATGGGCCTTTTTATTCAATTAATCCCAGATTTATGCATTTTACAACTCTGTCTTTTTTTTTAATGGCTGCCAGAATTGATGCAGCATTATAGTTCAATTTAGATTATTACTCCATATTAAGCAATATTTCATTAAATTATTAAGTTATAACTTCTGCTTTGGTATTTAAATTTTCATTAAAACACTCAAACCTCAAACCTTGTTTTTTTCCCCCAGTTTTTATTTTTATTTTTTTAGCAAAGGCACATGATAATGGAAAAGTCCTTAAAGGGCACCTATTATACAAAATTCATGATTTAGTCATTTTTAGACATTCATTTTAAAAAGTAAACAAAATTCTAAATAAAATAAAATCATTTATTGTTTGTCGTTTTCCCATTTTTAGATTAAGCAAACCAGTTAAATGTTTCCCCTAATGTGACCTCATACAAGAGCAGCCATGGTTTACACCTCTGTTCTCAGGAGGAACATCACTCAGCAGTAGCTCATATACATGTACATGGACACTGAAATGGTGCGTGCGAGGAGGAGTAAAATAAAGCAAGTTTTTGGTGTGAAGATTATCCATATTTCATTATATCTGTAATGAGTATTTCAGTTCATTAACACACACACACACACACACTTTGGGGAGCTCTGAGGCATGTGCTTGAGAGACACCAACTTGTTTAAGAAATTGTAAACTTTTGGACCTGTAATATACATGCCAGTTCATGATCACTTTAAGTGAATTCTGAAAGATAAAAGCAAATTCCTATAAAGCCTTGTTACAAATTGTTATTATTCAATGCCATGTTATGTTCAGGGTCAGATCCATAAGCTTTCTTTCTTTACTTTTTACATTTGTATTATTAGTCATAGTATTAGCATTGTGTCAGGCCAACCTTTGTTCATGTATGAATACAACATCTTTTGTTCTGTAATTACTGTATTTTATTTTAAATCTGTTTTGTGCATCACGGCACTCCAGAGCACATTATGACTCCTGGTGAAATGTTCCAGAACAAAAAAAGCATGAACAAATGATAGATAGAGCCTAGAGACCTGGAAAAGGACTGTTTCTCAATATTATGAACATAAAAAAAAACATAGATTTGCATTCCTGGGAAAAAATACATCTCCTTCCAAGTTATGGTGCAGGAATGAAACTCACAAGGACGTGAGAATGGAGAACAGTGCTGTATTAACAATCCGCCCTTGAAATAATAGAAGATTAAAAAAAAAAAAAAAAACGATAAATTTACTGAACAGAGTCCCCATTATCCCAAATTTCATCGCTCTGCCAAGACAAACTGTGCAATCGGCATGTTTAAATCATCACACACTCGCCTCATGCGGATTTGCGGAGTTATTCTGACTCTCCAACATATTAGCTGGTGTAGTTTTTGGACAGAGGTTTTCTTTTTACAAAAAAGAAATGTGTATTTAATTCTTCAATAGATTTTTTTCTCTCACATGTTGAGCATTCTGACTTATTTCTAAAGCTGGATACAAATGAATTTATTCAGAGATTGTTCACAGGAGTACAAGAAAAAAATCGGTATTCAATAAACAAATAAATAAACAATCCAACTCAGAAGTATTTATGAAAGATGTTTGTATCCTACACTTTACTAATTAGTTTGTACTCTTTTGAGTCACATCTGAATCAAATATTTGTGTAAATCCTGTATGGTGAAACAATTTATCATTGTCCGAGTCCAACCAGTGACCTTGATAACTAAAAAAAACTACTACATGAGTAAACTTAAATACAAACATACGTATATTAATTCCACCAAAGCTAATGCCACCTAATGCTTAGACTTGTTTTTGTGTTTAGCTGAAATATTAGCAACTTTTTTGCAGCATTTGACAGAAAAATGTTGAATCTCATATCAGCAATTCAACCTTATACACTATTAACAACCAGCTACTGTAGCTAGCTAGATAGCTAAAGTTTCCACATGAGAGTATTGCTAGCTAGCTTGATGCCAGAGAATTTGGCTAAACTTGATGCTAATAATTAGCATGAAAGTTAAAATAAATGAAATATAGTTTCAAAATAGTTTATTTAGTCTAGATATCATTAGCAGACTTTAGCCCAGTGATGCATGCTTAATTGTGTCTAGTGAAAACTAATGTGTGTGATTAACAGATAACATAGCATTGATTTTCAAGGTTGGTTAGAAATGCTTAGAGCATGCAAAACTCTTTCACACATTATTGTACTAATTAGAAAAATTCATTTAAAGAAAATCTCATAGTAACAATTTAAGCTCAGGTGCTAATTTAATTAAGCAGCTAGTTACAACAGGTTAAAACAGGACTGAATTGCTAGCAAGCTTGGGCAAACAAAATGATTAGCACTGAGATTAGAGTAGTGATTTAAACCAGAAACACAGCCAGGCTAAGATGGTGTATCAGCTTTAGCTGTAATTAGCCTAGTGATAATTGTTATTGCGTCTAGAGCAAGTGTGTGTGTGTGTGTGTGTGTGTGTGTGCTATTGCAGACTGTCATTTTTAAAAGTTACTTAACAACATTCACTCAAAAAGAACCTATGTTGGTTAAAGATATTTCAGTCTTCATTAAAAAAAAATTTTTTAATTAACTTACAACAATTCACCCTTAGATGCATCAGTAGAGTATCGCTAGCAAACTTAAGCCTACAAAATAATCAGCACTGAGATTATTTCCATTTTTATTTCCATTTAAATTTATTGCTATCTTTGTCTACATTTGTACAGATACGTTTTTATATTCCTTATATATATATTTTATTTCACTATTTATTTCTTGTTAATTGTTTTTTAATTTTTAAGGTCATGGGTGGTCGTATAAGCATTTCACTGAATTTGAGAATAGTGATTTAAATAAGAAACAAAGTCAGGCTAAGGCTGGGTGTTAGCTTTAGAGGTATTTAGCCTATTTGGTTTTGTACTGTGTCCACAGGGTGTGTGTGTGTGTGTGTGTGTGTGCACGTGTTAATAATGCAGACTGTTATTTTTAAAAATTACTCAGCAACATTTACTCATCAATAACCTGTGTAGTTCATAGATATTTTAGTCTTCATTAAAAAAAAAAGATTTTCCCTTACAACTCCAATCAAACAAACTCTATTAGCAACAATTCAACCTTAATTTGATTAACATGTTAAAGTGATGCCAGGAGAGTATCGCTAGAAAGCACAAACATACAAAATGATTAGCGCTGAGGTTAGAGTAGTGTTTTAAACCAGAAACAAAACCAGGCTAATGTGGTATACTGTATTAGCTTTAGCTGTATTTAGCCTAACAATAATGGATTTTGTATTCCGTCCAGAGGGTGTGTGTGAGTGTGTGTGTGTGTGTGTTCATGGAGACTGGCATTTTTAAAAGTTACCCAACAACATTTACTCAACAACAATCTATGTCGTTCATAGATATTTCAGTCTTCATTTAAAACACGCATATATATCTATATATACACACCTCACAATTACAATCAAACAAACTCTAGTAGCAACAATTCAACCTTAGATGCAAATTTGACTAACAAGCTGAAGCAAGTGTCGCTAGTTTACAAAATGATTAGCACTGAGGTTAGAGTAGTAATTTAATCCTGAAGAAAACCAGACTAAATTGTTTTTTATTTATTTTATTTTTTTTTAAGATGACGTTTCAACCTTCGGTCTGTTTAGCCTAGTGATAAGTGGCTTTGCGTTACATTTAGAGAAAGCTTTTTCTTTGTGTGATTAGTAGTGCAGACTGACATTTTTTAAGTTCACCTAACAATGCTTATTCAGGTCCATCGTTCATAGATATTTTGCAGTTTGTTAAAAAAAAAACATAAAATTTTACATCAGAGCTTTAATCACACTCTAGTAATTCTTTAATGCTAATGCTAATACTAAAAAGCTAAAGGTATAGCAGGAGAGTATGGCTAGCTAGCTCAAGCACACAAAATGATTAGCAGTCACTTAATCCAGAGGGGGAAAAAAATCAATTCTAAAGCTCTTTTTTTCCCCTGTAAGGTAGTGTATGGTCTTTAGCCTAGCGATAAGTGGATCTGCGCCTCGCTGCGTACAGAGAAAAACCCACTGCTAATGGCTGTGTGATTAATAGCGCAAGTCATCGCTTTTAAAGCACACTGAAGTGTGTACGTCTGTCCTAAGGCTTCGAGAGGTAGAGGAGGTAAGAAAGAAAACGCTATCAGGTCAGTCTACTCCATCACTGCCGTTTGATGTTTGTTCATAAAGCAGATTGACCTTTTTCTGACTGATAACCGGCTTCAGAATATCTCGAAAAACTCCAAGCTCAGTGATAAACAGGAATAAAAAAATAAAAAAAAAAGATAGAAATAGAGAGAGATGTTAGAGAGCTGGAGTGAGAGAATGTGAGTTTCTTTTTAACCAGCGATTATTATTTAACAAAACGGCAGGGAATGGAAGGTATGGACAACCTGAATGTGTGTGAGACGAATGTCAGGAGGATGTGAATGCTCTCTATCTTTTTTTGTATGTGTGTATGCGCGTGTGTGTATGAGCATGTTTAGGAAAGACATAGTGATAACTCAAATGTAAGGACTGAACACGGAATGACACACAACACGCCTCAACCTGGTCACGCGTTATCATTTTATTCGTGAACGTCATCAGCGTGGCATGCCGCAATCTTCTGCAATACAGGGAATTTTTTTGACAAACAGTCTTGATATAAGAGAATATTTCAGTTCTGTAATTACTCAATAAAGCAAATATTTCACCTATATTCAGGGCATGATTTTTTTTTTTTCCATTTCACTGTAGCAACAGAATAAAATGTTACATGAAGGCACATTTTTTTAACAAAATCTTACAATGAAAATCTTTGCTATTGTTGTAAAAAGTACATATTTTATGTTTACTTTAACATGCCCTGTGGTAGGAAAAAAACTGGCTGTTCTAGGGGGAAAAAAACTGGACGTTCCCCTAACTTGCCAACAATGACAATATTTCATTTATTTAGGGGGAGAAAAAAAAAATTATATATATATATATATACTCAGCAAAAAAAGAAACGTCCTCTGACTTTCAACTGTTTTTACTTTCAGTAAAC
>JAQQZT010000018.1:2140055-2151163 GCA_030068275.1 Clarias platycephalus
GCTTGATCGGATTGGGATCTGGAGAGATTTGAGGCTGGATCACTGGCTTTGGGTGGTGAGCGTGGTGGGCTGTGGTGGCGTTCTCTTGTAGCCAGCGTTGACTGTTTTTGTTTTGTGATTTGTGCTACATTGGCTTTTCTGTGGGATCGGACCGGACAGACTGCTATTTGTTCCCTGCGGGCATTTAGTGAGTCTTGGGTGCCCATGATCCTGTCACCAATTTATTGTGGTATCATTGATAATCAGTGTTAATGTGTTATAATCAATGTTATGTGGTGGTGCCATTATGACTGAACAGTGTGTATCTCAAGTGTTAGGATGCAGGGAATACTAGGTGAATGCAACAAATTAATTGATTTAATTTATTTAAAAATACCCTCTAAATTATAAATATAGCATTTTACTTATATCAAATAATGAAAGGTCAACAAAACAGCAAGGAGGCGAGGTATTTCCTGATAGAAGGACACTATCTAGGACTCTATTTTATTAGAACCTACATGAATTTATCATTGAAACATAGATTTGTTTAGGATATTAGGAGCTAATATCATGAATGATTAGAAATCTTGTTATATGTTCATATTAGTCCTGTCCGTTGTAATATTAAACACTTATTAGCTACATTAGTGAAAATTCAAAACTTCTTACGCATCATTCTATGCTGATTAATGAAATTATAACATACCCTTTAAGGCATAAAGTAATTGTTTGATTTTGGATGTCATCGTACCTGTACAGGAGCTGTTGCTGACAATTAACTAATTTCAGATAAAAAAAATTTCCTAACATCATAATGTGGGATAGGATTAGATTTCTTTTTTATCTTTGGATGAAATTACATTTGTTTTTTGTTTTGTTTCTTGTATATTCTATATTACAAGGGTTATTACAAGGGTATTGAGGGTATATTTAGGTCAAAATTCAAGAAGATTCAAGAATTTTATGTATGTGACAAATAAAATTCTTGCATCTACTTGAATCTTGACCTAAACTTAACCTCGTAATATTAAATATACAATAAACCAAAAACAGCCCACATAACTTATAATGTTTCGTGTTCACTAGAGAAATTTAGCCGAGTCCCATTTTTAGCATCTAAAGCGGGTCGTATTGACTCGAGCTGAACCGCAGAAGAACTCGGTGTGGGTTACATGCTGATACGAGTCGATTCCCTGATGAGGTTTAGTCATTGCCCTTCACAACCCTGTGATACTCAGGGTCCGATTTTGAGTCCTCGTTTGAAGATAAGAGACATCGCTAATCCTCAGGGGAACAAAAAAAGGACATGCCGATCAGTGGGACGTAACTGATAGCGGTGGACATCAGACATGCTGTCCTCACCCAGCCTATCAGCGCGTGGACAGGAGACGAGGGAATCTCTCGGTTCCCTTTTTTTTTCTTTTTACTGGCGCTTTGCAGCAGAAGATAAATCAGCCTGCCTCGGCTTGGTAAACACTCACAGCTCTCGAGTTATCAGAGAGGAATAGAAGGAAAGTTATCCTGCAAAGGAAACTCCCCTGGCGTTTAGTAAGATCAGTGCAGCTCGCGTAGCTCTGAACTCGGCTAATGGGATCCTAGCTTAGACACTCGAGGAAGAGGAGATGAAAAAGACGATGCCTTATATCTGAAAGGATGATGTAAAAATGACACACAATGAGCTGATATGTGGAAGAAAATGATAGTTATGTAATCTATAGGAACTGTAAAATAGAGCTGCTTTTGGATTCTGGATTTTGATTTGTTAGAAGGTGGTGTTTCATTCTCTGAAGCTAGAGCTGTAGAGTAGTTATTAATCATCTAACTAGCTTCCTATTGGTATTGAAACATTAACCACGTCATAGCATTATCTACCTCAACAACACGATTGTTGAAAACTGGGATCTGTTTGCTGGCTAGCTCTGTGGCTGAGATAGAAATTAGCAAGCCGTTTTAGTTTGTTAGTTCGCCAGGGTACAAAAACCTGAATCTCTTTGCTCTTTTATCTGCTTTGCAACACTAGTGATTTATCTTATCTGAATGTATGTTTTAGTTAATGTTTAAATAGCTGAGTTAGCTCTCTGATGTTATCTTAATTAGATAATAATTACTGTGAGACAGCTTGTAAGCTAAATGACGGCTGTTAGAATTATTTGCTAGCCAAAACATTAACTGATTATTAATGTTAGCTATCAAGCCTGAACTAGCATGACAACTGACTTAGCTGACATTTTGCTTGAGTTAATGTTTTGATAACTATTCAGCCTAGCTGCTTTAGCTAGCAGTTAGTGTGTGGATAAATGGAGCATGTTGTTAGAGGGAGTATTGTGATTAAAGCATATAGCAAAACTTAGTGTTAGCTACATTACAAGCCTAGGGTTGTATTTAAATTAGCTATCTCATGTCCTAGCTGACAATGTAATGACGGAGAAATTAGCTAGACAAAGAAAGTTAGCTGGATTTTAGTGGCCATTTAAATAAAGCAGAGTATGCTGAGAGTTATTGTTTTAATAGTTAAGTTAGCTAATGTTAGAGGAATTAAACAGTGGTTAGTTTTACTTACAGTCGATGGTTGATTAGCTTGGTAATGTAGAATTTTGTATTTAGCAATCTGTTAGATTTGGTTGTTAGCTAGCTTTTTTTAACGAGTTCGATTCCCGGGTGATGCTGTAACCTCTAGCAACCGGAGGTCTAGAGAGAGCTGATTGGCCGAGCTCTCTCAGAGGGAAGGGATGAGAGGTACTTAGTGCTCCCACATTAATCACTGCTCTACAGCCAATCAGGGGTGTCTGTGAGCTCAAGCAAGCGGAAGGAGTGGATAGCACTGTCCTTCGAGTGTATTACGCCACCACTAACGAGCGAGCGAGCAGTTCGAAAAGATGCGGTCGGCTGGTGTCATGTGGTTTGTGATAGTCCCGACTGAGTGGTAGTAGTAGCCTTAATATGGGAGCCCCCTAGTGATGGGGAGGAATTGGACATGACTAAATTATGGAGAAAATCAAATAATTAAAAAAAGATTACAGTTTTATGAAAATTTGTATTAGCTATGTTACCAATGTTAGCATTGTGTTTAACATGAATATTTGAATATTTAATGATTCAACAGATAAGTAATATAACTAATGTTAGCTAGTAAACATTTTCTAGTGATTACCGTTTCTACTGTACTTAATGTAAGCTAGGCAGGTAATTAGCATGCTAGTTTTTGTGAAGAAGCTAGCATTTCTCTCAATTTGAAGGCACATTTATTTATTTCAGTATTTTATTTTGTACTAAATACAGTATGGCGAATTAATTTTTATTTATTAAGTCCTATTCTTTTATCATAATAACACATTACAGACTGCACATCACAGATCCACTAGGCAGAAGCTGCATACTACTCAGGTTTATTTTTTAAAATTCACATTGCATATTAGTCTTGTAAATCATAAATTAGTGTTGTCAGTGTTTACAGTTTGTTTCCTGCTCCCTGTGACCCGAGAGATTATTTTCTCCTCTCTCAAGATAAGCGCTAATCAATTGGTTAGGAATGCAGAAACGAAGGTCAAAAGGTCAGCCTCTGTGGAAAATACAGCGAGCTTGTAAAGGAAGGCACATCAGCAGAAGAGGGGCATCACTCATAAGAGGTGGAGGAGGAGGAGGAGGAGAAAACGGACATCCACGGCATGAAAAATCACATGTGCTACATACAGCAGAGACACACTGTACGTGGGATAATACGTATTGTTCCAGTGCTGCTTTGGTGCCAATATGGATTTAGAAGCCGTTTCATTTGAGGCCCTATGCAGAAGATTGAAACGTGTTCCCTCCTAATGAGTTCTCGAGGATTACGGTCTAATCCGGACCGCAGATTTGATTTAACAGATCCAGCACTGAGCATATCACCCCGCAGACATGCTAACAAGCCGATCACGCAACAGACAGCTAGCAGAGTCATGGTTGATTACCGGAAATTTCTTATCACTCCTTACTAACTGTGCTGCTCACATGAGCGGTTCAAGATGGAGAAATTGCACGGGAGCGATCAGACGCGTGCAGTGCAAGCTTTCAGTGCTCAGGAATGCGTGAGAGACAATAAAACACTCAGTGTCATCCTGCGGTGGGAAAACAATCAACAACAGAGTTATAAGCTTATTTTCACATGCCAAAAAGTTGATCAGAAAGTATTAAAGTATGTCAATCAGAAAGTATTAAAGAATGACTTGTGGCAGCACGGTGGCATGGTGGTTAGCACTGTCGCCCTGCGCCTCCAGGCTCCGGGTTCGATACCCAGGTCTGTGTGCACGGAGTTTGCATGTTTTCCCCATGCTTGGTGGGTTTCCTCTGGGTACTCCGGTTTCCTCCCACAGTCCAAAGACATGCAAATTAGGGTAAACTGGCATTCCCAAATCAGGCAACACGACTGTAAGTAACCGCCACAGTAATGACGGATATATCTCCAGGGTGGAAAGATATGACTGACACATGCTTTTTAATCCACTTATATCTACATTTAATATCGAGTAAGTTTCTGATATTTTTACATTAGAAATGACTTTCTTGACTTCTTGAAACAAAATTGTCACATTACCGAGAAAGCACATTGTCGTCTTTCCTGAAAATGACAAACTATTTCAAATTTGATACTGGAGACTCCTTCCATAAATGTTACACCACATCAACAATACATATGTCCTAGATAGCACACAACTCAGATCCGGATCAGGCTCGGATCAGGCTCGGATCCACCAGATCCGCATCACGTCCACCACGGACGTGTTAGGGGTTTTATTGTTAGGGATTTTATTTGCCGGATGTTACTATAGATTTTTCTTAATGTATTCAAAAGCGCTCAAGAATATACAGCAGAGCACAACTGCCGAGGGCTGCTGTTATAGAACCTTCCGACCAATCAGAAGACAGGATACACACAGAGGTCCTTGTTATTCCGTTTAACATTCTGGCTAACTGTTTCTAAGGAAAGCAATAGGGCAGTGATGAAGTTAGATTTAAACTTGTTTAAAAGCGTTGAAGCCGGAGCCGAGGCCGTACCGCTCTGTGTAATGGTGTTACCCAGGTTGTTTGTCTGCTGGGAGAGCGATACGGCTGCTGTCGGAAATGCTGAGGGGAAAAAAAATGCAGGGTCGACTGCACTCTGTGGCCAAAGGTTGCACCAAAGTTAATTACTGTGCACCGAACTTATTTTGTCCCCCTCGTGGGATTTCCTAAGCTTGAAAATAAAGCAGTGACTCGTGAATTTGTGGCTTTTCCTGTTAGTTTTTTTTCTTCCCCCCCCAATCTTGGGCCACAATAACCGAGTGCGACTATAGACTTTAATCTTTCCTTCCTCTTTCCTCTTACTAAGCCGGCCATTTTCTTTTACCTGCAGAGGGTTTTTTCTTCTTCTTCTTCTTCTTCTTCTTTTCCAGCCTCCCACTTTATCCCTCCCCTGCCACCATCTAATTATTTTCCTTTTGTCTGAAGTAAAAGCTCTGTGGGTCATTACCTTCCTCTTCCACTTTAACTCAGCCGTGGTCCTTAAAAAAAGCTCAGAGACACATTGGAGTGGGCTTCGAAAGAGGGGAAAAAAAGAAAGGATTAAGTTCGGTAGTTTTTGTAAATCATTGACACCTGAAAAGGACTTTCAATCAGTCCGCACTCCCGGCTAAAGAATTTTCTCATTTTTGAGGCGTTAATTTAGAGCTGGATTTAAGCGTACCTCCGGGATTAATCAACCCGCCGGCCTTGGCGGATTCTTTAAAAAAAAAAAAAAAAAAAGAAACATGCTTAAGCGCGTCCATCAGAGAGACAGAAGCACATGAGTGTGAAAAGTGATTTTCCTGAGGGACGGGGTACAAATATCCTTATTTGCATTTAGAAAATCCATCAACTTTATGAAATGTTTAGCGAGTGAAGCGGCGCTTGCACGGTTTTGCTTTTAATAGGGACGACGGCTTAAGCGCCGCATTACATCTTTCTTCTCCTCTTGAAATTGTCACTCCGTAATCCCTTCAGAGAGGAGTAATGCAGCAAGATTAGAGCCATAACCCGAGATTCTTCTGCAAGATCGTTCGAGTGGAGACGTTGGAAGATCTGCGTTTTACACAGAGTTTAATCAGCGACGATGCCTCGCGTGTACGTCAAGTCAAGAACGTACACTATTTTCAGGGAGTGCTTGAGGTTTATTCAGGAGATTCCACCGCCATGAGCGTAGCTATACACGGATAAAAAGTACAACATCTCTATAAAATGTTAAATAGGATTATTGTGGACAAAAAAAAACATCCTGGAGACTGTGACAGCAACTCTGCTGTGTCACACCACCTGTCACTGATTAATTTCCTGTAACTGTGTGTTTTACGTCTTTTGTATGTAATTGGCAGAAAGCCATAACACACACACACACACACACCCTCCACCCCCCAAGAGTTTCTCGGCTTAATTTGCATTCTTTATAAAACGCATACCGTAATGCTATTCAAGTTTATACGCGGTTAGTGAAATATCTACACTTACATTTTGGTTATGCTAGTTAGCTAGTTTGGTTATGCTACTTAGAGTGGTTAGTGGTAGATAAATATTAGCTAAATACTATTATTACTATAGCTATTTCTATGAGACATTTTGTTTCTTTGCTAATGCTAATGAAGGTTTGTTGCGAACGATTAAAGCAGAGTTTATTTGTTTCCAGGAACACGTTATTCCAAACTTCACACATAGCGTGTTTGGGAAGTGCTAGATGTCTGCGTAGGAAAAAAAAAACAGCAAAAGATTTAATAACACAGAACAGACTCTGTCCATCTGGGGGAGTTCAGGGGGGGTCATTAATCCGTCTCTCGCTGTGCAGCATGATGCATTCCCCAAACGGACAGTAGGACAAAAGGAGTTGTCTCGCTCCTTCTCACTTCTCTTTCTTTCATCTACATCAAGGAGGATTAGCATGTTTGGGGAATTAACTTTATTTCACAATGTCCTCAAAAACGTCCAAATCTCACACAAGATGTCTCGTTCAAACCGCAAACAAGATTAGTCCAGGACATCTGACCTAAACGTGATTTAAATACGTTAACTGGCCTGGATGCACCTCGATAGTTTTATCTGGAACAATCAGGAGTAATGGAGGATGGATGCCAAGCACCGAGTGCTTTACAACCAATTTCTGTCTCTTGTAAAGAAAATCTCTGCCCTGAAACATCTTAAATAGGTTTGCATTGAAGCATCTGTGATGTGATTAGTCATTACGGTGCTAATCTGCTTGTGGGTGATGTTTTTTCATTGTTCCCGTGTGAAGTGAGCAATTCTGTGTCTCGCCGTCGTTATCGCTAGCCAAGTTGGCATTTAAGCAGAAGTTGATAATTGTTAGATTTTTGTTCTTAGCTCAAAGAAGGGACAAAAAAAAAAAACACATTTTAAAAGGTTTGAAAAGTTTCTTTTCTCACATATTAATGACAACTTCAGTGTAGGTGGCACAGTGGCGTAGTGGTTAGCACTATCACCTTGCACCTCCGGGGTCCAGGATCGATTCCCACCTCGGGGTCCGTGAGCGTGAAGTTTACATGTTCTCACTGTGCTTGGTGGGTTTCCTTCGGGTAGTCTGGTTTCCTCCCACAGTCCAAAGAAATACAGATTAGGCTAGTTGGCATTCCCAATTTGTTGTGTGTGTATGAGTGTGTACCCTGCAGTGGATTGGCTCCAGTCCCCTTGCGACCCTGTATACAGGATAAAGCGGTATAGAAGACGAATGAATGAATGAAGGACCTGGTGATGCAAACGCACGCTGGACTTAAAGTCCCATAATGCAATGCGACCATACAAGTTACAGCAGCATCTTGGTTCAGTATAAGATGATGATGATGATGAGGACGATGGCATACTAGCTTTCGGAAGCTGATCTGTTTAAGTAGAGTGTGAAGGTGAAGAGGGATAAAAAAATGCTGTTCAGGCTAAAACACTAAAGCGCCGCCGCATCACGCTCTCTGTACATCCAAAGATGAACTGAAGGCTAAAGTCAAGAAGCTGGGATGCTAATTATAAAGATGAACATGCAAGTCAGTCAGGGAGAATTTTCGCTGCTTTTCGTGTTTTGACACACTTTTAACTTTCCCTTAAACCCGACACCAACATGAATCATACCGTCTCAGCGTCTCGAGGCTGTCTCCCCCCCCCCCCTTTTTTTTTTTCCTTTCCCCCGCCCCAAACAGAGTCGGTCAACAAACATGACATGACACACTCCTTTGAGAGACCCGCCTAATAAATTTCCTGCGCTGGTGTAGAGTCATCGCCCCGGGTTGCTCCGAGTTGCTCCCTCGCCGAGAGTAGAAATCTCATTCTCTTCAAGGAGCACGGTTCGGTCCTGCCGATTTTCCACGCTCTATTCGGCCCTGAACGGGCTCGGCGCCTGCGAGACCGAGCGACGGCATGCTCGGGGAGCAATGCTTTAAAAATGCGCCTCTCGACACACTGTGTTGCAAACACATGCAAATGAGCCGCTCTCAGAAAACTCTCAAATCTCATCAAGGCAAGGCTAGAAAACGCAGCGCCCTGACTGATCCCTCGATTCACGAGTCAAAAAAGAAAAAAAGAAAAAAGAAAAGGAAAGAGAGATGGGGGGGCGACCTAGCCGGGTGCAAGTTTCAACGGCTTCCACGTGTGTTTTTCACTGAATTAAAGAACAGATCCGGGGCTTATTATTATTCATTCGCTCCTTGACTCTGCCTCGCTGTCTCAGGCAATATGCTGGTTCTGATTTAAAGCGGATTAAAGCGTGTTGTCCTTAAGCTTTTGCGAGAATTCTCCGAAGTATTCACATTTGCCGGGACTGATTAGCAAAAAAGAAACAATAGTCGTTTTTTAGCATGCAGATAGATTATTAGTTTCCTTCAAACCGCACGCTGTGCTGACGTCTCCGACACCCGTCGACACATTCGCTCGTATTGGACGTTGTTTGAGATTATATGACGTTTGTGTTTTATGCCCCATATCACTTCCCTCCACACATACAGTTTATACGCTATATATATGTGTGTGTATATATGACAGGATGACAGAGCATGTACATCACGTCCCCGTCCCAGCTAGCTCAGATTAGATATATAGGAATTCAGAGCAATATAAACACGAACAGCTGGCACGCCGTGAGATTGCCTGTTAACTCTGAACATCTGCTTTCTCCGTCTGCATCACTAGAGTAATCTGTGATAAGCTAAGTTTAAAAGAAGGGCAAAAAAAGAGAAAAGAACGCATTTACTTCCAGTACATGCAGCTCAACTCAAAGCTTGGTTAAAAATTCTGTAAAACATCTTGACATCTATCCAGTCTACACGGATTAGCCAGATTAAAGCTAAGCGAATCCATTAAATGAATCTGTGCTGGAGAAATATTTTTAGATTTCCTCAGAATGTCCTTCTTCTTTTTCTTCTATTCTTCTTTTTCGCTCATGTATTTGTGCCACATTTGATTCCGTCCTCTTCAAATCAGGACGCGATGATCCGACTCTTGTCGCCCCCCCCCCCCCCGCGCCTCCCAAAACCCCTCATACCCTCCACCGCCGCCGCCGCCGCCACCCATTTTTTTCCTGCAAATAAGCACTTCTTAAACGCCGCACGCTGACTCGAGAGAGGGTTTCTGCTTCATCAGCAGTCGGCAAGTCAGAGAAAATCACAAGCTGTGCCACAATTACATCACGAAGAATACATCTAGTGTGCTCCTTTCACTCGAGAAATGTGTGCCTTTGAGCATATCAATCACGTTCCTGCTGAAACGAGCAAAGCTCCGCTGCAAAACATTGCATTTCTCTTTCTATCTTTTTTTAAAATTATTATTTCTTTTTTTTTTTTCGCAATAACATCCAGCACCCGGCATTGACGCTAAGCCGATATCGAGGACTCGTTAGTGACATGAGTGAATAGAGACAATGGTCTTGACTGTAGTTTTCTTTGAAGCTTGCAGGATTATACTCTACATTATTACGCTCATTTGACTGCGCACATACAGTAGTCGTTTCCGTAGCAACAGCTCATTCACAGGAACCCGTTTAACATACCTTTTACCTACAGTATTGCAACGAATTCAAAGCACGTAAGTCATTCTTGAAATGGTGAAGTTCTCTTTACATAGGCTTCTTATGGAAGGAGTCTCCAGTGTCAGAGGTAGAGCAGTAAGTTACAAAAACATTAAGGAACTGTAACTTTACTGTAAGAAACGTAAGAAAAAGTCTAGGCTCTTGAGGAAACAAAAGTTTCTAGCTGCTTAAATGTATGATTGGACTTGTGCTGAAATTTCTGGTGAATGAAGGTGTGAATGAGATTAACGTTTACAAAACACTTGAAGCTTAATACGGTGATGAGACTCTTAACCGCAGTAAAACATCTGAACCTTTACAGAAGGTTGTACTTACGTGAATGATGATCCCAACTGAGTTGGTTTGGAGATCACTGCAGTCATTCCTGTGAACATTCAACGAGTGGAACGCCTGATCCTTGAAAATCGATGCATAACTTGTTGTGAAAGAGGTCCATCTGTCTGCAGTAACTGTACACACAATCATTCACCAACACCACTTGCACATTACAGGAACTCGGCTGGGAGTTATGACCACATCCCCTGTACAGTCCTGACCTCGCTTCAAGACATTCCCACATGTTTGGAAAAGCAATTAAAGGAGTTCCTGGGAGGCCAGCGTTTCAGATATGAAGCAAACAGTCAGGGGAATCGTTTGCAACCATTTTAATATTTCATAACATTTTAAAAGATGGATTCAGTTTCTTTAAACTCTTTTGTCAATTCTGTTGAAGTTTTTCACTTTCATTTTAGCCACCTTGCTACCTAAGTTAGGTAACTAGCTGTGGTTTCTTGCGATAATTGCCCAGCAAACATTGATCTGACGACAATATTGTCGCGGTAGGATGGCATTAATTGGTAAAAAGATGTGACACACATATTTGACAAACATTTCTTAAAAATGCATTCAGATACGTGTGTACATGTCTTGCAGTTGTCTGTGGTTGCATGTATAGCTGTTATATTGACTTATATATATATATACACTACCGTTCAAAAGTTTTAGAACACTTTTGTTTAGTGATTTATTTTCTACATTCTACAACAATACTGGGGATTTCAAAACTATAAAATAACACATATGGAAT
>JAQQZT010000018.1:2160777-2174780 GCA_030068275.1 Clarias platycephalus
ATACACATGGTTGTAGGTGCTGTACTGTTAGTGATGTGTTTAGTCGAGTATGTGTTTATTCTATTTAGTTAATTACTATTATTAAGTCTATATGGTGAATGGAATGCTAACTTAATTATGTAGAATATGATGATATTTAACTTATAGTATTTAATAGTGTTTAAGCCTGTATAACTGAGGCGCCATAACAGGGATCTAAATATTAAGTCTGTGGTGTTAGTGTCTATACTGTATGTACGTAATATTTATCATATTATAGTATTATACTAAATATTATATATTCGAATCCCACCTCGGGGCCTGTGTGCATGTTCTCCCCGTGCTTGATGGGTTTCCTCCTGGTACTCCGGTTTCCTCCCACAGTCCAAAGACATGCAGATTAGGCTAATTCACGTTCCTAAATTGGCCGTAATGTGTGAATGAGCGTGTGTATGCATGTGTGTGTGTGCCCTGTCCAGGGTGTACACTGCATTATACCTTTAGTTTTCTGGAATAGGCTCCAGGCCCTAAATTGACTAGAACTAGATTGATGCTAACACCACTGAATTAACATTTAAACCTTGTAATAGTCCCTAGTGTTGAATTCAGTCATACAGACTTAAATGCTATTAAATCTCATAAGTTACACATCATATTCTATAGAACTAAGTTATTGTAGCATTCAACATATAGACTTAATAATATTAATTACAAAACAGAATAAAATTAACACATACAGACTAAACACATCTTTTTGCTGTCTTTTTTGTATAGCTCTTAGATAGTGTTGTTAATTGATGGTGTAAATTTGTTCTCATAGCTCATAGGTTTTTGTCTTAGCTAGTGTTGTTAATTGATGTACAGTATGTATGTAGCACTTCGGTCCACTGTATGTGGTTGAAATAACATTTAAAAGCCTACCTGATGTGACCAGACTAAATTTACAGAATTAACACCTACACCAGTCTATAAGTTAATACTTTTTAATTAATCAAGACTTTGTTGTTTATAGAGTTAATAATGACACTACAGTAATTCTCTATACTATTTATTTAATTCATACAGTACAAGGCTAAAAACAATTCATATAACTTAGATTAAACTATTAGATCGCTCTTACAGTCTTTAAACACTCTCTATAGGTGTGTAATTCAAATCTATAGTGTATAAATGGTGGAAGTGTTAATGCTGTAAGAAGTGATCTATAATCTAAATAACCTTAAAATGAGAACTGAATTACAGATAAATGAACATTAACACCTCTGAATCAACACTCACAGTTAACATTAGCGTATCAGCCGCCAGGTGTTGAATTCACTCATTGTGAACGAAGGTAATTAATTATTAACACTTTTTCACAGTGATGAATCAGCTCATCCGTAGTGTTAATCATTATAGAGTTTATGTTTAGAATTAACATAGAGTTCACTACAGAATGAACAGACAGGCCTGTGTTTAACCTGCTGCCGTGCGTGTTGAGTCAGCGTTTAGAATAATGTCTGGAGTGCCGCTGTTATCCATAATAGTATAGAGCTAGTCTTAACACCTAGCTTGTGTTGAGTCACTCATACAGGGTTAATATTGCTGATTTATTTCTTACAAAAAAAACAAAGATATACAAATACCCCACTCTTTCAGACTTGAGATGTCCAGGGTGTTATTTTATTTGAGTTCATTTGTCCTGAATATTTACAATGTCACACCTTATTGCCTTTTTCTGCTGCTTTTGAACATGCATACGAGTATACATAATACGGAGAATCTGTCACGTGTGTGTGTGAGAGAGAGAAAGAGAGAGAGAGAGACATGAGAACGAGTTATCAAACTAACTAACTTCTAAACATCTCCAGGAGCTGGTATGAAAAAAATCCCAATCTATAACATTTTCTATCCATAGGGTTTTTTTTTTATCAGTGATGTTGAAAATAATCGATGATTTTACGCATCACAGTTTGTCCAAAAATGTCTGCGCCAAAAACTTCTGTGATTTAATTACTTACAAATGTCAGCGCACAGAATTGTTATGATGAGCAATAAACGCTACATTACTCCTAGAGTTTATCACAAAGAACAAAAGCTGTCTATGGTGTTACATTTTACCGTGTCAGGAATGATATTTATAATCGAATCGAGTCGTTTAATCGTGAACGATTCTTCATGTGGAACTATTTTCTCCATATACTTTCATTGTGAGAGTAAGTTTTGGCTTAGTAGGATAACAGATTAACTTGATATTTGCCGGTGTAGCTAAGGATAGCTAACTTTACTTTGCTCTAATTCACCTTAGAGACGTTTTCTCTAAGGATAAATAATTTTTTTAATGCTGAAGGAAGGAGTCTCCAGTGTCAGCGCTTTGTAAAAATCAGCGTACATTTCTGATCTCTTCAGAATGACTTTTTTATATTTATCTGTAAATGTTAAAAGAATCCCAAGAGGTGGGATTTTAATTGTTAATGTCGACAGATTAGCGGTAGTGTAAGAGGAATAAAGCAGTTTGAGACATGATTTTCTGCATCATGGAATATTTCCCTACAACAGAGAGCGTTCCATTCACCACGTCCTCATACCAATGTCTGACCAATTCGCGGGTGGGTGAACCTTGAATTTCACGCTAGAAACATTTACGCTAGCTAAGCTGGTTTAATCTGACAGACCAGATGTTGTAGAGATGCACAGATCTGAGCTGAGATAAAGTGTTGGCACCAGAGCTAAAAATGTGGAGTCATGTTGTCACGGAGACTCCTGCGATGTTTTATAAGAAAAAAAAAAGAAATACCGAACTCTTGCAAACACATCGCCTCGCACGTCAGCTGTAGAGCAGGAACGTCAGGATTGTACTGAAAATGTAAAAGTGGGATCAGTGCATCCCTAGTGGTGTAGTAGTGTGTGTGTGTGTGAGGATGAGGGGGGGTCCAATCACCCGCATTGGTGTATTTCAGGACGTGGCTTGACGACCCTCATACTTTTTCAAGAACAGAGATTGAGCTGAGGTTTATTTCTGGCCCAGTGTGTGTTCAAACAGGAGGAAATGAAATGAAAGGGAGTATGTGTGTGTGTGCGTGTAATTATAGCACAAGCTTCATCGCAGCTTCAGAGATAAGTGAACCCATACAGTAACGACCTGCTCTGGAGGGCGCCGCAGTTTAGGCGTGGATAAATATGTTAGAAACGGGTGGATATGTGTGTGACGAAAAAGAAACCGTAGAGAAGAACAATTCGTCCTTTTTAAAAAGGCATTTTAATTTAATGTTTTTGTATTGTATATAAGTATATTGCATATTGATAACAACCTAACTAACTAAAATAATAGTCTTTAGTAAATTAAGACTGTAAATGAATAACCTATTATTTCATAATAAAACCAGCTTTAGTTTCAAACCCTTTTTGTCTCTCTAAACCTTTTTTTTTTTTTTTTTACCAAGAGCGGTAGATATGCTCAGTTGTCATAGTGCTTCTGATGTCATAGTGCATGGGTCCTAAAAAAAAGACCCAAGCACTATGACATCAGCAGCACTATGACATCAGCAGCACTCAGGGCCTCCACTGGTTTTTGCTGCATAGCTCATACACACCTGCGCATGTATACATGTCAAACTCAGTACACTTCTAGATCTCATTGAGCTGAATAATTTTAATAATATAATTAACATGCTCAAAAGGCACACAGGTCATATGGTTTGCCTGGGTGGCAATGACGCTGGTGCTTGGGCCCGCTCATTTTTGTTTTATTTTTTAAAGACAATACACCAAGTTAATTGCTGATATTTTTACACTAATTAAATTTACACTTATTACTGCAAATCAGGGGTTTACAGGAAATGTATTTATGTTTCTTAATCAGGAAAAAACAATTCACTCTAATTAAATATTTTAATGTCCCTAATAAATGTATAATCTAACACAAATCTAACAGTCACATTTAAACATTAATGTTGTTTTATTTGTAATATAATTCTGCTCAATGATGAGAATAAATGTACAACTTCGTGAATGCAGATCGTCTCTGGATATAGAACAGAAAATAATTTGAGTAAGAAATGGCTGTAAAATGTACACAATATAATTTCATACATCAACTTTAGTAGTAAAGAGTTATAGGGACACTGCCTGAGGAAAAAACGAAAAATCAGACACCACCTTTAGCTTTGACTACTGTGGTACTGTGGAATCTGGTGTTCAGTGCCATCAGGGAAGAAGAAAACCTCCATAGATGTGATAGTCTGGTGATTCAGTACATTCAGGTGGTCAGCTGACTTCATTTTACCCCAGATCATAACACTGTCTCCAGCGGCTTGTACAGTGGACACTATGCATGATGGGTGCATCGCTTCATGTGCTCCCCTTCTTACCCTGACACGCCCATCACTCTGGAATAGGCATTTCACTGCATATCGTACTGTGTATGACTGTGTATGTGACAAATAAAATTTGAATTTGAATAGGCTCAGTCTGGACTCATCAGGTCACATGACCTTCCTCCATCACTCCAAAGTCCAATCTTTATGCTCCCTACCAAATAATCTCATAAACAAGTGGTTTTCTTATGGACACATAGCTGTTTAGTCCAATCCTGTGAGTTCTCATCACAGTGTGTGTGTGTGTGTGTGTGTGTGAGTGTGTTTGTGTGTGTGTGTGTGTGAGAATGGAAATACTATTCTTTGCACTATTAAACATAGCTACAGTTTCACAAAGCATTCCAGTGATCTCCCATCACGCTCATTCAGGATGTTTTTGAAGACATTTCCTCTGTGAGAGTTCGGCACTGTCCTCCTAGGGTTTAATAATGAGTTGGACAATTCTTAACCCAGTTCCAGTCATTGCAAAATCTTATTTTATTTATTTATTTTTTCTTTGATGCAGTGCTTGAAGGTGTTTTATTATTTATTTATTTTTTGGCTAAAATACATGTTAGATATGTTTGGCAAAAATATCATAATATTATCATATCTGTGACCATTTTAATGGTATGCAATATGCGTCATATTAGAAAGAGTTGCTGTTTATCATGCAAACAAAAAAGAAGAAAATTAATGCTACTTTTATTTTATTAAAATTATTTTTAATAGTGTAATTGAAAATATAATTTTTTTTATTATAACTAAATACATACATAAATGTATTTTTGTATTTTATGGTCAAAATAATAGGATTTTTATTTCATAAAAATTATATACACAAATCATCACTTGAGCTACTTTCAGCCTGTTATATAATTATTTAGCAATTAAAAAAATATCTGATACAAAGCTGTTTAGCAAAGTTTTTTTCATCACAATATTGTAAAATTACAGGACTTTATTCTAACAGAAAAACAAACGGCGGAGCTCAAACAGGAAGGTCAGCAAACAAGCCGTCTCTCTCAGTGGGGCAGACTTTTTCAATAATGCCCTAAATTTCTTCCCTGAGTAGACAACTGACTCCCAAATGCTGCACTATATGATATTGTAAAACTTTTTTTTTCTTTAATTAAATTTGACACTCAGATTCTATTTTCCCTACAAAAAGAAAACCTCCGCGAGGCAGAACGCCATTAACTAGCATTGCGTGTTTTACTGAGATTAAAAAAGAAGAAGAAAAGAAGCCTAAAATTCTTCAGTCATACTCCTCGCTTGAAAGCACGCCTGTATGCAAATGTCCTCACACTTTTGTGTGCTAATTAGATCAGCGGCCGCCATCACCTGACACGACAATGCCCCGAGATGGAGCCCGTGATAACGCAGATTAGCCGACACCTGTAATTAATTTCACCCCAGAGTGATTTATGAAGCTGTTGCGTCATTCACTGCACTTTTTTTTTCTCTTATTTTGTGGATTTTTTTTTAACATGGCCACCACATTGTCAGGGGAAGAACACAAACATTTTCAAGATGGCAGAATATGCTAGCACTAAGTAGCATAGTTTCTCCAGTTGGCCTCCAGCGTGGAACAGAGAGGCCAGGTGATTGGAGTGGAAATGGATGATGAATGGACTGATAAAGGGACACTGTAAACAATCGAGCTCTCATCCGTATCTCTCGCGCCTCCCCTGTTATCATTAGGGACACTCGCTCAGGAGATCTCGTCACGCTCCTCCCCCATTCCAATCAGGACCAAGGTTTTTTTGTCTTTTTTTTCTTTTGGACAGTGTTTGCACTTCTGAGATAAAGTCTGATTCTGATTTGGTGTTTGAGAAATTTCAGAAAAAGCACCCTCATGGTGTGGTTTATTCCTCTTATACATACACACTACACTTTTTATTTATTTATTTATTAATTTATTTAAGAACAACACACTAACGATCACATCCATGCCGGTCATGCTTCATTTTTCTACATTGTTTTTCAGTTGTCTTCTTTCTTCTGCTTTTTTAAATCAAATTTGCTCTTTGTTATCTGTCCTTTAGTATATTTTTTTTCCTTTGCTTCATCTTCTCTCTCTCTCTCTGTTTCTTAAATTTTTTGGAGGGGAAAGCAGCACTTCTTTGGACTGTATTTGCACTCCTGAGATAAAGTTTGATATTAAAACCACTAAAAAATGTTGTAATAAAAGGCTTTCATTGGTTATTTTCTCATAACAGCTCATGTTTTATTCCTCTTATACACACACGACACTTTTTATTTAAGAAAAAGTTTAATTTTTTAACTTGGATGACACACTAGCGATTAAAGGACGACACGCTAGCAGTCACATCCATGCCTTTCTCCCCCTTTTTCCATTTTTCTTGTTTGTTTTTCAGTTTACTTCCTTATTGTGTTTTCTTTTTTTTTAATCCATTTTACTCTCTGTTATCTGTCCTTTTGTATATTTTTTTCTTTGCTTTGTTCTGTGCACTCTCTCTCTCTCTCTCTCAGTCCTTGAAAAAAATGTACATCGTTTATCCAGCTTTACATAGCACAATCAGAGTCCTTCAAAGCAAGAAAAAAACATAGCTGCACATATATACATTATATATTTTATCCAGAGTAATATTTTGTGATGTAAAACATTTTTGAAACTTACACTAACACTTGGCCTTGATGTTTTCCTCTCTCTTGACATTAATAACCGAGAAATCATAAACTCCTTTATCCATGAAGATGTCATTGAGAAAGGGTACACCTGGCTGGTATAAAGCGTTCACACTGGAGACTCCTTCCATAAACACCTTCTTCACCCGATCAGAGTTTAGAGATGTTCATTGTTGTTTCTTTTTCTTTTTAGTTTTTTTTTTTGGATGACTGGTAAAGAAATGTGTCCTACAGCTCCCCTTCAGTCAGATTGAAGAATCTAAAAACCATGCTTTTTTCTTTGACCACGCTGACGTTTATTAATAAAAGAAAAAAAGTTCCACTGGAATTTTTTTTTTGGCATTTACTGTATAAAGTACCATCTGCGTATTAATAGCGCTCTAATCCTGGTTTAATTTCCCAGCACGGAGATTCAGAAGGAAGAATTGTGCCGTTGTTTCGCGCTCAGACATGTGTGTGTGTGTGTGTGTGTGTGTGTGTGTGTGTGTGTGTGTGTGTGTGTGTGTGTGAGTGCCGGAACAACCGGCACTCAATTGACCCCCAAGGTCGAGGTCACGCCGCTCATTCCGTAGAGTTTGAGGTCAGTGTCCGAATAAATCAGATTAAACGTAGACGGAAAACACAGACGACTTTCTGTCACGGCGAAATCTCTCTCCATCATCAGTATTCCATGCACATGTGTTTCAGAAGGAGGGAGGGGTGAAGGAGCAGGCAGTTTTTTATTTATTCTACCGCACAGATGTCGAACGACAGAAATATTCATTGTGCGTTTGGAATTCCGCTTTAAGGTTTTTTTTTTGTTTTGCTTGTTTTTTCATCATCAGTGCCACTTCTGCTTCGCTGTCTGATGTGAGCCACACTGTACCGAGAATTCTATAGGAAGAGAACGTATTCATTACGCAAAGTTCTTTCTGTATCAAACAAATGACAAGTTTGTCAGCCATCCGAAAGCAAGAATAAACCCGGGGAGGAGCGTTCAACCAGCACCCAGTTATAGATTCCGCATTCTAACCGGCATTCAGGATGAAACTACTGTAACCTAATTAGTGTTTCCCCAAACATCAAACGTAAACTATAAGAAGACAAAACAAATCTGTGTTGTTGTTTTTTTTTTTCATTTTAACTGTTATTATTAATTAACTAAGAAATTGTAATGAAATTATATACGAGGTATAAAACTCTTCGTCCAGTGCAGTTACAGAAAAAGAATCAACTCACTGTTACCATAGTAACAGCTGCTACATGGTCATCATGGTGAGGTGTGTTCTTCCTTGCTCAGTAATGGTACGTGTTTAAATTGAGACGTTTCCTGTGCCACACAGTGCATCCTGGGAGGCGGCTAGAGCCTGTCATTTTTTTTTTTTTTTTTTAAGATTGAAGACGTTGGCTTTTGGAATTGACTTTCCCCTCAGTGGATGGTGTAATTTGTAGTAAAAAGGTCTTTCAGTAAGTGTGTGTGAGAGTGTGTGTGTAAGTATATGTGTGTGTGTGTGTGTGTGTGGCTGATGCAATCCGCCCTGACAGCTGCAGGTTAAATCTGAGCGCTCGTTTCACCTGGGCATCATCCGTCCTCTCGGACCTGAGAGAGAGAGTACGAGTGTAAGAGAGAGAGAGAGAAAGATCGGGATTGTCATATCAGGTGGTTTAATGTGGTATAAGATTGTGGGATGATGAGTTTTTTTGACCATCGTCGATTGATAAAAGATTAAATAAGTGGGCGAGGTCAAACATTGCATACATGTTACATCATTACCGCAAGACAAAATATCGTCAGCTGGTTGTTAGCGAGTCAGCCGTAGCTGCCACTCGTGATGGTTGAGTTTTATTCTGCTTATTGTTCTTATTTATTACTTCTTAAGAACAATAGGAGAACCTGCAAAACTGAACTATAGTTGCAAGCAACAATGATCGGGCCCAAGCACCCTGTGCCTTCGCCACCTGGATGCACTAGAAAGACAGCGGGCACAGTGTGCACATGCACTGAAAGTGGATACACCAATACATCATTTTAGAATAGGAGGAATTTTATGTTTAGACCTCCAAAAAAAGCATCACACTATGATGTCACTCAATATAATATCACACAGAAAGTTATTAAGCCCTGTTTGCATAAGTTTAAGGCGTCGTCATGGCTGACTCGTTTGAGATATCAAAAGTCCCTCTCCAATTGTGTATCCTCACTGTCTTGAGAACTTGTAGCCCCGATTTGTTGGCGATCGTATAAATTTCCTAGGGGGAGTATATTAAATTCCAATGGGTGGGTTTTGCAAACAACCCAAAATAACTGACTTCCTGTTGAGGTGAGCCCAGGACATGCAATGTGAAAGTTGTTCGGCTGAACGAGCTCTAAATGTGTACTAGGTTTCACGTGCATATGCGTAAGTGTGTATGAGCTATGCAACAAAATCTCATGTGGGGGCCCTGTGCCACCCCCGGGGCACAGACTCTCAGCTATAGCTGTGATTGACAGGCAGACTGTCGCTGCTTGTGTATTGTGATTTTTTATTCGATTCAACAGCACTAATGTTTATTCTCTGATTTGTCAAAAGCAGCGACTTTTCCTACAGATTTTGCAGTATTAAAAATGACTCGTAGTATTTATTAAAGCCTAAAATGCTGTGTAACCTGTGATGTTCGTTGTTTAAATGCCATGTCTTATACAAAGTGGTCATCTTTTCTTCCTACCAATTTTATTCTCCACACTCCAGTGATCTAAGTGGCTCTATTGCACCAACTGACCATAAACTAAAAATTCAACTCCATCATTTGAGGAGGTGGGGAAAAAAATCTATTCAGTTGCAATTCTTTTGTGTGGCTGTTCATCTCTCGCAAAATTTTTAAATAATTTTTTTATATTGTTTGGTTTCGAGATGGTGTATGGTTGCCATTCCTGCATAATCCTGCAGGTGGTGCTCTCTAAATTATTTACACTGTACAGCGCATTCTGTGTGGTAGAAGCAAATAAAAAAATAATAATCATTTCAGTACAATATTTAATAAAATGGCAATACAAATCGAATCACTACGTAGATATCAAAATAATAGTGCATCGCGAGGTCCCTGGTGATTCACATTCCTATAAATATGTGATACTCCTGCAAAATTTGAGTATTAACAGAAGATTTCAGTTTGTATTTTCAGCAAAAGCTGAAAAACAGAAATATCACCCTTTAAAAAGTGCGAATCAATTCAGAATTGAAAACAGCGTTGTCGATTCAGTGGATTTTCATAGTGGCCTATAAATGATCGATTAAAACCCACAGCTTTATAAACTGCACATGGAGAACAGCAGCAGAGATTTATTTTGTCGTTAATGGTTCACAGGGCGAAAAGAAAACAATCATTATGAAATAAAACACAAATTACTTTTGTCAAACGTAAACCTGCAAGTCAAAAGTGATTTAAATCTTCCAAAGAGAAAGCTCATAATAAAACAACAGACTGTACTCATGGGCTGTAAGACCTCTGGTGTCTGACTGGCTTCTACGACGTGGTTAGTTACCATCGCCGACCATCTCAGGCCTAAAGATGTTATTTTTACCACGCAGCTTATGTTTGATTTTTTTTTTCTCCACACGTAATGAAACCTCTCGAGCTTCTCGTAATCCTCAGCAGAGCGACACGCCACCCTTAGAAGCCGCTAATAGAACCCGACGACGCTCGGCGAAACCCGAGGTGTCAAAATGGCCTTTGTGCAAAACCCCCCCCTCCACACACACACACACACACACACACATTCTCCCATTTCCGATGTCGTTTCCCACATTCAGCGTGAAGCGATAATGGCCTGACGCCATTAGCGCGGGTCGTCCCTCTGTCGTTTTTTACAATTTCAATTGATTATTCTCAAGTCGGTCCAAAGCGAGAGTGGATCATTAGCGTGTGCGACAAATTACTGACTAGAAAATCTTGCCAAGTGTGTTTCACAATGCTGACACATTACTCTGTGTGTGTGTGTGTGTGTGTGTGTGTGTGTGTGTGTGTGTGTGTGTGTGTGTGTGTGTGTGTGTGTGAAGAGCGAAAATAAAAAGTGCGTCCACAAAGCGAGGAGCTCCTGAACCCTTCATTCGTGCAGACCCCGTGTGTGAAGAGCGAAATCGCGAGACAAGCACGTGCTAATAACCTGACAGCTCCGGGGCCGCGCAGTTCAAGCTCCGAGCGCGGAAGAGAAAAGAAGACGGGATGAAATCTGTCTAATCAGGATCCTTTAACCTTTATTCTCCACTGGCCTCGAACAGCCTCCACAACATTCTCATTCCATCACTGTCCCAGACGCCGCCACGGGCTCTCGCCTTTTCATTTTATTTGTCACCGCACAGCTTAAGGGTTTTTCACTTCTATTTCTGTGCTTAATGTCAATAAATGCCATTATCGATTAATTTTTTTTTAATACGTATTTTTTCCCCCCCTCCATCCAGCGAAGGAGCAGATTCCAAATGTCAGGCCGTGTTGTGATTGCAATCGAGACGACGTAAAGCAACCTTTTAAAATGAAACGTATCGTGATTGTAAAGACAGATCGTAAAGAAGTATTAATAAAAAATAAAATAAAAAAATAAGATCTAGGTTTAGAACTGCACCAAAAAACAGGCATGATGATTTGGTTTCTCAATCAGCACAGATGCAGGGTTTATGAGGAAATAATGACATGGGAGTGAATTCTAAAATTAATAAAATGGCAAAAAACAAAAAGAAAGTGTAATTATATACTAAAATATTAATCACAATAATGGAAAACACTCGTCTCCCTTTTGTGTACTTGTAGTACCTGCTTTTGATTGTGTAAATCTGCTTGCGACAATGACAGTTGTTAAAAGCGCTATACCAATAGAATTGAATTGGATTTAATTTTATCATCACTTGTGGGCGTGGCTTTTATATTGGTAGACAAAATGTAGACCTTTATTCAAAATGTATACTCTTTTTTTATTTATTTTTTTAACCTGTTAATCACTCATCTTCATGCTAACTTTAGATTAGCGAGATAGCCGTACTAACCGTAATGAGAGACTAGGATAAGAAGATACCACTGTCATGAGTTTTACGTGAAGTAAACGTAGTTAGGAGCTAAAGTTCATAATGTGAGGGCCGAAGAAGCCCCCGGTGCTTAAAGATTGGTCCAAGTCAGTCTCCTCAGGACAATCAGGACAATCCGGGAATTGTCTCCTTACTGCATCGTAAAGCATTTGTGTTTCGTGAGAACATTTTGCTTTTTATTGCTTTTTTTTATTTTATTGGTGTTATTATGCAACACAGTTTAGAACTGGGCGATACGACAAAAACATCACAATACAGTAATACAAGATATCACAAAATACACTGTATTAAAGCCAAAATTATTCACTCGCCTGTTTTCACATGCATATGAACTTGAGAAACATCCAATTCTTAATCCATAGGGTTTAATATGAGATTGGCCCCGCCCCCTTTGCAAATATAACAGCTTCAACTCTTCTGTGAAGGCTTTTCACAGGGTTTTGGAGTGTGTTTATGGGAATTTTCGACCATTCTTCCAGAAGCACATCAGACACTGGTGTTGGACGAGAAGGACTGTCTCCACTCTAATTTATCCCAAAGGTGTTCTATCGGGTTGCTGTCAGGACTCTGTGCAAGTCAGTCAAGTTCTTCCACACCAAACTCGCACATCCATGTCTTTATGGACCTTTATGGAGTTTTGTTGGAGGTTAAGCACATACTCTACATGATCCACTGATTAACCTAACACACACAATTTTGAGACTCGTTACTGAGCAAAACAATCTGCTTCCTCATGCACACTAAACCTCACAGGGACAACATCAGGACCAGAACTCAGAATAAATACTGCAGCTCAACTATATATATACACTTTAATACTTTTTAGTTTTTGTTCCTTGTCCATTTTTTCAGACCAAAAATGTAGTCAAAATGTCTAGAAGTCAAGAAGAACTTTCAAGAAAAAAATACACGAATCCCATCTGATTCGAACCTTTAGAGTATTTAGTCTTTCGTTCCCCCACCATCACCATACCGACATTTCATCACCCCGCCCTAACCTGGAGACTTTCGATAGTTAACCGAGTCGCCCATTCATGCAGCGCCGGGCGGCGCATAAAGCTCCCGAGTTGCGAGCGTATAGAGATGAGTTAACGACGCTGTCAGGCTGTTAAAGTCCTCGTGGGAAAGACATGCGATAAATATCGACGACACTCCGTGAAAAAAAAAAAACTACTTCTCCCCGGACTACGAGCAGCAGCTCTATTAACAGCGCAATCTCCTGATTTGCGTATTTGTCGACGAGGTGGAGGTGACAAGCAAGCCCACAAACACACACACACACACACACACACACACACACACACACACACACACAGGCTCATTTGCATTGCAATAGAGGAAGGCATTCCAGTAGTCCGGCACAATGCTGTGAGGAAGCCGCTGACCCGAGAGCTCCTGCCGAGTTCTTCACACAGCTTCGATTCTCACGCTGGCTTCTCCTCCCCTCACCCAGGGAACCGCAAACAAACAGTAAAAGCAACACAGCCATATAAACAACACACAAATACACACACACGCAGGTTAACAGGTTGGTGTTTGAACAGCTAGACAATGGAAAGATGCAGCAGGTCGCTGAATGAGGTTTTTTCACAAACATGCTGCTTTGTAAACATTAAAAAAAAAAAAAGGTTTTGGACCACCACCGATGTCGAGGAGAAGCAGCAACAAAGTCATTTCCTAACAGACCACAACATCATGGCCTCTCGCGTTACGCAATTAAAGGGTCCCATCTGGTCTGGACGACGTTCCCTGACACTAATTGTGTTGGTGCACACGGTCACCCCATCGGGATTTAAAAAAAAAAAAACACTTGAACATTTAAACCCATTATCTGTTCCTGTGGAGAATAAAGTGCACATGCTGTAGTGTAGAGGAGATTAGGAGGATCGACAGTGGGGGGGGGGGGGGGGGGGGGGGGCCGGGGGGTTGGTTGTTTGACAGAGGAGGGCATGGTTGAGTTAACTTGCAGGAACCCAACACTGCTAAACTCCCTAATGCTTAT
>JAQQZT010000018.1:2174880-2196861 GCA_030068275.1 Clarias platycephalus
CCCCCCCCCCCCCCCCCCCCCCAGGGCCGAGGAAGCAGGATTACACCTCAGCAGAAGTTTTAGCCCCCCCCTCCTCACAGTAAGCACATCACATGCTTCAAGCTCCTTAACACTCTTCCTGTGTTGCAACAAGAAAAGAATCGTTCAGAAGAAAAGAATTTAAGTCTGTAAGACGTCCAGCTGGCTCCGACAAGCGCGTTCGAGGAGCAAAAGGATGTTGCAATGAGATGTTGCAAGCATGTGAAACGGTCATGAAGAATGAGGGTTTGATATGTTTAAAAGATGCTCGCAACAAATATCACGAGTCTAGCTCGATCATTTCGCCATCTTCAACCAAGACCATGTACTAGCTTGTGTTTTCTTATTTATATCACAACTCAAGACTGTAGTGTAGCAAGAACTCTTTTCTGCAGTCGTGAAATTCCTACAGCGCCGCCCGGAAAAAAAAGTCGTCCAACGTCCGTCTTCCATCCACCAGCTCGTGATCTTTTGTAAGGGCCGTAATCGGATACGGTGGGAGATAAGTATAAATAGCCAGGGGAAAAACATTACAACGAGATGAGCAAATCAATCATCATTCTCCAGGAGCAGTGATAGCGTAGCATGCTAAAAAACCCAAGCAGTCTAGACAGCCCCTTCAAGCTCACCCCTCGCCCCGCCCTCTCCCCTCACCCAGACAACTATCCCCCTCCTCCAAAGAGACGACGACGGACGGGTCGATGAGTATCGATTACCCGCTCAGCCCCACGGGGGGAACGACATGGACTGGCAGCTTGGGTTTGCTAAGTCCAGCGAATAGAAACAGGATCAGCTCTGATGTGTTTCAAGCGCGCCACCCACACACTCAATTTCCCTTCACCTGATCTCCGCCTCGCCTCCGACCGCGAGCTGGCTCACAATCCGACACGGCATGTGTCTCCTTCCATTCCCTTCACCTCCACACTTTATTTTTTTTTTTCCTTTTTCTTTTTCTTACACCGATCTCGTTATCGAGCGCCAGTATACGAATCACACGTTATTAATCAAACGTTTACGTGAGAGACACGCAAGACACATCTGTACTGTTTCAGAGTCTGGAGGAGGCAGGATGTTTCTAAGCTACCTTGTTCATGATATAGGAGAGGTGGAAGACAATTTGTGTGTGTGTGTGTGTGTGTGTGTGTGTGTGTGTGGCGAGCTGTGCTGCAGCAAGACTTGTTATCTGTCACCGCCCGTGGCTGACACTCTTCTTCTCTTGCTCCTAATTGCCCCTGCGGGACTTATCAGGAGGGCTGCGACTGTCCGCTGTGTGCCAGAGCTAGCAGCAACGCCGGCTACGCTTAGAGCCCCTGCCTCACACACACACACACACACACACACACCGCATCCTCCACAGGTGTCGTTGATTCTGACACACCCACTACCCCGTGCCTCCACCACCCCCCCCCCCCCCCACCCCCCCCGGCCCCTGTCCCCCGTCCCCTCCGCCTGTCAGTCGTTACCACCACCTCACCAGTCCCTGTCTCTCCCAGGAGACTCGAAGGGGACTGTGTCTTTGAAGATGAATAAAAACACGAAAAAAAAATCAGGGGGAAAAAAAAAATCCCCGGCAACTCCTGATGGCTCAAGGTCAGACGTAATGCTAAGTAGCCTGAAAACAGAAGTGTAAGTCCGGCGCGATACGCCGCGTTTGCTAATTAGGCCGCGAAGATGCTGCGCGTAAACATAACACGCAAGCAGGATTCATTAGTAGTGTAGCCGAAAAGCCTGAACCCGCGTAAGTGCTAATCCACCGCTAACGGCAAACTCGTACATCAAACGTACGGTGGCGTGTTTGCATGGAGATGACAGACAGCGTGAAGTCCAGGTGTCACGTCTGAGTTTTATGGCGCATGCACCGGACAGCAGGGGAGCTTCTACGCTCCTCTACCCACGTCCCTGTCCCTGTCCCTCTCTCCCTCACAGCAGGTTGGAATCATAAACCAACTAAGGGGACATTTTGCATCTGGCACAAAAGCGCCCCAGATCCAGTCGAGCATCAGGTCACAAGGGTGGGGGGAGGGGAGGGGGCGCCGAACCGCTCCATAAGATTTGACTAAGACGCGCTCTGACTCTAGAGTTCGAACCTCCATAACTTACACAAACTACACTCGTAAGCCCGTGTCTCCTTTGTCTTTCTTTGTTATGCCCACACACACACACACAGAGCGAACCACACACACACATCGAGTCTGACAGCAAATCAATACGACCCAGCGTCTATTGTTAGCTCGTTCAATTAAAGGCAGTCATAACGGAATGAAAAGCAGAATGAAAAAAAAAAAGCAGCACGAGCGCGTTCACGTTTCAGCGTACTACACGGACAAATCCGGCAAACCGAGCTCTTTCAACTGAATCGCCGGCCCTTTAACTGCCGCCGACCTTCCGCCGTCTCGTACTGACGGACAAACGCATGCAAATGTCACCACCGCTATTGTAAATCAAAACCTTCGGAGACGCGTAAATGCACTTCACGA
The DNA here is from genome assembly GCA_030068275.1 of Clarias platycephalus. Classification (NCBI taxonomy): domain Eukaryota; kingdom Metazoa; phylum Chordata; class Actinopteri; order Siluriformes; family Clariidae; genus Clarias; species Clarias platycephalus. The sequence goes on from JAQQZT010000018.1 coordinate 2,177,376, forward strand.
CAAGAGCGGCTGTCTCGCCTCCTGTCCCCCCCCAATCACATTTGCGAATCTACTCTATAAAGCGTGAAAAGAAAAGAGAAGTGAAGAGGTAGGGGGGTGGGGGGGTAAAGCCAGACTCCAGGAACCTTTAAGATTGATGTAGAACCGCAGATTATTATGTGTGTTAGCAGAACTCTTTTGTCTCTGACCTCCGCGAGGTCAGCGCAGCAAGACCGTGTTAATTCTGCTCGTTCCGTGCCGAGCAAACTGCCCACGTTACCACTGAGCGATTCTCTCTCTCTCTCTCTCTCTCTCTCTCTCTTTCTCTCATTCTTTCCAAATTAGGATGTATTTATTTTTTTCTTCCTTAGCTCAATTACTACACGAGTGTTTTATTCTTTAAATCGAGGCATTTAGCGAGGACGTCTGTCGATTAATTGATAACAGATTCGCGAGAGCCATGTTTTTTTTCTCTTTTTTTTTTTAGTTAACTTGTTTCAAACTACGCTCAGAGTCAGAGGCTAATTTGTCGGCCGAGGAAGCGAGCTCATGTGAGTTTTCATCGCTCCCGCGCTAAACGGGTTCCCGCGGAACTCAGCCTCCGCGTTCCGCTTCACGCCCCGCGATCCGCGGGACACCAATTATATAGATATCAGCGCCAGATCCGGCGGTCCGACATTTCCCAAGCGTCGGCTTCTCATTAAGGGACGGTTGTAACGCGGATACAGGGTGCTCGGGTCAGCTCTTAACGAAGCCAATTAATCTCCTCGTTTGCTGTTTTTTTTTTTTTTTTTGCTGTGTAGGTGACCCCGGACCTTCGAGCCAGGCACTCAGGACTATGAGGGTGGCAGCAACCTGCATCCTACAGAGCTGTAACCTGGGCAGATAGGACCAACGAAGAAAGGAGGACAAAATGAGGACTTTGACGGCGTTCCTGTTATGGGTCTGGGCGGCGCACTGGGCGGACGCCATGGCGCTTTTAGGGGGAAAGGACGCGTCCTGGCGAGAGAGGAGCACGGAGGCTCTGAAGCGCTCCAAGAGAGGATGGATGTGGAAGCAGTTCTTCCTGCAGGAGGAGTACACCGGTACCGAGTATCAGTACATCGGCAAGGTAGGGGAGGAAAAAAACAACATTTCACAACAATTCACTTGAAGGTTAACAAGCCTGTAAAAGCCACAAGAAGTAATTACACCCGTCGTGTAAACCGCTCGGATTTTTATTGTCATTGTTAATTTTATCGTCACGCCGCTTTGGATTCACAAAGCCCTTTAAATATCTTTGAATATCATCCCTGTTAACTGTACGTGCTGATCACTAAAGCTACAGCACTCAATGTAGGCATGAAGCTCAGACGAAACCTACAAACTTAACCCCGCTCGCTCGAGGCTCCTCCATAAAGCAAGAAGAAGTTTTTCTGTGCTCCGTCTCCAAAACCCCGCTAGCTGGGTCGGCTAGTTTCTCACGTAGACATCTCTCACCTGCTAACCTACGCCTTTATATTCCACCCCAGTACACAAGGTAGGCAGTCCAGGCCTCAGACAGCCAAGAGAAAAGTTTCATCATCATCTCTGTCTCTCTTTCTCACTCTCTTAATCCTCCATCTCTATCTCAGCAGCCGTCTTTTAATAACCAGCACCAGAGAAGATAAAAAAGCGTGGGCTAGGCGATGATGGTGTTTCTCCAGCTCGGGCCCCTGCCAGGTCGAAGACGAGCAGAAGGGCGAAAGCTCTGGCCTTTAGCGCTGCCCACCATCACAGGCAAGATGGGTCTCGACAGAGGATCAAAGATTAGAATATATGATAAGAAAGAAAGAAAAGCCTCATCACTTCGATGCCTGGATAAGGGGTCACCGCGCTGTGGGCCGTTCGTGTCGGGTTGCTCAGGGCGAAGAATTTACACCACCTCCATCTCTGGCATGAGCGGAATGTAAAAGGGGTCCCGAGAGGATTTCCGGGTTACGGATTTATAGACTCATGAATGTCGCTTTCTGACATTGACAGAAAAAAGAAAATCTTTTTCCGCCTCTGAAAATGTTTCTGTCTGCGGCATGAAGAATGAGGAAAGCGGAGGATGAATTTCCAAAAAAGTCTCAGGAGGGCTGTAAGGCATTGAGAAGTCATTGTGTTCGAATACGTTTCTGTTTTTTTTTTTTTTTTTTTTTTAAATACGATCTCAACAAAATGTTCTGATTTCCACATGCAAAGAACAGGTGTGGTTTTAATTTAATTATATCTCCAAAACAATGATTCACTTCAGCCCACTCAAAGCTGTGAAAGTAATCCTCTTTTCCTTCATGAGAAGTAGTTGGAAAAAAAGAAAGAAAAGGAAAAAAAAGCAATCCAGATCCACCAATCCAGTGCTTTAGTGTTAAAAAAGTAAAAAAAATAAATAAATTCCCACTCAGTGCTTCAATCAAAGCGAATCTGTGACTGGAATCGTAAGACACAGGAGTTGAAGGATGGCAGGATGGGGGACGTTTGAATTTTTCGCTCATGAAACGCAAAGAGAGAGCGAGAAAAAAAAGGGCCGTGCCTCATAGAGACAGCAGGTGTGACTGGCTCTCTTTCTAATGAATATGTATTCACCTTGATTGCACATTTGATGTTTCTTACTTTCATGTGATAAGCAATCAGAACTCAATTTCACAAGCGCTCATCTGCACATATTGGCTCGGCAGTACCTGCAGGAAAAGAGAGAGAGAGAGAGCGAGAAAGAGAGAGAAAAGGAGAGAGATCCTTTTGAGTTTATTGTTCTGTCTCCATAAAAAAAAAAGAAAATACTGAGCGTAGCGTGACGTTTAGACAGATCTCGAGGTCACTGACGAACGATATCCCATCCACAGCTTCACTCCGATATGGATCGAGGAGACGGCACGGTGATGTATGTCCTGAATGGCGAAGGAGCCGGGACCATCTTCGTGATAGACGCGGACTCGGGCGATCTGCACGCCACGCGGAGCCTGGACCGAGAAGAGAAGCCATCCTACACACTCCGGGCTCAGGCCGTCAACAAGAAGAACGGCCACCCCTTAGAACCCGAGACCGAGTTCATCGTCAAACTCCACGACATCAACGACAACGAGCCCAAGTTTGAGAAGGAGGTTTACACGGCCACCGTCCCAGAGAGGTCACACATCGGTACGCATTTTTCTGTTGTTGATGTTGTTGTTTTGCTTTTTAAGCATACTGGTTAAAGCATGGTTCGGAATTGGAACCGCATTGGACTACGGTTCGGAAGGTCCCAAGTTCAAATCCCACGACTACCAATTTGTCCCTGTTGGGCCCTTGAGCAAGGCCATTAACCTTTAACTTCTCACATGTAAAATAAGATCATGAAAGTCGCTCTGAATAAGCACGTCTGCCAAATGCCTAAATGTTTGTTTAAAAAAAAGAAAAAATATATATAGGGACATTTAAAATAGATGTATCTCATTTGTTCAGAGTTTATATCACTAAAGTAATGTATACAGAATAAATGTAACACAGGCATATAACCAATAAACATATTTATTTAACATGGCCCACAAACTTTGACCCTGATTCTTGGATTTCTTAGTAAATATCATAATGACCATCGAATGGTGGATGTTCAATCACATTAGTTGCTTATCTGGCGGCGTGGCGATGTAGTGGTTAGCGCTGTCGCCTCGCAACATCCAGGGTCCTGGGTTCAATTCACACCTGAGGGGCAGCGTGTATGTGTGTTGGCTGGCGATCCTACCACAGTCGTACAAAATGGGACTACAGATGTGCCTAGATGGATGGATGAATCGAGTTGCTTATGAGGAAACCTCCTGCAGCTTGACCCAAGTTGTTGTCAAACAGTCCTCTTACTGAAAGAAAAACATCCTTCTAAATCACTGTTTGTTTGTCTCCTAAGGAACTTCGGTCATTCAGGTGACGGCCCACGACGCAGACGACGAGATGTTCGGCTTGAGCGCCAAACTGGTCTACAGCATCAGTCAGGGACACCCGTACTTCTCCGTCGAGTCAAACACAGGTAAGATAGTCCTCTCTGAGTGGTGTTTTTCCATCATAATCTGACGAATGAAGATTGAGAGAGAGAGAAGCACAATAAGTTGCTCAGAGAAAGAGAATTAAAAATAGGTAGAGCAGGAGAGTACTTCAGTAATGTGAAAGGTTTGCATTATGGCCCTCCCACTCGAGCACTCCAGTCAAACAAACTCAAAGCAGTTTAATCATTTTAATGTGCACCCTGGACCGTCTCCAGCAGAGGTCTTTGTTTAAACAGAAATACAAAATGCTCCTGCAGCAGATTAGCGTCCAGCTTAACAGTGATACGGGTGCGGCCTGATGTGACACGTGTGACCACGATACGTGTGTAAGTCGTAACAGGGATATATGCATCAGGACCCTAGGTTAATCGTGAAACACACACACTCACACACACACACACACGACAGATCCTGGACTTGGATTTGAAGTGTGTGGTTTTTTTTATGAGATGTAACAGATGAACCTCTCTGACTGCCATCTGTGACAGTTTTATGACCATTTGCAGTTATGACGCATTCTTTGTTTTCTAGCATTTTTCTTAGCGTGGCACTTTGGAGCTCAGTTTAAGTCACAACAATATTACAGTTAGTTCAGTATAAAAGAATCTGTTCTGTACACAGGGCACAATAATGAGGGGTGTAAACATCAGGCTTCTTCATGATACAGTACTGAATCTGTGACAGTTGAGATTAATTGACCATACTACAGAATCTGGGACTGAACACAAAGGAAAGACAAAGTCACTGAGCCCAGTACCACTTCATGGTACAATATGATTCGATAATTGATTATACAGTCGATCTCCGCAAAGTCGAGGTTCAGAGTTCACGGCCTCAGTCGTTTGTTGATTTTTCCTCAAAACCTAACTAATAATTGTTCAAGGAAATCGCAAATATCCTCCACAATTTATATATTTTATTATATATTTTCATGCGTTATATCACTAAGGTACAGGTAGTCCCCGACTTACGAACATTTGAGTTACGAATTTCCGCAGATACAAATGGACCGCAGTTCTACAAACATTCGTAGATGCGAACGAATCACAGAAGTAGCTCACGTGCATTGCAGTGCAGCAGATACCAGTATTTACAGTTATATACAATATTTTCAGTATGTAAGTGAATTTATAAAATGTCTAAAATCCGGTATATTGTATGTAGGTCTGTGTGTGCGGGAGAAATGAGTCGGTTTCAACGAATCAGTCTGGGAGCACGATGATAGAAAATGTCTTTCCTGTAAAGCTGTCCTGATAGTGAATAATAGTTCACAGTCCAATACAGTGGAAAACAGCTCCAAGACAAAAAGGCATCCAGGATTCCCCTCGCAATTTACATTTCACTGTGAGATTCATTTCCTTAGGCGTAGTTACGGTTTTTGGCCACATGATAGCAGTGTGGGGAAAGGGGACAGATTTAGTCGAGTGAATCTGTATGATTTACATTGTATATTCATGTCAAAGGTGTATAAGACTCACTTTGGCGGATTTAAGAACTAATCCGTCTTATGAACATGCTCCTGGAACAGAACTCGTTTGTAAGTCGGGGACTGACTATAATTTACTAATTTTGTAGCATAAATATTAATGTAAATTCAGCTAAATTTCCATATAAAATATAACTGTACATTTTAAGTACTGTAGAGAGAACACAAAGCAACCGTAGAGGAAAAGACGGCTTGTGATGGTGAATTGTCACCGTATTTACACTACAGTACTGATATACCAAAGAAAACGCGCTCGCATGAATTACAGTACATATAGAGGGGTTTTACATTCTAGCACTGTGGGAGACACAGCAGTACAGTACAGTATACGGGGTTTAAATTTTTTTTTAAGGGTAATGTATTATAATATTATCTGTGATGATACAATCCGATATTTGAGAAAACCGCTGAATCTGCAGTGAGACGAAATGTTACAATATTCAACGCTAAAATCCACAAGAATACGATACGTTTCGATATTTGACGACAGCATTGTATCCAAGATGATAAAATGCACTACGATATGTAACAATACCGCTCCATCTGCTAGCTAAGGTCACAGCCTTGTGTTTGTTGCCTCCAAGTGGAATTCATAGACACTATCTTTTTTTTTTTTTTTACCTCTCCTTCAGTTCAATTACAAGCCGATTTTCATTTAGACGTCACGGATTCTAAACTCACTCTCTAGGCCAGATTACAACCTTACGTTTACGCTAGAGGTTTAACACACACTGTAAGGTTTGGAACGCGTCGCCGCTACACAGCCTGCTTGGCTCGGCTGCAGAAAGCAACACCACAGCACCCGCTTTCATCCTTCAGCCCGGATCATTCACTACCTGCAGCAGCATCCCAGTAGAGACTGCTGATGCCAATTACAATCTCCAAGGCAACATAAGGGTCAGCGTGCACGCAGCGAGCTCAGCACAGTTCCAACTCACAGAGGTTTTTAAACCACGTTTCCATCACAACTACAGTTTTTAGCTCCTTCTCCCCCAGAGCCTCGTAGTTCCACGATCATCATCATCTCGCTCAGCTTTAAACTGTCTCTGTAGCACATAACGGCGATCAGTACGTTATAGAGCGTTAACAGGAAGAAACAAAACAAAGTGCATCTCTCTCTCCGACTCTCTCTATCTCTTTCTTTGTGTGTGTGTGTGTGAGTGGAAAGAATACAAAACAAAACAAGCAACCCACGCAGTCCCATTTTTTTCCTTCAGGCATAATCCGGACAGCCCTAGGGCCCTCAGACATGGACAGAGAGCAGAGGGAGCATTACCAGGTAGTGATCGAAGCCAAGGACATGGGGGGCCAGAGAGGCGGCTTAACGGGCTCCACCATAGTCAACATCACGCTGACTGATGTGAACGACAATCCTCCTCAGTTTGAACACAGTAAGCACTGCACTACAACACACACACACACACACACATACACACACTGCGAAGATGAAACTCTCAACACACCACTCGCCGCTGTTTGCTGAGGATTTAGCTCATGAATTTTTAGTCCGCGCACAGTGGATGACAGAGAATAACTCATCAGCGGCGCTTCGGCAAATTAATACTAATCAAACAAGCACTTCAGGGGAGGACAAATCATCGGTTTGTCACCGGGACAGGAGGAGCAGAAATCTTATCAAAGCTGGAAAGTCAGAGCTAAGACATAAGCAAAAAGTGTTCACTCATTCAGTGCGCCAATAAAGACGGAAAAGAAACGAAAGACTCTAGGAATTCTCGAATTTCCATCACAGGACGGATTCGACACGACCTCGTCCGAGTAGGTTATCGTTTCTATAGTAACAACTCGCTCACAGAAAGAGGCTAAATTTCACGTTAAAATGTTATTTAACAAAGCAAAACACGCAGTCATTGATAAAGTGATGTATAAGTAACGTTTATGTAAGGAGTCTCCAGTGTCAGCGTTCTGTGAGATAACAGTCATCTTCAGAACAGAAAGATTTCCTGGTTTCTCCTAAACACGAACCGCACTTTCCCAATTTAATCACACACTCATAAGTGCGTTTAAAAAATTTTACAGCGCCACCTGTTGAATTTTGAGATGAACTAGTGATTTTTCCCCCAAAAATATACAATATTTGTATCGATTTTCAGATAATTCCAGAGTGTCTTTACATTTCAGAGTAATAGCACTACATGCTGTACATCTATAGAAGTAGCTCAGTGTGTGTGTGTGTGTGTGTGTGTGCGTGCGTGATCTCCTCCCCTAAGATCTGTATGAGTTCAGCGTTCTCGAGCTGAGCGAGCCCGGCACCGAGGTGGGTCAGGTCCAAGCGTTGGACGCCGACATCGGGCTGAACGCAGAGATGGACTACACACTGGTGGGCGGAGACGGCCGGGACGTTTTCTACATAACGGCTGACAAAGTCTCGCAGAACGGCATCATCAGCGTCAGAAAGGTAAAGCCGGTTCGTCTCGGCCGCCTGCGGCGCATGCAGGCCTGACCAGCATCTCATTAGAGGAACCCGTGCTGTGAAATAATGACTTACCTCATCTCGGGTGTCCCGATTGAACCGAGCGCACGGCGTGGGTGCTTTGTTTCTCTCTCCACAGCCTCTCGATTACGAGAAAAAGAACCAGTACACGCTGCAGGTGCAAGTGCGCAACACCTACCCGGACCCGCGATACGTCAGCGTGGACGCCAAGGACATGACCACGGTGAGGATAAACGTGGTCGACGTAGACGAGCCCCCGAGATTCGAGCGTCCCAGTTACGTGATGGAGGTGAAGGAGGATGCGGCTTTGGGCACCGTCATCGGGTCGGTCAGCGCCGTGGATCAGGACGCGCGCCGCAGCCCCGTCAAGTAAGCATTTAAACGCCGCTTGTCTCTGTCAGGGCTACTGTCACGTTTTTTTTTATTTCATACGCCGTGTGCACAAAGAAAATTAACATAGAATGAATTTCTGTCTGTTATTGCAGATTTATTCAATTTGTTTATATTATTGACAGAAGGTGAACAATTTGACCCAAATATCACATGATGATTGTTGAAGGTGATATTCATCACGATATACTGTATCGGTTTGATTACTTAGAAAAGTTCCTTAGCAAAAAGTCATAGTGTTGAAGTTATATATTAAAAAATACCCAGTGAGTCAGTTATTTATTACTTTTTTTTTAGAAGAAAAATATTACTTTTTACAATGTAAAGATTTCTCAGCAAAATTCAACATAGATTGCTTCTCAACAGTTATTATATTTTACAGTAGTTTTCACAAAAATAATGAAAGATTTTTTAGATTATAAAAAGAAAAAGATATCCCAATGTCTGTGACGTCTCAGCAAAGTGTCCTGTGACATCATTTATCGTGATATCGACATTATATCTTCATATCGCTCGGCCCTACTGCCTCAGGCTGCTGCTCACTTCATCATCGAACAGTTCAGGGATGTGATCTTTTTTTTTGTGTGTGTAAAATGTAATATATTTTATTATTTATATATTTCATTGTATATGTTGTTATATTTATCATATTTTAGTGCGATCATCTTTTTTTTTATTTTTACATTTCTTATTGCTGCTGGTCTCTACAAATCACTACAATGACAAAATCTCTTCATCTTATCTTTAATCATACGTGCAGATGTTTGAGTGATCAGAAATATCCGATTAACACGACTGAAACGGCAATATTTTCAGACTGGTATATTAAACCGCAAACCTTTTTTATTTTATGTATTTTTTTTTTTTTTTTTTTAGCAGTAACACTCCTGCGAGTCCCCTGTACAGCAGCACCTGATTTCAGTAATGAGCTCTCTCGCTAGATAATGAGGGAGTCTAATTAGTGAAATCAGGTGGAGTCGTACGCACTAAAGTAAACATCTGTGTTGAGCTGTGGAGCTTTTTTACAAAGGACAGCTTTTCATTTGTCTTTCCATTATAATAGCTTCTTTTTCCCTTTTGCGAATAGTAACAATAATACTAATAATAATTACATTAATTATAACGCGGATAACAATGCTAATAAAAGCCGCCAGTCTCGCGCCGCCCTCGCCGAGGTCCCAGGCTGTAGTTCATGTTTTTTTTTTTCCTCCGTAGAGGCGTTTTTTTTTTTTTCAATATTCAATTTATCCGTGTGTACAAAAGGCTCCATTTGAGCGCTTGAGATTAGGAAGAACCTGTCCCCATCAATCTAAATGACCTTCACCCACAGGGCAGGGCTTTATCTGCTTTGAATACGAGCGCCAGGGCGGACATATCCGCATCGCGTCCTCTTTTAATTCAAAAGGTCCCCGATTGTGACTTTGTATTGAATTAATCGTAATAAGCTTCCATTATGAAAATAAATGAAGATATTCCTCCTTACAATAAATGGCTCCTTTATTTGGTCCCCTCCGGAGATGGCGGTAAATAAGAGCGAAGAGAAAGAAGCGCAATTAAAGAGCCCCGAACAGCGGACGGGAGAGCAGGACTTCAGGGCAGGTAATTATCAGACATCCAGGGCAGTGTGACGGGGCAGCACGGTCTCGCCGAACATCAGGGAGGATAATTAGCAAATGGAGCGATCCCTCTGAACGATTGCGTCTGAAAGAGCAATATTGCAAGCTCCCGCCGAACCGAGAACAAATGGGCACGGGGCTGCGAGCGGCCTTCAGGCTCCGTGGAGGTAATCAGTTCTGCTTCTCGAAGCTGTCACCCATTCCCGCGTAGCCCGTGTTTAGCAGCAAAAACGCGAAGCCACCTCCGTAGGAAGCATTATTCTTCGTTCAGTATGCAGTGCCACAACAGCAGCAGCAGCTCTTCTCGCTAAGGAGTATTGATCAGAAAGGACGGTGTCATTTCCAGGTACACAATTGATCGGCACACGGACGTGGACCGGATGTTTAACGTGCACGCCGGGAACGGCTCCATATTCCTGCAGAAGCCCCTTGACCGAGAAGACCTCGCATGGCACAACATTTCAGTCATCGCAACCGAGTTCAGTAAGTCACACACAGACATTATCATCTTTCAAAATATCACGCTGACATTAGGTGGAAAACCCGGAGACGCCAGAGAGTTCAGGCTTCTTGTCAGAACCCTAAACAAAACTACACGCAGATCTTCATCCAGAGAGAGAGAACGTGACAGTCATACGCTCTCAGGAAACTGAGCTGATCACCAATGATAATCTCGTTACTTTAGCTTCCCTGTTATTAAACTAACACTCCGTCAACCCATTGTGTTTAACTCAGATTTATGGAAGGAGTCTCCAGTGTCAGAGGTCAAGATTTCAGAACAAAGTTCTGCCTCGTTATTCCATACCACAATGAATCGATGATTCTCTTACCTTTATGGAGTAGATTAGATTAATCGGTCAGATTAAGAGTTAACGGTTGTTATGACGAAATATTAAATAAGCGGTGCGTTATTGATGAAAAGATGGAATCCAGTAATTAAAGATAAATGACAAATAATTTACGTACACCTGCTCGACAGGAACAAATTATTCTCGAAAGGCGGTAAATATAATTATTACTAATGAGAACGTGTCTGCTGTTAACTGGAACAAATACTGACTTTCTCATTTTCACGCTTCCGTGTGGTGTGTGTGTGTGTGTATTTTTCTATTTTTTTTTTTTTTCAGATAACCCCCAGCAGACGAGTCGAGTGCCCGTGTACATCCGTGTTCTGGATGTGAACGATAACCCGCCGATGCTCGGCTCCTTCCTCGACACCTTTGTTTGTGAAAACGCTAAATCCGGCCAGGTAAAGAAAGTCTCTCTCTCTCTCTCTTGCTCTGTATTTTTCTCTCTCTTTTTTAAAAAGGAGACGTTAACATTTCCCACCGGGGGTCACCGTCGTCAATTTAAAGATAAGAAACTACGAGACGAGTGCGGTTTGTCGAACACGGGCGCAACCTGTGGACGAAAGATAAGAATCTGCGATGAGTATTTAGCCCTGCCGGATTAGACGTCCAGACCTTTTCCCTGTCACGCTTGATGAGATTAAGTGTCGCAGCGGATGGCAGGTGCTGTCACTTATCAGAGTCGCTTTATAATAACTACCTTTCCCAGACGTCTACCCCCACCCCGCTGTCCATCAACATGCAGGTCGCTGATCCGCCCACTCTCGGGCGACGCCCAGCTCCAGCTTATCGATCTCTTCTCTTAGAGATAGCCGGGTCCGTACGTGTAACGTCTAGGGAGTCTTTTCAGGAAGTGAATCGGGAATACGCTCACGCTAAGAGTGAGTCATACCTTTGACTGGTACATAATGAAAAGCCGATTGGGAGTCATGGAAGGGCAGGAAGGCGAAGAGCCCGGCTGGTTGCTATGCCCGACAGGCAGAAACTCACCAAGCACCCGAGGATTGCTGATTAAATTTTAGATGTGTCCTTGAACGAGGGGCATTTAACCTCGAGTTGCCCTTGCTAACCGCACAAGACAACTCCGGGCTCAATCTCTGAGCCGATAGACGTCCTCACTTCCAATGAGAGCTCTCCAGTTCGTGTGTGTGTGTGTGCAGTGAAGAAGGAAGGACACATGAAGGAAATGACATTATTAATGTTAAAATATTTTCCTGCATCCGCAAATCTGATTAAAAATGATTTGTAGAAAACAAACGGCACGGCTCATTGAAACTCTAACGTAATTGATTTGTATACGCAACACTAATTAGTACAAATTACACAATAGCCATTAAGGACAATTCATGTCGCTGTTTTCCATTTAACTGAAGTCAGCAAGTCACGCACATTGTGTGTGTTGTTCTTCTTTTTTTTTTTAAACCATTGTTTTATTTTTTTCTGTCTCTCTTTATCTCGTCTCAGAAAATCCAAACCGTAACGGCGGTGGATCGGGACGAGCCCTTGGAAGGCCACAGCTTCTCCTTCGCGCTGGCACCGGAGAGCTCGGTGAAGGCCAACTTCTCAGTGCAAGACTACGGAGGTGAGTTATTTCCTCTACCTTTTTTTTTTTGTTTTGTTTTCGCCCCTTTATGACTCTGCTGTGTCAGGAAGAAGTGAAACTCCAATCCCGGGTCTTTAGGAGATTTAGTAGATTTTCACCCGCTTGTGCGGCTCTGCCGAGTGTCCGTGCTTATTTTATTTTTATTCGTAATTCAATTTTTTTCCACAGACAACACCGCAGGCCTCTACACACGGAGGACGGGTTTCCGGCGAGCGCAGCAGAGCACGTACCTGGTCGGCGTTGTGATCTCGGACCGCGGTTTCCCTATCATGAGCAGCACAGGTACGCTGACGGTGCGCGTCTGTACCTGCGACCGAAACGGAAACATGGAGATGTGCAACGCCGAGGCTCTGAGCGGCACAGCCGGGCTCAGCACCGGAGCGTTGGTGGCTATTCTGCTCTGCGTCATCATCCTGCTCCGTAAGTGTAACTCGGAAATTAATTTTAAGGAATTTTAATATGTTTGATTCGGGCATGTTTATCTTACGATTTCCCACAAAAGGTCACGTTTATCTTATGATGAAGATGTCTATAGTATATGTGTATTCCCAAGGGGCGTGGTTTCTGTCAAGGTTCAATACAAGGTTCGAGGTCTTTAATGAGGATGAGAAATCTGCATGAAAGAACCGAGGTGTTCCCCAAGGCGACGAAATCTGACCTAGGTTTCATCTTATGCATTCCTACCGACCTCAACCTACATGTGTGTGCAGAGAAGCAAAAATGAGGCTCGGAAGGACGTATTGCTGGGAGATCGTTGGTCCCTTTTTGCCGATCTAGTCTGAAAATGAGGCCACGCCTACAAGCAGCAAGTTTAGCAATAGATACACAATCTGCTCATCTGTACACGTGGAATGGAAGCCTGGTTCACATGGGGAGTGAGTCTGTACACGAGAATCGCGCAGTCTGTGTTTTTTTCACCATATGAAAAATAATTAGATGAATCTAAAGTTCCTACTGAACATTCAAACAACTTTAATGATCAAAGTCCTGGTTTGAAATAAAGATGAATTAGAAGAATTATATTTAAAGCAATTAATCAGTTTTTTTTTTCTCTAGTCCTGCCAAAGTGAGTCATATTAACACATGTTGCTAGCGTGCATGCGCTAAGCTTTGAGTAATTAATTAGGTGATAATTTGCATAGTGTCAGTTAACACGTTTCCCAGGAGGTCAGTTTGATCTCCGGATGTAAAAAATAGAACAACACATCTGGTGCCTTAATCATTTTCCCGTGAGGTTAATTCCGCAAGGTACAGACGCGTCGGCCGTGATATTACCTGATTTACTGTTTTCGCGTAACCGAGGCGACCGGAGCGTCGCGCGGATCGGATGCGCTAACGCCGCGATAATCCAACTTGAACCGAATCCCCTCTCGAAGTCTCCGTTCTCCTCAGGGACAGTCAAGTCGAGCCGTTCTGTTTCCTGCGGTTTTAGCAGTCTGATCATCACCCGCTCCATCCATCCAACCTCCTGTCCGTGCCGTTACGGAGCACTCATCCTTCACCCTCACTGTCAGGGAGATGCCGCTTTCTCTGTCATGCTCGCGCCCCCTCCGCCTGTCAGCCCCGAGCCTTTGTCTGCTCCAACATTACATTAATTACTACTCCGGCGGTCTGAAATGTGCACGTCCGGTCAGAATGCCAAGTTAAAGCCAAGCACGTAAAAAAGGGGGGGAAAAGGGTCCTGACACGCTTAAACGCTCCGGACCGATAAACGTAACGCTGTTAGACTTTCAATCAGGGAAAGACGAAGAAGAGATTTCAGTCCGTTTCAAATTAAAGCCTTGTTGTTATTATTATTATTATTATTATTATGTTTTTTGTTCAGTTTTTTTTATCTGAAGAGAGAGAGAGATGATACAACTTTACATGTCAGGCCTTAGATTTGCTTGAGTGGTTTAAAATTCTCTGTGATATTTAGTAAACCTCACAGCGGAGTAGATTTATATTCACATCGCAGCAGATCTTCGGCGTTTCTCCACGAGCAGCTGCTGTGTTGTATAGGTGACACCTCATCATCCACACACCGAGCCTTTTTTATTGTTAAAGTGCACCATTCGCGCCTGCCTGTCTGTTCCTGAACAGCGATTTAATCCACTCTCAACTCAAAACTGTTTTGTATTTTCTTGCTGTTTGTATCTTTCCGTCTTCGAATCTGCATCCTGTTTCTCCTTCTTCTACTCTCCCAGAGATAATGGAACAGTTTACAGAGATGCATCCATGAAAAAAAAACAGATTGAAAGTCCACATCAGTCGAGTAATGTAAATTGACTAACACTGCTCAGGTACCATACACTGCCTCTTTGTCGCTTGTCGATTATCCGTCTCACTCACTCTGTGTATGTGTTTGTGTCTCTCTCTCTCTCTCTCTCTCTTTAGTGATCGTTGTTCTGTTCGCCGCCCTGAAGCGCCAGAAAAAGAAGGAACCGCTGATCATCTCCAAAGAGGACGTCAGGGACAACGTGGTGAGCTACAATGACGAAGGCGGCGGCGAGGAGGACACGCAGGCGTTCGACATCGGGGCCCTGCGCCACCCGGAGGTCATGGAGGAAAACAGCAAACTGAGACGCGACGTCGTGCCGTCTGAGCCGCCCTACCCGCCGCCCCCCATGCGCCGGACGGCCGTGACATCCCGAGACAACTCGGACGTGAGGAACTTCATCAGTCAGCGCGTTCAGGAGCACGACAGCAGCCCCGCGGCGCCGCCCTACGACTCCCTGGCCACCTACGCCTACGAGGGCGAGGGCTCGGTCGCCGAATCGCTCAGCTCGCTCGGCTCAGGATCGTCTGAATCGCCGCACGACTACAGCTACCTGAACGAGTGGGGGCCGCGCTTCAGGAAGCTCGCCGACATGTACGGGGCCGACGAATGGGACTCCTAACCTCGCCTCGCCGCGGCTTCCCGTAAAAAGTGGAATTCTTGACCAAGTGTTGTATTTCTCTCAAAAAGTGGAATTCTTACAAAGTGCCCTTGTTTTTCGCCCCAATTCGGTCCAGCAGACAGACAGACAGACAGAGAGAGAGACAGGAAGACGTCTCGAGGCCGACGCGCTTTAAACCACGGAGTCGTAGCGTAACCCGACGACTTTTCCGCAGCTCATTTGAAACGTCACAGCTGAGGCGTATCTTCCCGGATTAAACAACGGGAAATCGTAACGACTTTACAGAATAAGGAAGTGCTGCGGAATTACCGCGGAACCCAGTATTCCTGAGAAACGCCTCGCTCAGCGTGAATGGAAAGCCAAAAGGTTCACGAAGGACCAGACTTTTTAACGAAGCGTCTGTGGAAACGTGGAGCAGCCAAAGCTACGTTAGTTAGCAGGCGCTAACGAACCCGGAGCTCTGATTAGCCGAGTGTCGATCATCTGTATGTTTTTTTTCCTTTTTTTTTTTTCCTCTTTTTTTTTTTCCTTTTGGACTTCTCAGTATTAGTTTTTTGATGTATGTATGTATCTGTCAGTGCTTTCCCGAGCAGACATGGTGCTTCAGAAATTTCGGTCGGGCAAAAGGTGTTTTTCGTGATTGGCACCCGTTTTCATCATCTACTTGAGAAAACGCCAGAAGCTTCCAATTATCTACTCGCTCGTAGGCAGGAAATGTGACTCGCATTTTTTTTGGCACACGTCTCAACCGCATCCCACCATCTTACATTCCCTTTACACGAGCAGCCTATTTACAAAATCACAACAACAACAACAACGACGACGAAAAATTACATGCATTCATTTCCAAGAGTTATATATATTTTTTATTTTTTGAAGAAAATTGAAAGAAATCAAAATGTTGTCCTTTTATCAAACATCCGAATTCATAAATATTCCTCACACTTATGCTAGGGGTGCTAATAACCCCATCCCTGTACACTTCCTCTCCTCTTCTCTCCTGGGTTTTTTTTTGTTGTTTTTTTGTTTTTTTTTTAGTAATACTAACAACACAACCACCACTACAACCACCCCAAGATGATTCATCCCCTCTCTGAATGATAATCGCAGCGGTCCCGATGTTGAGTTATGACTGGGATGTTCAAATAAATCACCGCTCTTATATTTTTGCCCTCTGTGCCAGCTACAAAAATGAGTCTAGAAATTGCATTCGCCCGCCTCCGTTATCGAGGGGATGAAAAGAGGTTATTTTTTAAAAGAATATACATACGAGCGTAAGCCGGCTTCCGAGGCAGCGGGTAAATATTTGTGGTTTAGGCGCACAGAAGTTCACCTGCAATATTCCCGTGCTTTTGTCAGTGATATACTGTAAAAATAAAGGTGATGCTAACTCATGTTGTACAAAAAAAAACAAAAAAACAAAACACATACAAAAAAAAAAACACGTGGTTTTATGAAACAGTGCGTTGTCGCCAGTGGTTTTTTTGGGAGACTAGACGATGTCCATGTACTACTTTGCTTTGTGATATTTTGTACCGAATATTTATATAAAACATAACACGACTAAATATATTCTCAAACAAAAATCCGTACATCCGTACATGTTGTTGTTTTAAATGTGTGGAGTAAAAAAAAATAAAAAAACAGCTCGTATGATGTACAGATTTCCTCTTATTACAATAAATGTTCTCTTTTACAGAAAATAATGGTTTAGTATTATTATTTTTAATTTTTTTCTCCCCTTGACAGATGTCTCATAAGCGAGGCAGGACGTCTTACAGAAATGCCAGGCACAGTCGAGGGCGGAGTCAAGATCTCCAACACTGGCAGTTCACAGGAGTTTGCATGTTCTCCATGTGATTGGTTGGTTTCCTCCCACAGTCCAAAGACATGCAGATTAGGATAATTGGCATTCCCAAATTTCTCGTAGTGTGTGTGTGTGTATGTGTGTGTGTGTGTGTGTGTGTGAGGGTGCCCTGTGATGCATCGGCACCCTGTCCAGAGTGGATAGGCTCCTGTCCCCCTGCGACCCTGTAAATGATGAGCGACTGAGTGAATTACATATTATGTTTGTGAAACAAGTTCCTGTTCTCACGTTATAGCAGCTGTAAAGAGTCGTTCACTCACTAGCCAAATATAAAGCTTTTGATTTTACCAATAAAAAAAAAAAGATCTGTCCTGACACTGGAGACTCCTTCCATAAATGTTAAATAAAACTCTGTCAAAAGAACACGTCGCCTCATCAACAATTACGCATGTTTTTGTGATACAAAAAGTATTCAAGGGAGTGAAACAAACAAACATTCATCTGTGACGCCCAAAGAAATCGTCTTCGCTCAGCCAGGAAACTTAGCCGCGAGTTTTATGAGTTTCTAGTTTAGTTATATATGATTGATGGAAAATATAACATCAGAGTGTCTGTGATAATAAAATGCAAAACATCCATCCGTGTTTCAGCTCCAATCTCAAGGGTAAAAGAGGACACTGTATGAGACAAAAGTTTGTATCTCAGCTCCGTGAAGAGTTCCAAGGTGTGTTAAAGTTGGAGCGAGAACCTTCTCGACGTCCCGATGGCAGACGTCCTGACCTCTAGAGGAACGCCTTCTCAGATAGAACAAACGATAATTGATCAGCGTCAAGTGTCCACAAACCTTTGGATGACATAATGTACTAGTACGTTGCAATTCAGTATCAGGAGGAAAATAATATTATTCTCCATAACCCACCGAAACTCTACAACACCAGCTGAGAAATGTCAATCAATCATGGAGTAATATTGAGTCGTCGTGTCGTCTCAAACCGAACTGTCAGGAGGGATTCAGCTGTGATTTTTTCATATGTATATTTTTTCCCTATAACGCAGATTAAGCATTAAGACATAATGTATTATTACTTAAAGACAGTCAGTGTCAATCTGCGATCACGTCTCGATGTGACTGGAGCGTAATCCTCCAGGCCTGATTTCCACGGTTGCGAGTGAAATTGAAAGCATCACCTTGGCTGTTGCCCGTCACAGACCGTCGGCTAATTAGCTCAATCTATAATTGCTGTTGGATTTGAGATGTGTGTGTGTGTGTGTGTGGATGGGGTGTAAGGGAGGGGATTCGTTTTTTAAATTGGTTTGGGATCAGGCATCGAGGCAGATGGTGACATTTCACATGACGTCCGTTCTAACTCAATCACCCAGGCGCCCCGAGCACGCGGCGAATATGTACGCCAGCTCTCATCTCATCTGATCCTCGCCTGGCTCCCTGCACAGACGCATTAAGGGCTTAATTTTAATGCGTCCTGCCCCGTGCCCCTGTGAACTGTGTTTTATTGTGGCGTGAGGAGCCTCTGAACTCAAACAGCCTCTTTCTCTCTCCGAAGGCTTCTCCTGTAGCGCCACGGCGCTGGTCCGGATTCACGGTCGGGTCCTGGCAAAGATCTCTCGCTCAGATCCGGATCTTCGAATTGACGTCCGATCGAAAATGCGGCTCGGCTGTAATCCAGGGATGAGATTATCCACGAGAGAGAGAGCAGAGGCCATAAAGCAATACCTAACGCATGATCCGTGCGGCTAATCCCTGTCATGCTAAAGCTGATTGAGGGTAATGTACGCTAGCCTTCGGTCATAAATAAATAGAGAAGATGCAATGCAGTGCTGAGGTCTCAGAATCGAGGCCTGCGGGGAGGGACGGAGGGACGGAGCGTTCGAATGGTGGATCTGTCCGCACCAGATCCACGTCACGCGCGATCTTCAAGACGTCTTTTGTGTAACGATGTTATGAGGTGTTCTGGAACTTTTCCGTCTGTCTTTGCTTACGACGCTGTGCTTCATTTCTTGCTAAAGGAAGCGACGATGCGGCGGCGCTTTAGTGTCATAGTCTGTCCAGCTTTCTCATCTGCTCAAACAAACCAGTTTCCACGGCTAATGATGATGATCATAACTGGTAATAAACGCTTATCACTAGCAGCTTCAGTGCGTAGCGCCACGTTCTCCGTCCAGTGGTTTTCCTTCTAGTAACGATTTCTTGTTAATGTTGTTAAAAAGAAAAAGGAAAAAAAGGAAAGTGAGTGACAGATTTTGTTTCCCACTAACAGCGAAATCTTCCGCTCATCCTTCAAATAGTTTCAATCAAGGCTAAAATGTGAACCGAATTCATTGTGTGTGTGTGTGTGTGTGTGTGTGTGTGTGTGTGTGTGTGTGTGTGTGTGTGTGTGTGTGTGTGTGTGTG
>JAQQZT010000018.1:2196961-2208294 GCA_030068275.1 Clarias platycephalus
TGTGTGTGTGTGTGTGTGTGTGTGTGTGTGTGTGTGTGTGTGTGTGTGTGTGTGTGTGTGTGTGTGTGTGAGAGACGTCTAAATCAATGCCAGTCAGCTATATCACACCTGCAGCACCAGACATCACGGCCAGGCAAAAAAAAAAAAAAAAAAAGAATTTTATGGCGCTTTCTATTAACCCGCGCTGTCTGTTTAGCCTTAATCTCGGACAGGCGTGTCATACAGGGAGCAGCGGCGAGCAATGATCTACCTCGTCTCGCGCTTCGATTTCTTATTTCTCTCCCCTCTTTAACGTCATGTCATGTCTCCGCTGACAACACGAGGTTCCGCCGTTAACAGCAGACGGAGAAACGCATTCAGACCGATGACGACTCCATCGAGATAAGCCACAGCAGACGAACAGCACAAATCAAACGCAGCACCGTGCAGAATTTATTATTTAATATCACAAGTTACTTTCTGCTCACGCTCTGATTGACCGCTCAGCATTACCCTTCGTTTT
Source organism: Clarias platycephalus (assembly GCA_030068275.1). Classification (NCBI taxonomy): domain Eukaryota; kingdom Metazoa; phylum Chordata; class Actinopteri; order Siluriformes; family Clariidae; genus Clarias; species Clarias platycephalus. The sequence goes on from JAQQZT010000018.1 coordinate 2,197,464, forward strand.
TTTTTTTTTTTTCCGTTGTTTTCTTTTTCATCATAGCTCTGAGTCATTTAGCAGACAAGAGGCTATTTATTTCGTGACACAGAGGACATTTGGCTGTGGCTGGAAATAAGCCTGTGCGCAGCGTGTGCGGAGATACGTCACCGCTTTATCTAACAGAGTTGTAGTGTGCTTAGTGCTCATTAAAAACTTCTCAAAGCAATCATTAGGCAGCGTCATGGCCGACGCTTTTGATGGATTACTCTAATTAATGTGGACCGCTACGCTTTTTTCCTGCATTGTTACAGATGTGGAACATTAATCTCTTAATTTTACACACCTCTCTGTGGAATGGCTTTTTCCCCCCTTTTTGCGTGCGAACAGTTTGACACAGACCGAAAGTACTTTTGTTATTTTTAAATGAATTCGAGTCGGTTCGTGATGTCGGGAAGGAGAACTCCGGAGCGGGAGTGAGAAGAAGAAGAAGATGCAGCAGGAACTCTAACTTTGGATGAGAGTTGAAAAATAGTTTGAGCGATGATATAGATGTTGCGAGGACGTCCTCGTGTCTCGTGAAAAGGTTGTTTTTGTAACTTAAGATGAGGTTGATAGAAAATGATGTTGAGATAACCTTGGACGAACGACCCTGCAAATACAACCTCAAAACAACAAAATCGTGTAACCTTTATTTGGAGCATTTATGCTGATCAACATCCATCAGCACGACATCCAAGCACGTCCACGCTCCAACAGTGTTTAGGATTCCGATCGGAGATCACGACGGACACGACAGCTTCGGTTCGATAGGGTTTAAAGCTTTGCTCAAGGGCTCAACAATGGCAACTTGGCAATGCTGAGGCTCAAACCCCCAACCTTCCAATCTGTAACCCAATAACCTACAGCCTTAACCGTTTGAGTCACAACTTCCCTGGACACTGAGGCGTCGCCCATCCAGAGTCGTGGGTTTGATTCCTGCCTCGTTTCTGTGCATGGAGTTTGCATGTTCTCCCCGTGCTTGGTGGTTTCCTCCAGATACTCTGGTTTCCTCCTACAAGTCCAGATATGTGGATTAGGCCAATTGGTGTCTCCAAATTTTCTGTAAGTCTAGTCTGGGATCGGCTCCAGGCCCACCGTGACCCTGTACAGAGGATTAGCAAAATATAAGATGAATGAATCAATAGCTCCCGAGTTACTCTGTTGTAATCTGGTGCTCAAACTGCATCACGTCCGCTTTCACAGCACACATACCAAGGTTTGTTTGTTTTTTTATGCTTTACAATTTAATATTACAGTCATTTTTTGTTGTTTTTTTTTTTCATGTCCACTCGTTGTTATCATCAGCATCAACAGCATGCCCCCTATTGGTCAGGTGGGAAACAAGCAGAACTCTCACTGCAGCGACAGGAGTTCACAGAGTCCCGGTCCGGCCACAGGTTCGGCATTAATGTTGCTTCGAGATCGTTTTTGCGACGTTATCCCATCATCATGTCGTCAGCGTTCATCAAAACTCATTCTAACTTTCAAAAACAACCCAAAACCGATGTTGTCCCGACGTTCCATAACATTCCAAATCAACGTCACTGCAATTGAAAATTCTGAATATGAGCCAAATGGACTCGTTCGATTCGTTTCCTTTGCTTTCATATTTATATTCATATTTCACGTCATTAAACATAGCAACCAACTTACAGAAATAATAATAATAATAATTTGACAGAGGGGATAAAAACCATTCTTTTAAAACTCTTTCAGTGACTGAAAGCCATGACAAATGGCATCCTGTGTGCAAAACTTCTCCATGTACAGAGAACGCTTATCAATGGTTCATTTAAAACAATTTTTTTTAAAGTCCAAAATCTTATGGAAGTATTTCACTTCTCCTGCTCTACAGCTCCGTCCTTTGGCTCAGTTTAGCGCAAAGAAAAAACATAAAGCACTCAAAGCACACAATATGTTTGATTCACTTCCTACACTTGAGTTGAATCATTTTCTCACTAGAGTTCTCAGACATGGGTATGATTGCTGTGGGTATGATTCCCACCTGTCTAAAGAAGCAGAAAAAGAAGAAAAACACCAGCGTTCTTTTGTAAACACTTAGATGACGTATGTGAACTATATGAGGAATCGTCTTATAGTGCCTCCTTAGACTTCAGGTTTCAGTTGCAGCTTCATCAGCGCTGGTTTTATGTGTACAAACCTGTGCATCCGTGTGAAAGTACAGTATAAGGAGCCAGAAATCAATAGACACACAAATCCGCAGCCTCTCGCAGGGGCTTTTATTTGAACTCCTGAACTTTCACAAGCCTCATTAAGCAAACACGTTCTCTTCGCAAACATGAAAGGGTTCCCCGAAACAATCACCATCAGAAGTGTTAACATCTTTCTCCAATGGACCGTAAGATGGAGGTTGTCTCCCCAGATAAAGGGGTCAAGAGGAGCGTTTTATTTCGCCCACGGCCGTATTCTGTGTGTTCCATTCACCGGGAGAGTGGACTGAGATCGATTTCCTTTCAGAACCCCTGATCTTCTGCATCTCGCGATCATCCCACGATGCATCCGCGCTGTCATCACTTGCTCTGGATTATTACTGAAAATGTGAAGTGGTTGCCAGATTTCTTTTTCTTTCTTTTTTTTTTTTTATTTTGTTTTTTTTTTAATATGTCTGCCTTATGACTTTATGTTTGCTCGGGTTGAAAAGAAAATGAAAGATCATCAGGTCCGGCGCGTTTTCCGTCACTTCGGCAGTTTTCATTTCACCCGCTGCGTACGTTCCTCACAAAATGATCAAAATAATTTATGCTCCTCCAGACACGCACTTTAGAATATGATTTCCGGTCGCCCTCGGGCTGCTCGGCGAATCGAACCCTCGAGAGACCGCGGCCTCTGAGGTCACTCCGGGTCTGACAGAGCTGATTCGTAAATCCATTATTCAGTGGACAGGAGGTGGGGTGTGGGGGGGTGTGGGGGGGAGATGAGTACAGATTATGGACTACTTAGGAGACACATGTGACGTCTCCCTGGTGAGTGAAGAAACTCCCTTGCGTCCGTAAGGATGAACCTACATTCGTGTCTAAAAGCGAAGTCCATTAGCAATGCCTTGCAGAAATGGCCTCTTTCTAGCAGATTTATGCCCTTGAAAACATTTATTCCATTAGGCTGAACTTAGGTTTTATTCCATTTCCAATTCTGGTACTTCTCTAAAAACATCCCGCTCCAGTTTAGGTCAATGAAATATTGCTGAATTGGGTTCGTGGTTTAAAAAAAATAAAATCTCCTTTCCTTGTCTCCTGTGGCTGGCATGGTTTTAAACGTGGTGTTTCAGTGCGTAGAGAATCCGGACCTTTCAGGTTGAACAATGAGGGCTTGACCATCAAGTCCACTTGCAAAGCGTCCCCTTCAAGTGCCCCATCGATTCAACTGAAGAGCCTCTTTTAACCAAGCCAGTAACCTATTAATAATCTCATGTGTAGCTGGGAGATGGGAGTGCTTAACGTGAAACTCTTTGTCTCTAAAATCATGCTAATGGGCTTCGAGAGCGTCCATGTGGCTGGCTACTGAAAGGACAGAATGGTGCATTGTTGATATCTCTGAACAGGACCTGCAAAAAGGCTTGATCACAATACATCAAGCTTAAAGGAGCGTGCATTGTTTGAGAACAAATTTGGCCCCAATTTGGTCTTTTGTCCTAAAAAGAAGAGGCACGATACAAAAGATTACACGCATTACGTCCTACCGCTTGCACTAATTACGGAGCCCCTAAAGTAATGGGTTCGGGAGAAATGGGTGGGGGAGAAAAAAAAAAATCAGATGAAGAAAGAAAAAATAGGGACATGGGACACACAGAAAAAATCTGTAGAAGGAAAAAAATCTAGACCATGTGACTCATACTTACGAGTCAGTCTTCCAAAATACGGAAAGGGCGAGTACATGAGTCATTGTGTTGAAGTACCATGTGGAACATCTTGAGCATTAGCGTTTGTGCTTAAAGCTGGCAATAAAATGTATTATAGTGTGTCTTATTCTGTTTCATGAACAGTATGGTTTCCTGTGGCGGCACAGTGGCGTAGGGGTTAGCACTGTCTCCTTTCTCCTCAAGGGGTCAAGGTTTGATTCTTGCCTCATGGAGTTCACATGTTCTCCCCGTGCTTGGTGGTTTTCCCCCGGGAAATCCAGTTTCCTCCCACAATCCAAAAAAAGCATATTAAGTTGATTGGTGTTCCCAAATTGCACATATGACATGACGATCGGGCGTTGAGCTGGCAACCCAACCCCTTAAGTAACTGCCCCAGAGATGATGGATATATCTACAGGTTGGCGAGTATCCGTTGCCAGATGGACCAAAATGATTTCCTGTAGTGATCCTCTTGAGATCAAAGGTTTTAGGCCTCCCTCCATTGCAGCCAATGAACTGCGCCCATGTTACTTCAACACAACAGTGGCTAGAATGCACTGATGTACTCGCCTTTTCCATATTTTGGCGCTGGAAGACTGACCTGGAAGTTGTCTCGATTTTTTCCCCTCCTATGTCTCCAGATTTTTTTCTTTTTTTTTTTGCGTCCCATATCCCGATTGTTTTTTCTCCCCCTAACCCATGTCCCTAGGGGCTCTGTAGCTAATTAAATTACTTCTATACCAGTTTATATACAAGTAGCCTTTAAAATGTGACCATGCTGGCAGAGGGAATACACCCCTGACTCTCAAAAGTACTGTATGAAGTAACATTCTGATTTCTGAAGCGCAGCATCTTGTGCGAACCTTTACACATCCAATGCAGGATCAAGTAAATCAGGTTCTAAGTAGAGAACCTGGAAATTTCGTTAACATGCATGGATTAAGATAAATCCGACGCCTTGGCCTGTTGTCCTAACAGGAAGGAACTTGTAAGAAAAGATAACCACCTGCTAACCCAGAGGTCAACTGGAGAAACACAGACTGGATGCAGAGCGAGCAACAGACTGAACTGGTGTACTTGAAAAATACTCAGGCAGAACTGAACGATGTACTTAGAAACCTGTCCGTGTTGCTCAACGACTCAAGAACCATCATGGTTTCTGATTCTCTATTGTGTCCAATCATGCATATGTTTTAAAATTTATCTGCAGGAAGGTCATTTAGAGAAGAATGAATTTTCACCGGCTTTTACAGATTTTTAATTGTGTGGTAAATGAAGTGATAGCATCTTCAAAGATGAAAAAGAAATCATTTTATAAAGATGATTGGAGTGTAAATGTATTTTTAAAAAGCTGTATCTCATCTTGGAAACCAAACGTGACCACATTGAAGTGATGTTTTATTTATTGTCATTAGCTAATCATTAATGGTCAGGTGTAAAAATGTGCCAGTCTGCCAGTCTGTTGTGTTAGTTGTTTATTCAGACCTTTAAAAACAAGGTATTTTTTTACCGAGCTGAACCTAAAAATTTTGGTTGACTACCCTTGAGCTATTCTTTGCTCTAACTTAAACCTTTCAAATGTTCTGGTCATGCAAATTCTTTAAAACATGACCTCGCTGGCCAAGGCTGCACCGCTGACCCTTTACGGTTCTCTGAGAACAGGTTCACTCGGAACCAGGTTTAACCTTTACTCTACATTTAACCGCTTAGATGTTTTAAACCTTTTTGGGATTCTGAAAAAAAAAAAAAAAAAGCATTGAATTTGTGAATGCATAATATATAAAGTGTGTGAGAACAATACTCACTCCTCGAACTGAAGACTTTCAGGTTTAAGTTTGCTCTTAATTTTTAACCAGGCAAATGTCTCAAATCTAAGGTTAAAATTAAGACCACATTTGTCAAAGTCAAGAGCAAGAGTAGCCTAAATCATGTGAAGACCGAGTGAAGGCTGAGTTCTAATGAAAGGGAAGTCATTATCGAGGCTAAAACCATTAGATTTTCAAGGCCACACCTTTACTTCATCTAGCTGGCTTCATCTTCATGCATCACATCAATAATAAAGCTATGCTTTCTAAAAGAAGGAATGACCTCTGGTCAAAGTTTTGCATGTAAAAAGAAAGAATCAAGACCAAGACTGTTAAAGCAAGACAAGTCCAAGTACAAAACTGTTTCCAATCCTTCAGGATTCTCAGAAAAAATTGGATAATCGCTCTTTTTTCAGTTTAAACCATTACCTTAACTGCTCAGAAACTGTATTTTTGGTCATTTAAAATGTGGTTAAGCATCACTTTGGGATTTTACAGTAATGTGAAGGAACTGTACAGTTTCAGACAGTTTAACCCTTTCATTTGCATCCTTACAACATTTGGACGTTGTCATTATCTAGAAGTCTATTGATCCGTCCATCCATTTTCCATCCCGCTTATCTTATGTAGGGTGATGGTGGTACATAAGGAGCCACTGCTCCGCCCTACCTCCTCCCTGAATGGCCAGCATTGACACTATTATTATTTTTGTCTGTATTTGGGTACACGTGTGTATTTTTACCCTCCTATATAGCAGGTGCAGGTACGCACCTAGTGGCTTTTTTAATCACAAAGAAGAGAACAAGGAAGTCAATGTTTGCGCTATGCTTAATATTATTGATATTTCGGGAAATGTCAAGAGCGATGCTCTCACATACCTTCCTAATTTATCAGCTATGGATGTGTAGGTCAGAAGATGATCAGAAGATCTTCGTAGGAGACTGACGGCACTGATGACGTCACATTCTGCACTTCCATGTTTAGGTACGATTGGCTTTCATATCTGATTCAAGCCATGCCCGACTACACCGCACTGTCCTCCTATGACTATGCCTGGAACGCTTGTGTTCTCACTGATTAAAATGAACCAGACTTTGGGGTCAAGTCTACTTGGTAAAAGGTCCAGGTCCCTAATGTGAAGAGGCACACACCTGCTCATGTCTGAGAAAACAGGAGTAACCAGAGGAGACCAACCAAGTGCAGGGAGAACATGCCTACGGATTCGAACCCACAACCCTGGAGGTGTGAGTCGGTAGTGCTCACCATTAAGCCAATGCGCTTTGAAGTCGCTATTAATAAATACACCCTCATACTGGTTGAGTAGATCAAAGAGTACAAGCTCTGTCAGTCAAAAAAACCTTTAACTATTCAGATGATTCAAACCATCTGGGTTTCTTAACAAATGTAAATGAACTCACAGATTAAGGGTCCTAGGCTGACACTATCTTACATGTTTTTGACCATCCGTCCTGTGTGCACCACTGATCTACTGGTATTCTCAGGAAATTTAAGCGACCGGGTCGGTTTGAGCAGAGTTTACCCACAGCCTTTGTGATGTATGTTTCTCCACTTCTCTTTTGTCAGATGTGAGTTTCCCCATCAATCTCCGTAATGAACCCCACTTGCTTCAGTCTTCAGCCTTTTGCTATAGCCGGAGTCTTTCATCGTCTTCTATAACTTACACCGGTCGCTCTCACTCTCACGCATCGCACCACTGGAAAAAGAACTCCTCGCCCGATTTCTCACGCTGTTCCGCTTTTGTTTGGGCATTTCTGAAACGGAATGGAACGTGTCACGTCTTTAGCTTTGCCGGATTTCCTATTGTATCCGACGCTTTTAAAACGTCACCATTGTTCTAAGGTTTATGCGTGACAAGGTACTTCACGCTGGATAGAACAAAATGAAACGCTGACTGTCATACCTCCGCCGTTCGCGACAATTTCCGTCGCTCCTCCGCTGGCAGAATAGCTCATTAGGCATGGTCCGTGCTACATGAAGTGACAGAATGAGCCATTTTAGTAATGCCAACAAATTCCCTTGATAAAACAACGCCATTAAAATATATCAGAAAAAAAAATATGGCATTATTTGCGAGGCAAACGTGCACAGTGAGTGTAATTAGTCGCAAAAGCAGAGGGATGCCTGGAGAACAGGGAACATTTTTATTATATTTTATTATTCTTGCTAAATGATGCAGCTTGAAGCTTTACACATAAAGCTGTGAGAGGAGAAGATCCCATGAGCGGTGCAGTTTTTTCGACACGTTTTTTTTTCTTTTTCTTTTTTTGGCCAGCAGTACAGCATATCTGTTGGACTTGGACATATTGTACAGAGAAAAATTGGCCGGTTGCCGCAAGTGTGTGTTCAGTTTGCTCTGCTAGTTCTTAGCCACAGCGCTCAACAGCGTTCGATTTTGCCTTCTGGTGCGCTCTGTGCACCATGAATCATTTTCAAAATCACACCTGTTTGGGTGACTGTACCAGCAGATCTGAGAATTTCGTCAGCTTTGAAGGCCAAATCGTTACTCCAGGATGGTGTTTGTGGGTTTATGAAATTTGGAATTATCATACGATGGTGAATATGATCAACTGCGTGAAATGTTACAGGTTTAATTACAGCGTTGTATTCAGCCTGAGGAGATCCTGAGTAACCTTAATAACCTGGATATATATTCACCTCCAGAAAGCCTCATGGCATAAAGAGAAAAGAGACCAGAAAGAGACATAAAGTAAAAGAGAGAGAGCGAGAGAGAGAGAGAGAGAGAGAGAGAGAGAGAGAGAGAGAGAGAGAGAGAGAGAGAGGGCATCTGCCTCCATTTTCTTTGCCCCAGAGGAGCACTTAAAACATCTCCTATGGAAGGTGAAATAAATGAGAGGGCCCATCTCTCATCTCTACAAAAAGCCCATGAAAATACCGAAGCGGTCCGAGAGATGCCTCGGGTCGGAGAAGAAGAAAAGGAGGGGGTTCTCGACAAGACCGAAGAGGAGCACCTATCAATCTGTCCCAATGTCCTGCTTCATATCACTCTGGAGAGTATTTCTCATCCACGTCATCTCATTCCCTCGCTCCTCACCTCTCTCTCACTTTCTTGTTCCCCATCACCCGGAAGGGTTGCTGTCATCTACTATCGCCTCCGTCATTAACAAGAAGAGAACACATCAAAGTGGGCCTGAAACCTCGGGAGGCAAGAGATCAAAGTCGGGCTCTAATCTCGTTGGGAAGGAGGCGGATTGATGGATATGCGAGGCCGGGGAGAGACGGTGGAGGTGGTGGTGGTGGTGGTGGTGGTGGTCACACACCGGATCACATACCCATGCAGAACTCAAAGATGTGACCGGGTGAGGCGCAGGCGTGTCCACGTGACCTGTACGGACGGCAATTACGCATTAATGTGTCTGAGGAAAAAATCTTTTTAGTCTTTTTCTTTTTTAGTTTTTCTGACAAAATAAAAGATGTGTGAGATATGTGTGAGAACAAAGCTCTGCATCTAGAAGCCTTTGATTAGGAGCTCTCTCTTCGTGCACCACAGGTGTGTATTGACTTTTCATACAGTGTGATTACGTCAGCACTGTTCATCATAGGATTCTTCAGTGGAGATTTTGCCCAGAAGCAGCTTTACAGACATTGTTGTGGAAGTAATGGGAGTACCGAGATGTCAAGAGCAAATCCAGAGATTGGAACCAAGAGACAAGAAACCTGAAGAGGAACTAGCATTAAACAAGGAATCAAATTAAATCAAGGTTTTTACTCAAGTTCACAAATCTTGTACTTAAGTAAAAACAGAGATTCGAGAATTAAAATAGAATTTACCACTAGAATAAAAGTACAGAAGTACTCACCTTCAAGTATCAAAAGTACAGTAGCCTTTTTTCATATAAAAAAAAAACTCTCTCTCTCTCTCTCTCTCTCTCTCTCTCTCTCTCTCTCTGTGTCTCTGCTTCCCAATTGGGAACACGCTGTTTTCATCGCTGTCTGCAACCAGCTCCGCTTCTGATTTCAAACACCTCTTGCATTATTAGGCCTGTCTCAAAGGAAAGGCAACTCAGACCATTATGCATAAGTCAGCAAGTGCACTCTGGCAGCCAAAAAAAAAAAAAAAGTCACCCACTCTAATATTTTGTTGGACCGCCTTTTGCTTTGATTAGAGATTGTCTGACATCGTTTCAATAAGCTTATGCAATAGCACAACATTTACTTCAGCCCAGAGTCACATACATTAAATATCTCTAAGATCCTGTGCTGATGATGTGAGAGTCGAATCGCTGTGTAAAACCCTCTCCAGCACATCACAAAGGTTCTCAGTGGGGTTAAGGTCTGGACTCTGTCTTAATGCCTCATGCTCCCTGAACCACTCTTTCACTATTTGAACCTGATGAATTCTGGCATCATCATAGTGAAAAATGCTCCTGCCATGGAAAAACAGTACATCAGTACATTCAGGTCATCAGCTGACCTCATTTTTTGGGCACATAACGTTGCTTAACCTAGACCTGACCAACAGAAGCAGAACCATAGTACTGCAGTAATTATCCAATGGGTAACCTCAGAAAACTCAGAAATATGTCAGCAGAAAAAAACAGGAATTAAAAAAGTAATAAAAAAGAGAAAACAATAGATATAAAATAGAATTTTATATAAAATTAAAATGTAAAGTGGGTGTGTCTGTACATTGAAGATATTTGCGAAAAAATAAGATGAGTACAGATTAGAAAAAATTGATAGGTTTTTATAGGTGTATTTGGCCGAGCTTGAGGTAACATATAGGCTTGGTTTCATCGCAGTCGGCCGAAGGGAAGAGAAGGTATGCTAATTTGAAATGTAAATGGAAAATACCCTTAGATCATAAAGAAAAAAAAATTACCTTAATAAAATCATTAGTTTATCTAAAAAAAAACAGATGGCGCTGTTCAATTTTGAATTCTCACTTGAGAGGTCATGAGTGTTTCTGCGTGCTTCACACGTGTTAATACGTAAACATTTTAGTCAATTTAAAAATGCAATGTATGGCGCTGTACAATTGCACTTGTACAGTGTGCGATTAAATTTCACACGAAATGGGCACATATACAGTATATATACTGTATATACACCACCGTTCAAAAGTTTTAGAACACTTTCTAACTCCATGATGGTTCCTGATTTTTATTTCTTTCTACAT